>VZTE01003342.1:152155-176121 GCA_013397775.1 Eulacestoma nigropectus
GGATGGGGATGGGTGGGAAAGGGGATGGGAGTAAGAATGGGGATGAGGAAAGGGGAGAGGAAGGGATGGGAAAGGGGAACGGGATGGGGGTAGGGAGGGAAAGGGAATGCAGATGGGAAAGGGAAAGGGGGTGGGGAAGGGAAGGGAAGGGGATGGGATGGGAATAAGAATGGGGATGAGGAAAGGGAAGAGGATGGGATGAGGACAGGAGATGGGAAAGGGATAGGGGATGGGGAAAGGGATAGGAAAAGGGAAAAGAGATGGAGATGAGGAAAGGGAAGAGGATGGGATGAGGACAGGAGATGGGAAAGGGATAGGGGATGGGGAAAGGGATAGGAAAAGGGAAAAGAGATGGAGATGAGGAAAGGGAAGAGGATGGGATGGGAAAGGGATTGCAATAGGGACGGGAGAAGGGGAAGGAGAAGGGGATGGGAACAGGGATGGGAAAGAATAGGGATGGGAGAAGGGAAAGGGGATGGGACAGGGAAGGGGATGAGGATGGGAAACAGAATGGAAATGGGCGAGGGGATGTGGAAATGGAGGGGGACAGGTCGAAGAAGGGGAAGGGTAAAGACAAAGGAAAGGGGAAGGGAATGGGACAGGGATAGGAAAGAGACAGGACAGGGAAGGGGATGGGAGTGGGGATGGAGATGGGAAACAGGTGGGGACCACAGAATCAGAAAAAACCTCTTTAGTGCCACGCAGGTGATGTATTTAGAAAGAATTCACCTTTATTTCTAGAAATCCCCCCAAAAATGACACCCAGAAAATGAAGATTTCAGAGCAGTGTCCTTAGGTCTCAAAGAATCTCCTGCTTATTAAAAAAATCCCTTTTCAGTTAAACCCCACGCTAATGCTGTTCTGTTCTACCTTGCAAGGAAGGGGCACATTCACCTCTCAGGATGCTCAGCTGCTCTCTCTGCGGGGGCAAATCACAGCTCAGTGACTGAATTACCTGTGGCACTGCAAGGATTTTTCTACCAGCACCAAACACAGGAGCCCGACTGTGTCAGAGGCTGTCAAAAGGTCTGGGAACATTATTTTCAATTTTCTGAAAGTTTAATCAGTGCCAGCTACCAGCACCACCATTCCCAAATTCTCCTGCGTGGAGCTGGGGCCGGATAATCCATAATTTAACAAGGTTTAACAATGATGAGAAACCAAAACATCATCAGTTATCTCGTGCCATTGCTGGTAGAGTGATGTAATTACAAAATCACATCCAGCTGACATTCCTGCCACTCAGCCCTGCTGAATGTGTGATCATCAAACAGGACAAACAGCAAGGGCAAGGCATGGCCCTGCTCCTCATCATGTAACCACGGATTTGGTGCTGGTTTGGATCAGGAATCACCAATTTAGTGCACTTCAAAGAGTCATTTTCAAGAGTTATTTATATTTATGTAGAGTTCTTTTCAAGATGGTCAAGCGTTTCTCACTCTTGATTTTGGAATTCTGAGAATAATGGAGATTTCTGTAAAAATACGAGTTCAGCTTTCTGCCCTGCCAGGTGTTAAGGCTCTGCAGGCACCCCAGAGTGCTCCTGGCATGGAAAGTGCACCATGAATCCATCAGTCCCACCACACAGGAATGGGGAAGTTCCCTTTGGTGGGATGATAACTCTGGCATGAGCAATATTTTCTGAGATCCTGAGCTTTTTGCCATTTTTGCAGCATGAAACTCAGGCAAAACATTAACACCCAACCCTTTGGTCTCTTCAGTTCAGCCTTAGCGGCCTCCTGGGTTCCTCAGAGGCCCGGGTGGTGCCCACACAGAGACTGAATCTGCTGAGAGCTCTGTCCTTGCTCTGTGAGCTTTGCTTTCACTTTTGACAACTGGAAATATAACGAGTTTTATAATTGTCAGATGACTGCCTTGGAGCAGACGGGATCAGGCTGGGTCTGTGAGTCCCAAAAAGCTCTCCAGAAAGCACAGAAGAGAGGAGATAACTTTCATGCTGCAGTCAGACCAGCAGCTTAATCCAATTAAAGAGGGGACACAGGAATGCAGGATACACCCCTGGCCCATCAGGGCTAATACCTCGTGTCTTGCAGAGCTCAGGCCTTAACACTTCAGCAGAAAATAAATACGAGGCACCAAATCACTTGCTGATAGTGCTGTGTTCTCTGTGATAGAGGAAATAGCCTTGCTGGCCCCTGCAGGGAGCTGAGAGTGTCCTGAGGCATAAAAGCTGCCCACCTTTTTCTTCATTTGCACAGCAATTGCCACACAGGGAATAAGCAAACCCTTTTAAAAAGCCATCCTTGGAATTACAGCAATGCTGGTTGTTTGTCTCAGGGAATTCTGAGAGCTTGTCACACTCTGGCTGCTCAGCAGATCAGTGTTTGTGTGAGGAGATGGGACAAAAGCAAAACCAAAGCTCTGAGCACCCACCCGGAGGTTTCCTGGGTGTTTTTCATCCACCTGCAAGGATTTAGCTGTAAAAGGACAAAATTTCACCTGGAGGATTGTTGGCAAGGCTGGCATCGATGCAGAGGATGGACTCAACATGGGAATGATCCCAAAACAGAAAGAAGCAGAGAGATGTCACTGCAGCCACGCAGTGCTCAGAACGGAGAGGCTGTGGGCTGGCTCCCGAGCTGGGGGGTGGGAGCAGGACCCACTCCAAGTCAGTTTAAACTTCTCCTGCATCTGGTCTGGAAGATCTGCAAGGTTTTTTTCCCGTTTATTCTCCCTCTGCGTGCAGCGGACCTTGAGCAGTGACTGACAAGGAAATGGAGCCATTAAACACTAGAGGGAAGCAAAAGACTTCGGCTGCAGCAACCTCTCGGCAAAGCTCCCCGGGGCTGCCCCTGGACCTAAACACAACCAAACCTGGGGGGAAATGACAGAAGGGCTTGCAGGGACATTCCCAAACCCCCTCTTCATTTAGGAATAAAGGGATCAGGAGGGATATTGCCCTGCAGGGAGGGGAAAAGAGGATAGAGGACAACACTTCCATGGGATGCAGACCTCATCAATGATAAATTCATTGGGTTGATCCCAGCTCCTCCTCATCATGAGTCAATCTCTTTTCTTTCCTCGGCTTTTCCTACCTCTCCTTAGCAGCTGCAGCAGTTTTTTTAAGAAAAGGGAGAGTCACACTTGAACAATTTCCCTGCAGGAATTGTCTGCAGAGCAGCTCATCTGCTGAGGACCACATGCAGACCTGTAGGAAATGGAAGGTTTTTGCTTAGAAATGTTTATTTGAGTCTTTATTCTACTTCTCTCAGGTCCCCAGTGTTTCTTCTTCCCCTCAGAAATTTGTTTTAATGAATTACAAGTCCCTCTCCCCTGGTAAAACTCTCCCCAGACTGGGAGGCAGAAAGGAAACAGGGACGAGCTGGACTTCAGACAAGTGGAAGACGATGAAAATATTTCATTTCAGTGGTCTGCTGCTGTGCTAAATGAGCTTCTCCTTGTTCCCAGCTGCTGTCCTGGAAAATCAGATCCCTTGACAGAGAAAAGTAAAGATGCCTCAGAAATAAATAACCAACATGGCCTGGTCTGGAGGCTGCCAGCAGAGACCAGTGAAGCCCCACAGCAGCTCCAGGGAGGGTGATTTGGGTGGTGATTGACCCCAGAGAAGAGGTGCTGTGGAATGGCAGTGGGATTTCCACCAGGGAAGAGGGAAGATGACACTTTCACCAGAGCTGGACAAGCTGGTCAATAATCTTAGTTTGCTAAATGCACTTTTTTGCCACTTTTTGGTTTCATATCCTGCTTTGATCCTTCAAATCCTTGCCCCTGCAGTGTCCAGCCAAGCTGCAGTAGGAGCTGTTTGTATCAGTGTCCCTGGATAACTCTGCAGGGCCAGCTGGGAGAGTGCTCAGGGGGTGGAAGGCCTCCAGCAGCGGAATGTGCAGCAGGAACTTTGCAAGGTGTTAGCTCTGCAAGGAAAAGAGGAATTTGGGCTGGCAGGGAGATCTGTATTCCAGCAGGATGTGTTATCTTCCCTTCTGGCCCTGCAAAATTGAATCCTCTGGTAGGGCTGCCAGCCTTCCTCCCTGATGGATGGTTTGAGCTCCAGCTCCAGCTGCAGATCCGTTCGTTACCCAACACTTCTGGAGAGCTGAAATTCCTCTGTGGGCCCCATGACCCTGTCAAAGAATGATGTCCCACGTGGAAAGCTTATTGGAACCACTGGAATAACTTACTGGATCCAATGTGCACTTTGTCAGGCACTTGGGGATGCTCTGAGATGAAACACCCTGCACAGCTATTGGGAAGAATTAGCTAATGCTGGCTACTAGCTGAGAGAGCACCTCCAAAAAGGGCAAGAAATAAAATCAACCTGAGCTGGAAACTCCATTTTATTCTCCTTTATTTCTTAAATGTTAGGAGAGTTACACAGACGAATGGTAAAAGTTAAGCAACAATAATAATGAGAATTAATTCTGTTACAATAAAGAAAAAACCAAGATTTATGGAGGAAGTTCTTAGTCTAAAGTGTGCACAGAGCTGAAAAGGGCTCTAGTCCTAGTCTCAGTTTTAAATCCTTTTAAGGTCACTGCCAAGCACCCTTTCCTTGTCCCACACCAAAAGCTCACAGTCCATTTATTACCCTAAAAAACTTAGATTTCTCTGCCCTCATCGAGGTAAAGTTCTCACTGAGGAGCTGTACAAATACTGGGGATTATTATTATTATTATCATTATTATTTTAACTAATTGAATATAAAATCCATGTCTCAGGAAACCAGGGAGACTGTGATGGGGCAAAGAAGGTAAAGGAGTTTATCAAAGTGCAGCAATTCATTAGCACAGAGAGAAAATGACTTTGAACAACTCAGGCCAAGTGCTACACACATTAAAAAAGTGATTCTCCACAAGAGGCAAGTCCCAGATTAGGGAGAGAAAGGCTGAGGTGAGAAAAGGACAGGGAAAACCAAATTGTCTGGGAGGGCACCGAGTCTGTGGCAGAGTGGGAACAGGGAGCAGCACTCCTGCCCCAGCCCAGGGGGGAATTCCATGTGGAACCCTCTCATTTCCATGAATTCCATGTGGAACCCTCTCCATTTCCATGAATTCCATGGGGAACCCTCTCATTTCCATGAATTCCATGGGGAACTCTCTCCATTTCCATGGGCTTCCCAGCAGGTGCCACAGAGTGACAGGATGCAAAGTGCAGTGGGAAGGGCCTCAGTGACTTCTGACCAGGATTTGAGGGCAAACAGCCTTCTCTAATTCCTCTGCATGAAGAAATAACCAAAAAAAAAAAAATAAAAAATCTTCATCTGTCTTTTTCTCTTGGTTACCCAGCAGTCTGGCCTAGGTTTTAACTTGCCAGAGTTTAAATTTGCTAAATTACAGAGTGTCTGCTGGTGAAAGCCACGGTGGTCATCTCCAGGCCAATCACACAACATTCCTCTCCTGAAGGAAAAAGGGCCAGAATCCCACTCCATCCTCACCAGGGAGGGTTATCCTGGGCCAGAATCCCACCCCATCCTCACCAGGGAGGGTTATCCTGGGCCAGAATCCCACTCCATCCTCACCGGGGAGGGTTATCCTGGGCCAGAATCCCACTCCATCCTCACCAGAGAGGGTTTTCCTGGCTATAAATCCCAACCAGTGATCAAAGCAAGGATGAGGAACTCAGAAAGCCCTTCCTAGCCCTTGTTTCAGAGAACATATTAATTTTTTTCCCCCCTTAAGCTATTCTGCAGCCCAGGAGTCAGATAAAATATTTAAATGCCTCTGGAGTTTATGAGTAACCCCACTTGGAACTGGTGTCTGGGTGAGCTGTGCTGAGCAATTGGAGCTGGCAAGGAAAAATCTCCAACCTTTGACTCACAGACATGAAAGGGAGAGAGAGAGACATTAATGACAATTATTTGAGACTCTGCCACCCTGATGGAATAACCAGCACAGCCTCCTGCACCTGCAGGAATGCAGCCTGGGTTTCAGGGCAGGGTAAGAAGCCCTGTCTGCTTTGGGGAAGGGCAAAAAGGGGCTTGGGATCAACCCCAGACCTTCCTCTGCACTAATCCTGAGCACTTTTAAGGGTGGATCTTTAGTGAGGATAAAGGTGATTAATTACAAATCACAAAAATCCCTGTGGAGAGCAGTGGAAGGGCTGGGAAATTAAAAGATGAGGATCTGCTCAGCTGCAGCTTAGGAAGACTCAGCTCCACCTCTAGTTCTGTTCTATGATTAATATTTTTACCTCTTGAAGGCATTAAAATTAAGGGCCCCCAATAGAATTATTCTTTAACCCAGCCCCCACTAACAGACATATTAATATCTATAAAAATGGGCTATTTTTCATTAAAAGTGCATTGTTGTGACATCCCCACCTTGTGAAGAGCCAGCACAGCTCCTCCGGAGGCTTCACCCACCACGTTTTTGGCAGAGCTGAGCTCAGCTTTGGAGGAACCATCCCACCCAGTGCAGTGCCCCGGGTCCTGCTGAGCCCTGCCACAGCCAGCAGAGATCCCTGGTGCCCGTGGGAGGAGGGACAGGGGGTCTGGAATGGGATTTGGATGCCTGAGAACGTTGGCATCAGTCAGACAAGACACCCAAGGTGGCAAGAAAAGGGCAGGGCTGGGTCCTGGAGATCCCCCCCTCTGCCACTCCCTCCTTGGCCACCCTCACCCTCACACAAGTCCCTGTCACCACCCTCACAACAGCAGGAAAGGCCTTTCCTTGCATGCCCCAAGAACTGGTAATATTCTCCAGCTTTCCTGAAGTTTTGACTTGCTTGGAATACAACACTGAATTCCAATTTTTTGGCAGCCCCACCTGACCCTGTTCACAGGCAGAACCCCCCTTTCAGCCCACAGCCTCACTGCCTCAGGAATCCACTCAAAATCCATGGGAATGGACTCATCCCTCTCGTGGACTCCCTCTCTGAGCCCCTGGTCCATGAAAATTCCTGTTGTTACTCCTGTTCCTCATGGAGCTGCTCCCTTTAGCCACCTCCCTGTGCTGGGGTCATACCTTTGGTTTGATGTGCTCTGTGTGCCCTGGATCCACCCCAGGGCTGCAGGAAAATCCCATCCCAGGTTCCACACAGGAGCTCAGCCCTCTCCACAACATTCCTGGTTCTGATCTAACTGAGACTGGCATTTACAGCACAGCAACTCCATCCATCAAATGCCTGCTCCTGCCAAATCTGATTTGGGCTGCGCTGAAACAGAAACAAATCAACAAAAACGGGGTGAGAAGCAGATTTCAGCTCTGCGCTGAGCCCTCAGTCATTTGTGTGCTTCCTTTTCCCTGTAAAATGAGGATACTGGCATTTTCCCATTGATAAAATGAGGATAACTGGCATTTTCCCATTGATAAAATGAGGATACTGACACTTCCCCATTGATAAAATGAGGTTTTCCACTGCCCTTTGTGAGGGCTGTGCTCTTTGTGCTTCACCTGGAGCACACAAAGTGCTGTGTGACACTGATTTATGCCAGCCTAGGAGTGGGATCAGCCTTTGCCATTGTTATTCTGATGGATCCACTGCCTGGAAAAATGCCTGGTGTAATGATGGCTCGGGATTAGTGATGCAGGTGGTTTTATTTAAAGCAATAACATCAAAGCAAAACGTCTGCTGATTCAGCTCATAAAAATCATTGATGCATAAAAACCAACAATAATTGTCAAGAAAGAAAAGGGGGAGGGAGGATTGGGAGAACAGAGGAGGAAAAGGCAACCCCATAAATGCACACAAGACAGTTTGACTCTTTCAAGAAGCATTTGCACCCTTGTGTGGGGGAAAAGTCGATGTGGAAAAAACTCCATGGGAACTGGAGGGAGATGGAATTAAGAAAAGGCATCTCTCTTCCACGTTATCTATCTTGGATGGAAGCTTCTGGTCCAGCCAGCAGCTTGGGAATGTCTTCATTTACAATATTCCTTCCTGAAATCTGAAAGCAAATGGAAACAGGGGTCAGCACCTGGAGAGAGATTCCAAACCATTCAAAGAAGCACAAAAACATGGATTTATCTCTAGAGTGACCATTTGCACCCACATCCCTGATATCCCCTCAAGAAGTCCCCCAGAGAGACAGACTGTGGGTAAATTATTGCCCAGATCCACTCTGCAGGATGCAGGAGAAAATGCCATGAGAATTCCATCAGGGACAGCAGGTCAGAGGCAGCTCCTGGGCTCTCCAGCCCATTCCCTGCTTGGTGTCATTTCAGGCCCATTTATTATCTCCTAATTCCTCTGGAATGACTCATGGAATCTCACAGCTGATTACAAGCCCTGCTTGACAGAAGTGCAGTCCTGCAAACGGAGGCACAACCCTCGGGATTAATCCTGGACAAGCAAGAGGAGTTTCAGCCCCCAGGGAGGGAGAGCTGTTTGCTTTTTTTGGATGAGGTAACTGCCCATTACCCATAAATTAATTCAACTCCAAACACTCTCTTCTGCACTTTGTTTTCTGCCCTAACACCACGCCAGGACATTTTTGGGCTCCGTCTCCCTCCCTCTGAGGTTCCAGCAGAGCAGGCACCATTCCAGCCCTGCCAGGCCTTCTTTTCCCAGTCAAGAAAAATTCCAATTTGTGCCATGCCAAAAGCTTTTCAAAGCCTAAGCACTGCTTGCATCTTGTGGCTCCGTGATGAAAGGATGGAAAGGGAGCTGGCTTCTCATTCCTGCTTTTCCCATGATGTTTCTCAGCCCTCCTCTGGCTGTGGCTTGGTCACTCACTGATGGACTGTTCCTCCCTCCTGCTGCCCATCAGAAGGTCCCTACAGCCACCAATTAGGGGGAGGAAAGTCATGATTACCTTTGTCTAAATCAATGTTCTTTGCTGGGAAGCTTCTGGCTTGCTCAGCCTTCTCCTTCAGGATGTTGTTTTTGTAATCTGTGCAAGGGAGGAGCAGAATTCACACAGGCATTAGGGTATTAAAAGAAAACAGAGTTTTATGAGCAAGACAGAGGTGATCAGTCCTTCCTTGATGTGCTCTAGGTCTGGCACCTCTGATTTCTAGGAATTATTTGTGGAGTTACTCAGCAGGAAAACAGCTCTGACTTCATTTTAGCCCCTGGCATTAATCAGCTCTGCAAAGTTCAGCTCCGTGCTCCTCACAGGCACCACAGATCCTTCCAGCTCTGGATTATCTCCTCAAAGCTCACCTGGAGGTGACTGATGCAATTATCCAGAGAATTTGCTCTCCTGGGACACACAAGAGAAGGATTTTTGCAATCCACCCCCTGCAATTCCTTTCTTTACTTCTAGTTTTGTATTTGTTTACTGGGGCCTTTACAGCAATTCTTGGGACCTGAGGTTTGCCAGCTTGTTCTTTTAAAGGTTGTCCCTTTACTGAGGATGCAAATAAAAAAAATCAAAGGGACAATTGTTTCCTGGTTTATCTGGCAGGTTGCAGCAGGTATGAACCTGGCATCATGGCAAGGCTTCCGGAATCTCAGCGTGGTGCAGACAAGAGCATCACTTTTGTGGAATGGATTCGCTCCAAGTCCCAGCCAGAGCCACCCCCTGATCAATTATTGACACAAAAAACTCAAGGCTGCACCTTCAAACCCCACAAAGAGCAGCATCCATCTTCAGGAATGCTGGAAATTCCCCAAATCAGTCCTATATATCCCCAAAAAAATACTTCCACAGTGTGAGATGAGTTTCCTTCCCCTCTTTCCAGTGTCTTTCATTTTACCACGAGTTCCAGGGGGATTTGTGTTTTCTCTTTTGTATCTCAGGGCTTCTGTTGCAAATTTTCTTCCTCTCATTCTCTGTTTCTCTGCCCTAATTGCTCCAACAGATGTTGACAGAAGGCCCAAACGTTCACTGAATGATTTGACATCCAGGGAGGAGGAAATCACAAAGTTAAACCAAAGGGGATTCAACAGAAGGTGGAGGCAATGAACTCAGCTAACTCAGAATTTCTCTTTACCCAATTTTGGTCAACTGAAGTCCATCCCCACTTCCAGAGGTTAAGGAATAGGTTAAGTCACTTCAAAATATCCAAGTGCCATTAGAAATTTCAGACTTACAAGGATTTTGCCCTGGTTTGGTGGCCAGGGATACC
The DNA here is from genome assembly GCA_013397775.1 of Eulacestoma nigropectus. Taxonomy (NCBI): domain Eukaryota; kingdom Metazoa; phylum Chordata; class Aves; order Passeriformes; genus Eulacestoma; species Eulacestoma nigropectus. Next base: position 162,142 of record VZTE01003342.1, read on the forward strand.
TACCCAGCCTGATGTCTTCACTTTTGTGTGGGGTCAGATCTGTCGTGTCCACTGTAAATTCTTTAAGATTCACATCCTTCCTGAAAAGGGAATAATGGTGGAAAATGGTGTTGTGACACCCTTAAATAACTGGCTCCTTTCACACTTTTTCACAATAGCTTTTCTAATGCTTCTTTAGAGAATTTAATTTCTTTAATTTTTCTTTTTTTCCCCCCACATTTGTCCAGAGTTTGTCCAGAGCTTGGAACAATGGGCAGCCAATCTGTACTGGAATTTCCTTCTCTCTTCCACTATAATAATATCAAATAAAGTCTGGAGGAGCCCAGGTCCATCATCTTGGCCCCATCTCACAGCAGATCTGTGCATTATTCCTTCACCACCAACTCCCCAGGACACCTCACACAAACTTCAGCCTTGAATCAGTTCTCAAAGTGTAACAAGAGGAAATTCAACTGCCAAATCAGCCCTACAAACCATTTTCTCCTTCCACTTCCTCCTCCTAACCAGATCCTCAGCTGCTTCAGGCTCTTAGCTGAGGAGAAGGGCCACGAGTTCATTTCTATGCATTCTAAACCTAATTAATAAACTCTGTAATTATACTTACTCTCCATATTTCTTCACATTGTATTCATAACCTAAACAGGAGGAAAAAGCAGAATGAGCAGTCACAGCCAGCCCAGACACATTCCTGGGGTTTGCTGTTTGTGTGGCACCCAAAACCAGTGCTGTGGGTGTCACCCAGAGATCCCAGTGTCCCTTTCTGGAATTCCAGAGTCACCCAGCACAGCAAGGCCTTGGACACCTGAGTTCCCAAGGGATAAATCCCACTTGTGAAGGGCTTTCCTTCTCCCTTCTACAGAGCAACTCAGCAAATCATGAGTGGGATTCAGCCAAAGCCTGGACTTGACGACCTTGGAGGTCTTTTCCAACCCCAACAATTCCATGAAATCAAGGCCTGGACATTTTTACACCACACCAGCCCCACAAATCCTCCTCACTGGGCAGTTCCTGGTTTTCCAGGAGGGGATCCCTGCCTCCAGCACTGTTCCTTGCAGGAATGATTTGCAGAACAACGTCCCAGGATGTCCCTCCAGGCAGGACAGGGCCGGTTCCCCCTGGACTCACCTCTCTGCCGGCGCTTGCGGGTGACGAGGACCACGATGATGAGGAGCACGAGGAAGAGCAGCAGGGTGGCCAGGATGTAGCCCAGCTGCTGGAAAAAGTGCATCCTGCTCTCAGGGATGATGACATTGATGACGTTGTGGCCCCTGACCACCTTTGGATCTGAGGGAAGGAGAACAGGGGGATCACTGGGAGTGGCACCCAGAGAAAAGCAGGATCACAGGTGGGTATGTTCAGGGAGAAATTCTTCTGAGTTGTAGGGATTAAAGAGCAAATCAGTGCCTGATTTACACCACCCTGCACCTCTGGCAGGTGGGAGAAGCTGTGCTCTTCACCAGACCATGATTCCCAGGATTTAACAGGATGCTGCAGATCCCTTCCCTGCCTGGCCATCGGCAGAGGGGAATTTCAGAGCAAAGCCATCCCAGCCAGCCCCAAAGCTTCCAGAGGGTAACACAACCCTCCTCTGGGTCCCTCACAGCACACACCCCACACTGCTCTGCCTCCAGACAGCCAGAGTATGAAGCAGCCCCTCCCTGCCAAGGGTTATAATTTACAGAGTGGGAAGAGTTTTCCGTGCCAAAGAATGAGCTTCCTTTGAAATGAAATAAAAATCGATAAAATAAATAACCCCCCCACCCCCCCCCCCCAAAAAAAAAAAAGAAAACCCCACAGAGAAAAGCCAAAATTCCATTCCTTTTGTGGGTGCAGCAGCATTTCAGTTCCACACCACGGGGAAGGGGAGCTCAGAACTTTTACGTGGAACTTTTTTTTTTGTAGATCTCAAATAAATAGGTCAATGTAAACACATGTAAAGAGGAAGTGACTTCTCTGCTTGCAACAGTCAGAGGAATGGACAAATCCAGCCCAGGCACGGATGGAATCCCATAGGACTGTGCTGGGAGAGGGTTTTTTTTCTTCAAAACAGCTGAAATGACACTTTCATTTCACCTGAATGTTCCCAGAGCAGCAGGCAAGAACAGGATGGAGCCCTCACCTCCCATTCCCTTGGGATTTCCTCCCTTCCCCAGAGGGAGTAAGGGGAAAAGTGGGGGGAAATACCCCAAAAGCCATAGTACCCTTTAGCAGATGTGTTCTGACACTTCTGGAAGTGCAGGCACAGGGACTGGTTCCAGTTTTTCAGGCAGTTTATTTCTTTCCAGCGTTTAAAAACACCGACCCAGCGAAAATAAAATCAAATAAGGCGAGAGTGGATTGAAATAAACACTCTGAAACCAGAGCTGATTGTTTGCTAATGCCAACAGCACTCCTAAAAAATCCAAAAGCTTGAGCAGCGTGCTCTGTTCTGGTGGCTCAGTGCTCCACTCCAGCAACACTCTGCTTTTTACTGGGATTTCCAGATGCCCTGTGCTCCCTGGATGCAGTGCTGGAAAAACCATGGGGTTTGCAGCACTGCCAAGCTAAAAATTATCGAACCAAACCAAAAACCCACTTGCAAAGCTGCAAACAGCACACGTGACAGCTCTGCTTTGTCACATCCCTGGCTCCTGGAAGGCCATAATGAGATGGTGCCACAGCAAGCAAAGGAATTCTATTCCTGGCTTTTTGCTTTCCCACAGTACTGCAAGACAGGGGTAAGAGCTGGGTTCAACTTTAGGCAAAGCTGGGGAGGTCACTGCAGCAACAAACAGTGGAAACAGAGATGGAACAACTTTGGGCAATGGAACAGATCCCATTTTATAATTGGGGAAACTGAGGCACGGAGGAACAGCCCAGTCCCACCAGAGAAGTGCCCAGAGCAGGATCACACCCACACTCTCCTCCTCATGCTACACCAGAGTTTAAGCTGAGGTGATGAAGGTTTATTCTGTAACCAGGATCTGATCTCTCAGCACATCTCACACTCACCTGCCCCAAATCCACTCACAGGACACTGCTTAACTACTGAAAAAGAAATCCTGATTGTGGGGGGGAAAACTTAGACCAGAGGTGCCTTAACATGACTTTCTCCCAAAGTGTCAAGGACCAGATTCTTCTGCTGGAAAAAGTGGAGAGCTCTCCACAAACCTGGCAGAGGCAAAGCGTTGCCAATATTTTAGCACTAATCAGAAAACACAACAGATGTCATTCTCCAGAGCAAACCCAGAGTAAAAATGCTCTCAGTTAGTGGACATCCACCACATTTACAGTCCTGAGCCTGAGAGCAGCACTGAGCCTCTGCTTCTATTCCAAACAGGATGAAGTTTCCTGTCTGGGAATGGCTCTGGAGCTTGGAGCAAGGCCAGGAGCTGTGGCTGCTGCCTGAAAAAAACTCCTTGGTTTGCTTTTGTTGTCTCCCCGTTTATGTTGTGCTCCCCAGAAGAATTCCAGGCAGTTTTTGGTGGAATGGGGCAATGCCTCAGCCTCCCCTGCTGCACCCAAGCAGGGCAGGTCCCAGCAGGAGCGGGCTGGAAAAGGAAACCTCTGGATGTCTCCACTCCTTGCACATTCCCACGGACTCAGCACATTTTTGTGTGTGGTGCTCTCAGCCCAGCTGAGGGGTCACTGCCTGCAAGGACCAAACTCATCCCAAAGCTGCTCTGTCTGACAGTGGAAGTGGCTTTTGTCAGGAAGGGAAATCCCTCCAGCACTGAGGGCACCACGGCCAAACCCAGACAGCCCCGCCAGGTGAAATCACTCAGATTCCACCTCACTCCTGAGCAGGTAGGGAACTACTCAGCACAACATCCAGGAATGAGAGGAGTAAATCCCTGGGTGGACAACTCTGGAAATGGGATCTGGTCTCCATCTGTGGATAAGGCTCAAGGGCTGTGTGCAGGAACTCTGATATTTGGATGTCCTGGTCTCCAGCAAAAAGATGTCAGCACTGCCTGGGTTTTCTGGACACCAACCTTAGCCCCAGGGAAAAAGTTTAGGTTTCTACGACTGGAGAAAGCCAATTTCTACAGGAGAATAAACCTATTTAAAAATGTATGAAGGAAATCAAAATTCTATATTAAACAGCCAATAAATATTAAAACACAATGAATATTTTAAAGTGTTAATAAAGGACTATACCCAAAAGACTTTAAAAAAAAATATTAAACTTGGGATTTTTGTTTTCTTTTTCTGCCTGAACGGAGCGTGATGGTTTTGAGTTTGGACAGGCTGAGAGATGAGAGCTCAGTGCAGTGGAAAATATGAAAATTGGCTTATGGCACACACAAAAAAAAGAAAAAAAAAAAAGATGAAGGGTGGAGGAAAATTCCTGGTGGTTGATTCTGCACGGTCTGGCACCTTGCACAGCCCAAACATCCGTGCAAAGGGGAAAGAAACTCTGCTGAGAAGAGCTGTGACAGCAAAGGCAGGGCTGCATCTGCCCACACCTTCTCCTGATCCATAAAAGCCTGGAGGAAAAGGAGCCAACAAAAAGGGAAAGGGAGCTGTACAAAAACACAACACAAACGCAGCCTGTGTGCCTCAGGGCCTGTCAGCAGAGCAGAACTGCCCTGGGGCAGAGGGGACAGGAGCTGCCCTGTGCCCACAGCGCTGCAAAAGGGGGACTGACCCCGGTGATGGGGGACACCCCACGGCATCCTCAGTGTCCCCGTGCAGCTCCAGGTGCAGCCAGGTGATGGAAACAGCTCGGGAACAACCAGAGCCAGGCTGCCTGAGCTCTTCAGAGCCCAAAAACCTATCTGCGGATACTTCTCACTGTGTGGAAAATCCCTCTGTGAGAAGTCCACAAATGAGGCAGAGACATTCTGCGATTTTACCCAACCAAAAGGCAGCGGGCCTGGCTTTTCCCAGCGGGATTTTCCACACATCCCCCAAACAGAGGAGAGGCCGCTCACCTGCAGCCGGGGCCACGCTGTGCGTGGTGAGGTTCACCACCTTCCTCTCCTTGGCCGGCTCCGTCACGGACACGTGGTAGATCCTGCGCTCGTGCAGGCCGCAGTAGTGGTGGTGCAGGTGGCAGGAGTAGGTGCCCTCGTCGGCGCTCTCCAGGTGGGAGACGCGCAGGGAGAAGTCGCCGAGGGCGAAGGCTCCGCGGGTGATGTTCATCTTCTGCCGCAGGAACAGGGGCCCGTAGGAGCGGCGCTCCCCGGACGCGTACAGGTCCACCAGGCGGTCGGCGCGGTCGTGGGGGACCCCGGGGGGCTGCCGGTCCCAGTGCACCACCTGCTGCTCCTCCTCGCTGTGCCGCTCCGTCCAGATGTGGTTGCGGTTGACGCAGGGCAGCGTCACCGTGCTGCCCTCCAGGGCCACCAGCACCGGCTTCTCGCCGTCCCAGTACTCGCTGGCCTCCTCGCCTGGTGGGGGGGGGAACACGAGCTGGGCAACCTTGGAACCTTGGAACGGGCGTTTTGCCCCACCTGCGGCATTTTTCCCCACCTGTGCCCTTTTTTCCCACGTCATCGACTTAAGTTTCCTTCCCCGGTTTCCTCGCCTTGGCCAAAATCAGTAAAATTTTGACCCAATTTGCTGTCACGCACCACGATCTCACGGTCGTGCTTGATGCGAAATTCCCACTCAATTCCAAGTGTCAGGACAGCCAGGCACACCTGAGATTGCTCCCAGACCCTGGAATCCTCAATTCCAAGTGTTAGGACAGCCAGGCACACCTCAAATTGCTCCCAGACCCTGAAATCCTGAATTCCAAGGGTCAGGGACACCCAGGCACACCTGAGATTGCTCCCAGACCCTGCAATCCTATAACACATCCCCTCCAAAAATCCCAAAATACCCCACAGGGGTAACGCGTCCTGTGCACTTCAGGGACAATAAACACCTTTATCCTCTACATCCTTGGCCATTTCATGAGGCAAGGCCACTTTCTTCCCCTTCTAACTGAGAGTTAATCTCCTCCTTCAGAAAGCAGGAAGTATATTCCCTCCACAGGCTAAGAATGGAACGAGGATCTTCATCCCAATCCTCCGAGCAGGAAATGCTTTCCTACCCACAAAGGCCCTAATTACTGGAGGAGCTGAAGCAGCACTGCTCTGTTTGGCTCTTGAAAAGGAATAACAGAAGAAGCCAAAGCACAGAGGAGCAGACTGGGGCTCTCAGGGTGATTTTATTGCACTGTGAGAGCGGCAGAGGAGATGCACTTCCACCCCAGCAGCTGCACTGGTGCTATCCAGAGGTTTAACTGGATTTTAATGGATGCCTGTGTGGATGGATGGGTGGCACTCTCTGCAGCTGCCAACCGCTCGCTTTTAGAGCTGGGTTTAAGGTGTGGTAACTCAAGGTGGGTTTTTAAGTACAGGCTGCCCAGGGCAAGCTCAGCAGCCAGAGCACAAGGCAGGTCCTTGTGGCTGAGCTGAGGGCAGGGATTGCCACCAGGGGTGTGCTGCTGCTGCAGCAGGGACAGTTTGGTGATTACCAGGAGCAAACACTGAGCTGAGCAGGCTCCAGGCACTGTTTGGCCAAGGAAGAAGAGAGGTTTGTAAATAATCCCTCTGAGTAAACCCTCTGAAACTCAGGGAAGCAGACAGCAAACAGCACAGGGAACACCAGAATCTGCTGGTGCTTCCCAAGCCTCCTGAGGCACCTGAAAAACCTGGAGCTGCCACCACACCCACCTCTCTTGGTGATGACCAGCTGGATTTTCACAGTTTCATACAAGTGGCAGTAGTGATGGTGAAGATTACAGGAATATGTGCCTGCATCACTCTCTGCAACACCTGGGAAGAGAGGGGAAGTTGAATGTTTTATACTGAGACAACGATCATTAATTGTGTCATTTGCAGTTTCCCAAATCCTTGTCTGGATGCAAGATAACTTCCTTATCACCAGGGTGGGTTAAACAGAGACAAATCATCTCACCCAATATAATAATGTGGTCACCTAATAAAATAATTCAGTTTATTCACTCTTGTGAGGAAGGCATTTGTATTAACAGGTGGAAAGAGGAAGCTGGTTTAGGTTTAGCTGAGAGCAGGCACAGGAGCAATGACCATGGAGTGTTTACAGTTCAGGAACTGTAGCACAACTAAAGGGCCACAAAAAGCCCAGGTGGCTTTCAGGTTGTTATAAATTCTCTTTCAAAACAAGTTTGTTTCCAATAAAAGACTCAGTGCTTCAGAGAACCTCACACAATCACTGAGGTTGGAAAAGAACTCCAAGACCGAGTCCAACCTCAATCCCCACCTTGTCACCCAGCTCAGAGCCCTGAGTGCCACATCCAGTCCTTCCTTGGACACCTCCAGGGGTGGGGACTCCAAACCTCTCTGGGCAGCCCCTGCCAATGCCTGACCACCCTTTCCATGGGGAAATTCCTCCTATATCCATCCTGAACCTCCCATGGGGCAGCTGGAGGCTTCACTTGGAAGCAAAACCAGAGGGCTGCCCAGGAACAGTGAGTGGGTTTGGGGGCAATTCTTCAACCTCTTCCTGCCTTGAATCTCCAGCTGAAAGCTGCGCTTCCCTAAGCGGCCAAGGAGCAGAAATTAATTAATGTGACTGTCCACTGTCCAGAGATGCAGGTATTTAGTCAGAGGGAATGCTGAGAGGGTGTTGATCTGCTCAACGTGCTGAGCTGTGCAGGCTGTCTGGGACAGACCTGGATGTGCACAAGTGACCGGAGCACTGAGTGCCACGTCCGGGGATGGGGACTCCACCACCTCCCTGGGCAGCCCCTTCCAAACCCTGAAATTCCTCCTGAGAATTAGGCTCACTAGCCTGGTACTGATTTATTTACCAAAAATATGCTGTGAACCAACCATTTGCACCAAAACCCACAAATCCCAAGGAGCCCCGAACCCTCCGTGGGGGGGGGAGAAGCTCCGTACCTTTGATCACCAGCGAGAAATTCCCATCTGCAAACGCGTTCTCGGGCATGAGGATCCTGCCCTGGTTGTAGGAGCTGTAGACACGCTGGTCCCCAGCTGAGTACATGTCACAGAGCCTCTCCATCCTGCTGTCCCCGTAGTAGGAGCTGAGCAGGTCCCAGTGCACCACGCGCTGCCGGTCGTTGAGGCGGTCCTGGGTCCACACCATGCGGTGGCTCTTGCAGGGCAGCACGGCCTGGGAGCCCAGCACGGCGCTGATGTTCAGCACAGACACCACCACGCTGGCTGGGTTGGAGGCATCAGCTGGGACTGAAAACCAGCAGCAAACAGCAAAAAAAAACAGGGTTGTAGGGTTATGGAGTTAAAGGTGTGTGAAGGAGGCGCTGGAGTGCGAGTGCTGGAATCTCTGCATATTTTTGACCCTGGTTTCAAGACCAACACAGACCAACAAGACCAATTCTCTTTTGGAGAATCAAGGAATCCTGAGCTGGAAGGGACCCACAGGATCGTTGATCCAACTCTTATCCCTGCACAGACACCCCAACAATCCCACCCTGTGCATCCCTCAGAGCGGTGTCAAAATGCTCCTGGAGCTCTTGGGGCTGTGCCCATTCCCTGGGCAGCCTGGGCAGTGCCCAGCACCCTCTGGGGGGAGAAGCTTTTCCTGATAAAGAGAACTTTACCACACTGATTTCATTGAGTGACAGCAATGTCTGTTCTCAGGGTTGTACACTCAGCCTGTCCTACCCACCCTTCCAAATCCTGACCCCCAGTTTAATCCAAGTTTAGAGACACCAGCGCATGGGATGCACAACCCATGGAAGTTAGCAATGAAAGCCCCAGTGCATGCCATGGAATCAGGGTCCCTCTCACTCCTCCTCATGACCACAAACCCGGGCAGATTTACAGAGATGCCACTCACCTGAATATGAGCACACAGAACCTGTCAAAGCAGAAAACAGAGGGTGTTACTGACAACAAAAGGATGAAAAAGCTACAGATACACTCCAAGTCAGCAGCCACCTCTGTTACTGCTCCATCCATTCCCCCCTTCCCTGTCAATGCTGACGTTTATATCCGGCTGCTCCATTCCCCACTCCCGCCACACACTTTGTCTGCACAGTTAAGTCTGTGATGCTCTGGATGCAGCTCCAGCTCTCTCCAACTCTCATGACTCAGATCCACGCAGGAAGAACTTTGCCAGGGATGAACCAACGCCTTTGATTCCGCATTTCTCTGGTCCCTCCTGCTCCTTGTGTGGGAGGGGTCTCGAAGGTCTCCTGGCACCACGCTTTTGATTCCCAACACAACACCACCATTCATCTCTCCAACCAGCCAAGCCCAAGTGGGTTTCATCAAAATCATTGGAGGTTTTGTCCTGCTAATGTCAGAGGCACAACATCCTCCAGACAAAGGCTGTATTTTTTTTTTTAAGCCCTGGAATTTATGAATTTATGAATTTCAAACGAGTCCAAATTCAACTCCAGACCGGGGGTATTTTAGCACACCCCCAGTGCTGAAAATAAACGTGGTTTCCTCCCCTTTTCCTATCACAAAACACTGGGCAGGGACAGCAGAGAACAAAAAGTGAGCAGCACTCTCTGTTGAACTGCCAGCTCAAAGCCGCTCCAAACAGGAGGTATTTTTTCCTACATTTATAATCTCAGCATCACAAAGAGAAAAATCAAATCCTGGACAACGTCTGAACTCTCTGTATGTAAGAAAGAGACATCATAATTCCATCATTTGATGGTCTCTCCTGACAGGCTGCAAAATATATCAGCTGCAGCCCCTGCCTCTGCAAGCCAGGACTTAGATTTAGCTTAGAAAAACAAAGGAATGATAAAAAAGCTCTTCCACAGCACCAAATCAGCCAGGAAAAATCGGTGTCACTTGTGACAGGCCACCAGCTCCCAGCACAGCAGAGGTGTCAATGTCCCTGCGGCTGAATGGGTGTGGTTTGCCCCGGGGCAAGGGGACAACGCGATGTCGTGACATGAACAGCGATGTGTTAGCTCGGGAATGGTGTCTGAGGCTGCCTCCAGAGCCCCGCAGGAACAGCAAATTGATTTGGTGCGACAGAAACATCCTCTGCTGGCTCAGGCAGAGGAATGAAGGCATTTACTGCTCTCCTTTCCTCTTGCGAGTTAATGGGAAAAACACGGAGCCCGAATGAAGCATCGTAAATCTAACGAGTGGCAAAAGCTCAGCCATCCACAGCTCTGAGCTCACACCAGCACCTGGTTCTGCACCTTTCTGCACTCCTGCACCTTCCTTCTGCCAGGGCAAGGACCATCCTTCCCTTCCCTACCCCTTCCCAGGGGAGGCTGCTGGAGCCTGGGTGGCCACGGGTATTTCTCCAGCACTTCCAAACACAACTGTCTGTGAAACAAGGGCTTGGCTGGGATGGAACAGCTTTTAGATAAGAAAAGCTGATGTCTTTTGAGTTCTTCTCCCCTCCACTCTTAAAGCTTCAGCCAGGAACAGGGCAGGAATGCTCTTGCTTCCTCAAAAAGTCATTCCAAGGTGTTTCCAGGTTTGCCCCGCCGTGCCCAGGAGATGCTGCGCCCTGTTGGGACCAGGGAAGAGCCTGTGGATTTTATATTTTGCATTTTATAGATCGGATTTGTGACTTGCTGGGTGCTGCCACACCAAACTGGGTTGACATCGAGCACCACAACAAAACCCATCCAAGATGAGGTGAACTTAAATATTGGAGCTCAGCACAGGGAGGTGGAAGAGAAAGGGTTTCTCACTTTGTCTGTGCACACACAGAGTCTGGACAGAAACCCTGGGTCTGAACCTGCCCCAGGATATCCTCCATAGTTTGACAAAATGGTGCAAATACCAAAAAAAAAGTGATCACAGCCAAGCAGCAAAATTCTAGAAGGGGTGAAAAAGGATAACTCTTCACAAGAGGCACAGGAACTCCAGCAGACAAAGCAGGAGGAACTGATTGTTCTGATTCCCCAGCCACGCTGGAAATCTGCACACATCCATCAGCTCGTGGGGAAGGCTCAAACTTATTTGACAGAGCTGAAAATGACATCACTCAGAAATCTGAGGAATCTGGGACATCTCTGATCTCTTGCACGCCTGGAGAAAATGGAATTTAGAACAGCTGACCTTCAATAACCTGAACAGAAAGCAGCAGTGGAAGGAGGAATGAGCCTTTTTCTCTTTTCAGTGTCCTCCCTCTGCTGTGGGACCCTCACACAGCAGAGCAACCAAGCCCTGCTTTTTAAAGGGATTTTATAACACAGCAGCTTCTGAACAGAGATAAAGGCACAGCCCAGCACAGGTGACAGCTCATGAACTGCAGCTCTGGGGTCAGCTGGAAGCAGGGATTTTGGCAAGTCACGCTTCCCAACCTGCAACTGTAAAACCAAAGAGTCTTCATGCACCTGATGAAAGCTCTGACCTCTGTCATCACAGGACTCCAGGAGCTTCTAAACCTCAGCTGTCTTCAGATCTGTCAACACAGAACTCAGCTGCAGCTTTCATTTTCAAATTTCCAGTTCACAGGATTGAGAATCACTTTGTCTTCTCTGGGTGATGTAACCACAAAAACAAAAAACCCCAAGAAAAGACAATTCTGTGCTGTCCCCTGACACGTTCTGTGCTGACTCAGCAGGATCCCAGAGATACTCTGTGGTCCCACAGCATAGGAAGAGGAAAGCAGCCTGGAAAACTATTTCTTAATCCCTTGTAAAAGGCAGAGCCAGCTCTTACTTCTTGAATCCCATCCATTTTTCAAGTGAAGAATTAAAGCCACGAAAAGCTGTGGGCAAACTAGAAGCAAAAGGCTCGGGCTGTGAAAGATGTGTGACATGCTCAGAGCTCTCCAGGCAGTGTCCTTGGAGCAGGGCAAGCAGAAAACTGTCCCTTGAGTCCTGCCTGAAGAATTCCAGCTCTTCTCTGCTCCTGGAACAGAGGAGCTGATGCTCAGGTCAGTGCTGATGAAACCACTGAGTTCCTGTTCTATATAAATATATCTTTATATTTTGTATTTCTATCCTCTTATTCACAGGATGAAAAACGACCAGAGCAGAAAAGTCCTGCAGAAAGGACATGTTCTTCCCCAAATCTGTGTGTGCCACGTTCCTCATTTCTCCCACGAATCCCTCTGTTTATAGGGGGTTTCATGGGCTCTGCAGAGTCATTACACAACTGTGGGAAAAGCAGCAGCCTGTGCCACCACGCTGATCCCAAACCCTCTGGGGAATGGCAGCGGCCCCATCCTGACTCTTTAGGGGGCTGAGAGGCCCTGATGGCTTTTGATGCAGCAGCATCAAGGTGACAGTGAAATAAATGACCTCAGCTCTCCTCTGGGAGCCAGGTTTTTTTAAACCCACTGACCAGGAACCAGGAGAAACATCTGGGCTCATCTGGAGGAGGGATATGGTGAGCAAAACAGCTCCACCTGAACTTGTCCCGTTCACCTCCTGTCCAGCCTGCAAGACTGAGCTTTTCAGTAAAACAAAATTTCCCTTCAAAGCCCACTGATGGTCAAGCCAGGCTTTGAACTGGGCTTTTCTCTAAGTCTCTGTGTTTATTTTTAAAGGCTTCCTGGGACAACTTTCCCAACAGCAGAGCGTCCCACTGCCAAAAAGGGGATGTCAGAGCCCTTAAGTACCCATCCAGCCCCAACAATTCCAGCAGTCCCTGCAGGCAGGAACATGCAGAGAGCAGGAATGTGCTGCCTGCGCAGAAAGGAAAAGCTTTGTGTCTGTTCAAGGAGCCAATCCCCACCTGGGGCACAGACAGGATCCCTCCGAGATCTGCCCCAGCGTTCTGACAGGCAGCTGGGATTTTAGCTGAGCTTCAGAAACCCTCCCCTGCCTCGTGTGCTTCCCGTTGGCCGCAGGCCCTCGGAATGGGTTTGTAGAGCCATTCCAAACACAGAGCTGTTCCTCCCGGCGAGACATTAACACTTGAGGGAGTGGTTCCTCTGCAGGAGGGATCATCCCAGCGCCACGGGACGGCTCGGATTTCCTCCCTTCTCGCCATCCCATCCTCAGCATTGAGTTACAACCTGATTTGGGTGGGCTCAAACACCCAGGTAACTCCAAAATCTCTGTCAGAGATCCTCCATCCTCAGCTGGGACGCCTCTGCCTCTGCAGCAGCCCAACCTGCTATTCCTGCCCTGGCTGCTCCCCAGGCTCTGCCAAACCTCCCTGGGAGTCACTGGACTGGTTGGTGCTTCTGGAGTCCTCCTCCTCTTTAACCCACCCCACACCCCACTTTTCTGAGCCACTTCAACCCTTCTGTCCCTATGACTGATCCCATAATTTGCCAATTCCTAAACCTTGCCTTGGGGCATTGTGAGAATGCCGTGGTGACATGGAAAGTGAATTAATTAGGGAGCAAAGGGAGAACTCCTCATTCCTCCTCCTGATTCCACCTCAGTGCTGAGGAACCCAGGGGCTCAGGTGTCAGCCACAGCCTTTTAAAAGGGCTGGCAAGAGCAGGGGGGTCACCAGTCCCCAAAAAACTTGTGCTTCTCACTTCCTACTCCTTTCTTGCACCTTACTACCCAAAAGTGAATCCTGTGTCTGTCTTTATGCTGACAAGAGGAAAAGAACCCCAAAAACCACACTTCCTTTTTTCCCCTCCATCCGAACCCTCACACACACGCACCCCCAGCTGTTTATGCTTCTTCAAAAGTAAAAAATAACCTTAAACCATGTAAATCTGACTCTGAAAGCTTTGCTGTACTCACAGCCAAGCTTATTGGTTTTGAATTTGCTGATAGGAAAATAAAAGATTGCACAAACTTGCTGAGCAGAGCTCCAACGACCTCAAACATTTTTCCATTCTCGCCCCAAAAAAGCAGAGGAAGCCCACGACTCCCTCCCCTCCCCAGACGAAAACAGAGCAAGTTTAGGAATCTGAACAAAATCTTACAAAGATAACAGTTCAAAATCTCGGAGCCAACCCCCAGCCCCATTGTGCAGCTGAAATAAAAACAAGTAACACCACACCAGCAGCTCAGAGCTTACTTTGCTGAAGCAAAATCTGCCACAGGAGGAGTTTTGCAAGTTGCTCCATTTCTTCAGCTTCTCGGTGTTTTCGCCTCTCTTGAAAAACAAGTTGAAGACTTTTTTCCTTTTTTTTTTTTTT
>VZTE01003342.1:176211-191513 GCA_013397775.1 Eulacestoma nigropectus
TCTTTTTGCCTTTTTTTTTTTTTTCCCCCCCTTAACTTTCTTTTCTGTAACTGGAAAACACTATGACCTCATCAATTTACATCCCCAGAGCTGTGGACAGCAGCTCATATTCTGGAGGATTACTCCACCTCCAACTTCCAGCTCCCCACCTCCCCACTGCCACTCCACCTCCTTCCCTTCCCTCACACTTTCTGCAGATCCCACTTCTCCTTCCCCTCCCTCTGGGACCTTCTGATCCCTCCCTGACTCTGACATCAAAGTTTCATCGGGTGAAGTCGGTCCCACACAGCTCTGGGCTGACAAAACAAATCTTTCTCCCTCCCCCTAGGGATGGAACCAATTTTCCTCGTGCTTTACTTGATCCAGCTGTTCCTCCCTTTGTCTGACACTCCTCCAGCTGTCTACTCCAGACTGGGTTTATTCTGCTGCCTCCAATGGGGTTTTGATCTTGGTCTCCTCATATGGTTTTACTTGGAGCTCCAGTCTCCAAAGACAACCTAGAAAACAATATTTACCCTGTTATGTGATTTGTAAGCAAGGGCTGGATGTTTGCAGGAAAATTACACTGAGTATAAAGTCAGGAAATAGAGTATAAAATAGGAAATAGAGTAGCTGCTGCCAGGATATTAAAAGTAAAATTATATACTACAGGAAAATGAAAATATGGTCAATTTTTCTGTTTTCTTGCATTCTGTTGTCAGGTTATTGTTGCTTATGGTTAACACCATTTAGTGGGTTGGATTTATGGGATTTAACAATTCAATCAAATTAGTCATCAAGTGAAGGAAGGGAATTAAAACTTACTGTCCTTAAATGTCTGTGGGACTCTATAAGAGAACTTAAAAACACAAGTCAGGAGCTTTCCCGTGGGATCCATGGGGATAAACTTAATTGCCACACTTGAATTTTTCCTTCTGACATTTTTCTGCCTCTCTACTCTACCAGAAAATAGATTCCCTCTATCCCAGAGGGGGAAGAGTTTCAGGAAAGAGGAGAGTATTATAATTATTGTTATAACAAACCCCTAAATAAACACCTAAATAATTACACACTGCAACAAGGGAAGCCTTGGAAGCATCCAGACCGGATCAGAACTTCACCTAGTCCAGGAGCCCATCTCCAGCAGCAGGCAGAACCAGACACTTCCAAAGAAATTCCAAGAAACTGAAGCTATTATTATTATTATTATTATTATTAGATAACATGACCATGAAGAAAAGCCTGCTGTTAACTCCACACTGTCCAAACCAGACCCAGAGAACTGCTGGTTTGTTTCTAGGGAAAAATCCCCAAATAATCTTCAGATAAGAACCTCACAAAACTCCCCTACAAACTCCATCTCTGACATTTATATGAAGTGAGGAGATTTGAGGGATACAAACAGCCCCTCCCTCCACATTCCCACCCTCATCACCTGAGCTGTGGCACCACCTGGATAGGAACAAATCCAGCCTAACTGCAACCCTAATCCCATCAGCTTCTCTTTGCCAGCCTCAGGAATTCCGATTATTCCAATTCCAGAACCACCTGCAGACAGCAAAGGCTCCTGTTCCCGTGTCCCTGACCCGTGCCAGGTGTCACAACAAGGACAGCACTGCTCCAGAGCAGCTGCTGGGCCAGGAATCTCATGGAAGAAGGAGCTTTTCCTGTTGTCCCCATCAGGGAGCCAGACCAGGCTCTGATCTGAGCCCTGCGTTCAGAGCAGCCTGGAAAATGCCTGGTTGGGAGGCAAAAAGCTGCTCCCAGTGCACAGACAGCAAATGCAGCACCCTCTCCTTCCCCTGGTCCCTCCCAACCACGGGCAGGACCTTCCAGGCTGCAATTCCAGGTTGTTTTCCCACCTTTCTGCCTGCCAGCTGTGGCACTGCAGAGGTTACTGCCTGCTCCTCGCAGGGTTTCTGGGAGGGAGGCAGATTGCTGTGGTTGCTGCTGTCATGGACTGGATATTTCCTGACTGCAAGAAGCCAAGTCCAGGCTGGACAAGGCTGAAGTCTCCTCAAGAAAATCACCCACGGGAAGGAAGGGGAGAGCAGCAGCTTCGCTGGGGCTCACAAAGAGGGGAGGAAAGGGACACGGGGCCTGGTTTTGCAGATCTCTGCCCTGTCCCCTCTCTAATCCTGCACAGTCTGCAGCCAGCCCTGCTTCCTGGGGCTTCGCTGCTCCAAAGACATCCTGGAAAAGCAGCTGTGTCAACATTTTTCCTGGTCAGGAGCTGAATTTTTAACGAGATTCTCCGTTCTGAGCTGAGCGGTGCTCCCCAGCCTTTCCCCTTCCCCACTCCCGGGGGAATTGGGGTATTGATTCATCCCTTGGCTTCCCACTGCTCATCTCCAGCTGACCACAAATCCTGACCAGAGAAAGGAACCTCATCCAGGCAAGGGAAAGGGACTTCCCAGCACCAACGGCAGTGGTTTCGCAGGCTCTGCACCTGCCATCAGATCAGGTCAGCAGCACAAGAAAGGCTCCCACGTTCCCAGCGTCTTTTTCCTTGTGGCAAAAGAAAATGGGTATTTCACACCTATTTCAGATAGAAAGCAGTGACTCAGGTGGACAAAGCCCTGCTGAAAGTGCAGGGGGTCACAAGGTTAATTGGCTTTTGGGGAGTTATGACTGTCAGGAAGTTTCCTCCTCCTCCCCATCTCTTCCATTTTTAACATTTTTGTTCTCAGGCTGCACTGAGAGACCTCCCAATAAATCCAAATTGAAGATCAGCAGCCAGTAAAACTGAGCAAGTATCAGATCAGGAAGAAAGTGATGCCAAGAGGAACCCTCCATCCTTTATTGCAATTTTTGAGAGCCACTAACCCTGGGAAGCAGGAGTTGATGTAGCCCCTTCCACTCCATCTTCGCATTAAAATTAAAATTAAATTAAAAAGGAATGCCAGCATTAATGACCTGTTGACACAAATTACAGTACAAGGCAGGATTTGTCAACACTCCAGGCTTATCATCAACAACTTCTTTAAATACAGGACCCAGAGTGTTCCACCAGGATCAAAGGAAAGGAGAAAATACCTACCCATGGGAAGAAACAAGGATAATTCCTAGAACAGAAAAGTAGTGGGGAATGCTACATCTTAGGAAGAAAGAGTACAAGAGTACAGCTAATTGACACTGGCAAAGGCAGCAAGGATTCCTCAAAATAAAATATGGAGAAAAAGAACTTTGAAGGGCAACAGCAAAAGAAAGGCACTGCAGTTCAGGGTTAATTTACACCATTTTTCACTTGGTGGCAAAGCTTTTCCCTTTAAAGCAAATCTTCCAGCTGCCACAAACCCCTTAAGCAAGCCTGAAATAATCCAGCTTAGAGCAAGAACTGTGAGGTGAAAGGACAAAACTGAAAGCCAACCACAATGACAGGGCTGCTGAGTGGAGCCTGTCATTACTGCAGGGCTGGAACAAGCCGGGCACCTCTCAGCCCCAGCATCACCCTGGTCGTTCCCCAGCCACAAACACAAAAACCCCTGATTTGCCTTCTCTGAAGAGCACATCCAGAATGACAAGTTGATGGTGTCACCAGATGTTTTTCTGCTTTGTTTCATTTCACTGGAGTCCACTGTAATCAGCAGCCTGAGGTGCAGCCACCAAAGCAGCTGCTGAGGCAAACGCTCACGGGCTGGGGGAGGAGGAGGGCACAGCTCTGACACCTTTAGACCGGGGGTGAATAAAAAACCATCATGGCAACACTAAATAACAGCCCTGGGGCAGCCAGAGACAGGTGAAGTCCACAAAAATACTCCATGGGCAGTCACTGCCATGGTCTAAGCCATGCTGTGCCCAAGCACTCCTCAATCCCAGGATTGCTGGGGTTGGAAAATCCCTCCAGGACCAGAGTCCAAGCTGTGACCGAACCCCACCTTGTCACAACCAGCCCAGAGCTCTGAGTGTTCCTGGGACACCTCCAGGGATGGGGACTCCAAACCTCCCTGGGCAGCAATTCCCATGTTTTAACAACCCTTTCCATGGAGAAATTCCTCCTGGTGTCCAACCTGCACCTCCCCTGGTGCAACTGAGGCTTCATTTTGAAGCAAAACCGGAGGAATAGAACAGCACGAGGGGTTGGGGAATGTCCTTTGCAGGCAGCTCCTCAGCTTCCTCCTGCCTTGAATCTCCAGCTGGAAGCTCCACTTCTCTGAGTACCCAAGGAGCAGAAATTAATTAATGTGGATGTCCAGGAATGCAGGAATTTAGTCAGAAATGCTGAGAGGGTTTTGATCTGCTGAACTCACTGAGCTGTGCAGATTGCCTGGGGCAAACCTGGATGTGCCCAAGTGAGGAGTTAAACTGCAGCATCCAGAGTTTTCCAGCTGCATAGATTATTCCCATTAATCCCTGTGTTTGTGTGTTTTTCCAGCACTCTTGTCCTCGGAGCAGGTCACAGAGCTCTGTCTGCACCCACAAGGCATCTCCAAAAGCTCCCTGGTTCCTGGATTCCAGCACCCTTGGATGGCACAATATTTAAACACCCCCTTTGGCTGGAAAGCTTCAGATTCCTGGGATTCATCTCAAAACCATTAATAGAAACCAGTTACAAAAACAGAGAAATTGCCCAGGAAACCAACACTGATTTTTTTTTTTTTATTCCAGACAGAAGCTACACAAAAAAACCACAACTGCCCAAGGAGAAATGGGAAAACAACAGGGATGGAAACAGAGACACAAAGCAGCACCTCACTGACACCCACAGAGCAGGTGTAAATTATAGTTTTCCCTTTAATGTTAATATTTTTGGTATGACCAAACTGTAAAAAGGTAAATCTGAAAAATCAGTTCTCTCTAAAAATAATTTTTAGTTGAAAAAAAAAAATTAATTTTAAGCACTTGCTATGATTGTTTCAATTTAAATGCTGTTAAAATATAGACAACTAAAATCACATTAAATGTGTTTTCTGGTCCCTCATTCACGTGTGCAAGGCTCTCTCTTGGTCACAGCACACTTGGGTCTGTCCTACCCAGCACAGGCAGCTTCTGGTAGGAAAAATTTGGAATCTAAACAGACAGGAGCAGGAGGGAGCCATGGAACACAAAAGGAAATGAGTCACCCAAACTCACAGAGCAGAGCAGTGGCAGAATTGGGAGCAGAGCCTGGACCAGCGGCACACCAGCCTGGGCAGAATTTGGGCAGAACCCTCATTTTTAACTTTCCAGTGGCCCTGTTTCATCCCTCTTGCCTCTCAGATCTCCCCAGTATTCCCATTCCATAGGGCAAACAGGAGTCATTTCTACCTGCTGCTTCTTTATCCCAGTGAAATTTTATTTTCTAACTTTTATTTCATTTAAATTATTAAGTACTCATCTCCCAGTCTATTCTGAGAGCCAGCAGTGTCTTCAACACAGAGTGTTAAAGAAAAAGCAGGTATGACCTCAAAATCCCTCCATGAACCATGAGGGGATGGAAAAATCTGCAGCTCTGAATTGGAGTTACAGCAATCAGAACTCCAGGGGTGGCTCTGCTCATGTATCTGCATCTGTTAATCCTCCCCTAAGGTCCACAGCAGCAGCCAGCAACTGGATTTTCCTAGGAAATGGGGATTTTTTTCAGGGCCACTTGCAACTGAGCGCCCCCAAACCTTCTGGATTTATACAAATGATCCCCCAAAATCAACTTTTGAACCTGGAGTGTCTCGAGACAGAAGAGTGTCCAACCCATGACACGGGACTGACTCACTGCCATGTGGTTCTGGAGCATCTCAGCTTTCCCAAATCCACAATGAATCCATCAGGCTGCGCTCCAGGGGACGGATCCCCAGTCCTGGTCCAATTTGGCAGCTGGCAGACAGCACCGAGGCTCAGGAGGAAATGACTGAGGCATCAAATCACCCCTTTGAACTGTGCTTGTCTCCAGAAATGTGGGAGAAAGCAGCAGCTCCTGGCTGTTCCTCATCCACTTTCTGAGTTCCAGGGAAAAGGCACCAGAGCTGGGTCCCACCTCCAAAGGGGCACAAACTTTGCACCCTCTTTCATTCCCGATTTTGAGGCATTTTACATGGAAGTTGTTAATCCTACACAAGGCAGGTTCTGGGGAAGAGAGGGGAGAAGCAACTGGGCTGAAAAACGGTGTCCAAAAATCCTGCATCACTGTCCAGTATTCCAGGTCACTCCCAAGCCCCTGGAGCAGGCTGACCACACCACAGCCTTGACCACAAGCACAGCACAAACTGAATTTCACTCCTCCCACAGGCAGCACTAAGTCAGGTTTCCCCAACCTGGGAAAAGCTCAAGCCACAAGCACCCAGCACCGCTCGTTCCTGTGAGGAACGAGAAAATTCCGGGAGTCCTCAGGAGCTGAGAGCTGACATTTTGTGTCCCTTTTTTGACCACCAGCACTGTGCCTCAAACCACATTTTGTGACCTCTCTGCACATGGGAACAGAGCTCTAGTACCAGGAGGTTTTGAGGGGAAGCTCCACTCCTCACACTAATTGCAGCCCATCCATTGCACCCGCCTAAAATAATTAAGCAGTGGCATTCCAGGCACACCAGCTTATTTTGAGATCAGAAATGACTGGGAAAAAGAGTGGAAAAATTAATGGGTTGGTCCTGAAGAGGGTGCTCAAAGGTGCCTCCCAGAGTTGTGTTACTTACCTCAGGTTTGCAGGCCGTTTCATTAAAAATAAAAATACTTTGGGTGAAAGGAGGTTGCTCTCCATAATGCAGTATAATCCTGCTGCCAAATTTAGACACATAAACATGGGGCCTGGTCAGCTTTTAAGGGTAGCCTGTGTGGAAAGAGTATTTGCTCAGGATTAACCCAAGAGGACTCTGGCAACCATAATTTTAGCTAAAAAACCCCAGGGTGCTGCTCTTGCTTTGCCTCCTTTAGAAATCAACTGAGAGTTCCCACTCCACTTTGGGGATGACACCACATGTGGAAATGCATATTTCTCCCTAAGAACAACGTGGAAATCCACATTTCTCCCTCAGAACAACATGGAAATGCGTATTTCTCCCTCAGAACAATGTAGAAATGCATATTCCTTCCTCAGAATAATGTGGAAATGCCTATTACTCCCTCAGAACAACATGGAAATGCGTATTTCTCCCTCAGAACGACGTGGAAATCCACATTTCTCCCTCAGAATAATGTGGAAATGTATATTCCTCCCTCAGAACAATGTGGAAATGTTCAGGTGACTTTATCCTGGCAGCCCCACTCCAGAGGGAGCTGTTCCTACACTGGAAGCCACATTTTCCTTTGCCCTCCTTTCCACAACGGGAAATCACTGCAGGAGAAGGTGCTGCCATCCAAGGCACAGATATTGTTATTTTCCACTCTTTTTTTTTCTCACAGTCCCAGCTTTTTGCATAAATTACTGGTGAGAGAAAGTTCTCCTGCCTTCCCTTGCCCAAGGGATGATGTTATCAGCCAGCAGGACACATTTATCCCTGCCCTACCTTCCGATGGGCCTACAGGAGTCCTCAGGGATGGCAGGAGGCCAAGAATAACACAGGATATTCTCCAGCATCACGGAGAGAGTGAAATCAGGCAGGGAGAGTCCTCTGGAGGTGCCCACTCAGACCTGGGGAAAGCCACAGATAAACTCCAGATGCAATAACTCAAACAGTTTGAGCAACCCAAGGGCTGCTCGCTCAAGTCAAGGGTGAGCAGGCCCAGATTTCCCCTGGGGATGTACCTGGTGATGCTGGGCAGATTCCAGCTGGTTGTGCCAGTGCTGACAGCAGGGAAAACCCTGCATCCCTAAGGAAACAGCCCTGACTCACCCAGGGAGTGAGGCTGCTGAGTAACGTGGTGCTGCTCACACTTTGCTGACTCTCACTCCATTTCTTCCACCTCTTTTTTCCTTCAGTTTTAACCAGTTCCTCGCTGGCTGGGGATAAAGCTCAGCCAGATCATCCTACCACAAACTAATTCCCTTAAAACACAAAAATCCCAAACTATTCATTTTCTACCTGCTGTGCCAACTCCTTGCTCACAACTCCACATCTTTGTCTTAGCACCAATCACTTTACAAGTGGGAAAGGGATTCTGAAGTTTTCCAGCTGCTGAGAGGCTCCAGGAGTGGTTTTTTTTCCAGACCTGGACACTTCAAAGGCAGTGACATTCCCTCAGCACCACACCTGCCTGAGCAGCACCAAGCCTTGGTTACTAAACAAGTAAAAAAACCTCATTTTTTAAACAGTATTTCATGTTTTTTACTTCAAACAAAATTTTAGCCACTTTCATTGAGCCTTGTCAGGGCACCTACAGTTATATGGTCCCACTGTCCATTCAAACTCCTCCTTCTTCCCATTATTTTGAAACACAACAGAAAATTTCGGCTGCATTTGAGGGGACAAGTTTCAGTTTCTTAGTGCCCATGCAGGGAGCAAGACTAAAAAATTCCCTAAATCAGGGATTTGACACAAAAGTGATGTATCAGATGGTTTGCTTAAATTCTCTGACTCACAGAACTCCTCGTTTCAGTTTTGTTCCTCTGTTTTACAGGGAAAGTCAAGTGAGAATGGATCTTTCCACAGGAAAACCAGCACCCTGTGTTTGCTCCAAGCTACCTCAGGTGTTTACAGGAGCTACAGTTACTGATATTTTTATTTATTTATTTAAAAAGCAGCAGGGGAAAAAAAAAACCAACAAAAAACCACTTTTCAAACCCATTTCAGCTCTGCAAATGCTCCGGGCTGGGTACAGAGTGCTGTTATTTTTGGAGAGGTTCAGCCCAAATGACCCCAGACAAGGATGTTTTCCTGGAAAAGAGAGCAGAGCAGCATGAATGGTGAAAAGAAAAGATGGCATTTGAGTCAGCCACAGGTGCTGTTTGTGAGATCAGTCAGATCACCTCAGCCAGGTTTTCAGCTGGTGGGAACAAGCCTGGTTTGTTAAATTTGGAAGCCCTGGATCAGGGATCAGTCCCACCAAAGCAGAGCTGGCTGCAGGATTTGAGAAGGAGCAGGTCAGAGCTCCTGGAGCCAATGTACACCAACATTTTGGTTTTTCACATGAAAGTGCCCCATTTAACGGGGCATGAGCTCACCAGAGTAAAGGTGCCCTCTGTTCCTGCTCAGCAGTTGTTAGGCAATGCTTGTCAGGTCCTATTAATGTCCTGAAAGGTGTTTTGTACATCAAATGCTCATAAACATCCCCTGACATAGGCTGATTTACTCCTTTTTGAGACTGGAGTTTATTAATGGAAGAAAGAACAGTTCCCACAATAAAGACATCAGAACAACTTGGGTTTTTTTGCAGAGAAATCCTCCAGCAGCCAAAAGAGGAGGCATCACCCCTGTACTCTCCCTCTGATGTTAAAAAAACCCCAAAACAAAACCAACCAATCAAACAAACAAAAAAACCCAAACCAAACAAAAACCCCACAAACAACAACAAACAAAACCCCAAATAGAAATAAACCACACACACACAAAATAAAAAACCCCACACTCCAAAAAACCAGGTTTTAGGCAGACCAGCTATCAGGAGCCAATACAACATGAAGAATATTTCTCTTTATTTCCCTTTTTGCTGCTCCAGTTGCGTGCAGCCAGGGGCATCTCACAGCCTGGGCACACGTGTGCCTTCTCCCATGAAATCATCCTTGAAAACACTGGGAATAAATCCTTTCAGTCTGCACCACACGATTTAGGATTTAAGGATTCTCAAACCTTTTTCCTGCCTACAACCAGCCTCAGTTCAGAGCAGTGTTTTCCCCCTGGTGCCTTTACAACCTGTGCAGCTCCTGGTTTGAATCAGCTCAGGGCTGGTTTCTGGAGCAGGAGAAGCCATCGTTACATCCCACCCCATTTCCTCTCCACGTGGCTCCTGCCCGTGCCAGGGACACGGAGAGGGCATCCCCGAGCTCAGACTGGCTGTCTGCATCACCTCAGGGCTGCTCTAACAGCTCCCAGCCCGTCCACAGGCTCTGCAGGGCAAGCACAACATTCCCAAAGGGAAGGAACAGCTTTTTGTGCTCTAAACAGGCACCAGTTGGTTTTAATCAAGACCAGTAGTCTGCTGGAGTTTCCCCTTTCTCATGATGAACTCAGAGTGGAATTGAATTAATGTGAAGTGAGCCAAAACTAGAGGAGACAACATCCAAAAACGTTCCTCTGGAGAACTGGAGAGTGGCTGCCAGGGAGCTGAAATCTCTTCACACAGAACAGACCATCACAGGGTTAATTCAGGCATCAATTGCTGATCTGCTGCAATTTAGACACAATTTAAATGTTTCTACTTTCCACCCATTTGGGTTTCAATCCTTGTTAGCAAAGGCACCAAACTTCCTGATTTGCAGAGAAATAGAAAGGTTGCTATTTTATAAAAAGTTGGAATTGATTTTGTACTCCCAATCAGTATCACAAATCTCCTGCTTCTGCTTTAATCCTAAAAGTCTCCTGTCATTTCCAACACCTCATCTCCACCACCATGGAGCACCAAGCAATTTTCTGGTTATAGAAAATACTGGCAGTTGATCCAGGCTTTTCCACCTCTGTGCCAAGCAAACCTATCCTGGATTGTGTTGGACAACACAATAGTTTAGGAAAAAGCTGCAGGAAGCAGTTATTTCACATTGCTCCCTTTCCCATATACAATCAGGCCTGATTCTCAGCTGTAAGGTTATTTTTAAATTAAACTGGATTCATTGTGGCTGAAATAACTTATTTTTGTCCAGAAGCCTCTAGAAAACTTCAAGAATCCATGCTGATGTCACTGAACACCATATTTTCTAGAGAAGACTCTTAAAATGCATTTAATTCTTACTCTGGTAAGAATCCTTGCTCTCTAGGTCAAGGAGACAACCAAAATCTTGTTTGTCAGGAACTATTACTTGCTAACATGAAAAAGAAATGGTATTTTTGCCACTGCCACCACATTGCTGGGCTCTGACCTTTCCAAAACGGGGCAACACCCTCCACATTTGCAATGGGATTCGGTTCAGAGAAACAAAATTCAGCGTTTTCATCCCCTCCAAGTCAGCTGACTTCCTATTTTAGAGCCAACTCACTCCAGCACAAACCTGATCACAGTGAGGAAACTCCTAAATTTGTTCTATTCAGCTGAGCTTGCTGCCTGCAGTTAAGTGCATGCAATCCAGGAATTAGAGATGAGAGAAATTTGGTTTATATTCCAATTTTGGGGGGACCTTTCCAGCCCAATGACTGACATAAAATCACCACCCCACCAGTTATCTCCAAGCTCTGTAATAAACAGCATGAATTTGTCTGGCCAGCTCCTGCTTTCAGCCATTTCCTCTCAGAGCAGCAAAAAAATGGAAATGTTCAACTTTTTGGGAATTTTAAGTCAAAGCTTTCCTGTTTGCAGCCCTTTTTTTTGTTACCACAGCCACATATGCACATAAACCTTTACTAAGTGTGCAGATTCGGTGGGATGCAGTTATTTTGGAGAGGAAGAGAACCTCCTAAAAAAGCTTTGTGAGCATATCCTGGACTCGTGCTCCCTCTACAGAAAACCAGGGGCAGTTTTGCTTTCTGAGAGAGAGTTTCAAATTACATCCTGTGGTGAAGAACATTAAAGGAAGTTGACACAGCCCTGGGACGTAAAACCTGGTTAGTCCCTTGTAAGACAGAGTTTTTCCACAAGGAAAACACAAATCCTGAGAGATTTAAGATGTTAGGAAGGAATTCTTGCCTGTGAGGGTGGTGAGGCACAGGTTGCCCAGAGCTGTGGCTCAGGATGTCCTTCCTGCAGCCAGATTAAACTGCACCTTGTAGCAATGACTTCCACAGATTATTTTCCTCCCTTTCAGTTTATTCTCTCCTGGCAGAAAAGAGGGAATAATTTTCAGGGAGCTTCCCACAATGACCAGCCTGAAGGAGCTCATTCTTTTCCCCCTGAGTCCACCCCATCTCTTTGCCAAAATACAGAAGTTAAATCACACTAAACCACCCAGAACTGCCTCAAACCCCAAAAAGAAAAGCAAAACCCAAAGCAGAGCCCAGATAAAAAGTCCTCTGTCAGGGTTTATTTTAAACACCTGTATTTTTCACAGCTTTCACAACTCTCTTCAACCATGCAAAACCAGCTGATTGTATCAGGGTTGTCCCAGGCACAAAAATTTTTGTAGTTAATGAACAATTAGCTCTGAGTTTCTCCTTTGACCAATATCTGGATGTTCTACATGACAGGGGTCAATCAAAGACAAAAATAATCAGTTTTTATTAGCACAAAATAGAACACAAAAATAAATGTGCCTTTTAAGGACGCTCATGCAATGCCCAAGGCACGTGCACACCAAGGCTCCAGATAAGAGACAACAAAAGCTCCTGCAGGTACATTCCATGGAATTCTGATCCAATTCCCATCCCACCACAACTCTTAGGAAAACCCCAGCCCTTCTGCAGTAAGGCTGTGAAAAAATGCAGTTTAGAAAAGAACTTTTCCAAAGGTCTGTGCCACATACACAATGGGAATTCTTTCACTGATCCCATCTCCCACACCTGATTGTTCTTAGGTTCAGCCTCATCTTAAAGAGGGACTTCAGAAATTCAGCTGCAGCCCAAGACACCTTTGCTGCGACCACAGCAGTGCCAAACCACCAGAAAAAAGAGAAAAAAGAGCTCACACCTCTCCTTTGGGGAGGAAAAGCTGCCAGATTTTTCCTTGGAAAACGCCTTCATACTATTTTCATCACAATCAGAAAAAGGTTAAATGTCATCAACATACTTAAACATTTTTTTTTTTTAATTACAATTACAGGTTAAAATTTATGACAGGTGTTTTTTATCGCTTGGAACTCCTCAGGTAGATCTTGGGGGTTTGCCACCCTGCAGGAGCACTTTTCAAGCCAGCTCTTTTCCAGATGCGCTCCAAATCTTTCTCAAATTTTATCTAAAACAGGGGAAAAAAAAAAAAAAAAAGAAAAAAAAATAAGGTAGCACGGCTGAGAAGCAACACCCACTGCCCACACATCCCAAGGACAATGTAGGTGTAACACACACAAAGGAAACAAAGGTTTCCGTGTCAAAATATTTGATCTTCCTGCAGAAAATACATCAGAAGACATTAAAAAGCACAAGGATCTTGGTAGTATCATTTTAAAAGTCCTGTGCAAGGTGGACAGTGAAATGGTAAGTTAAATCAGAGGATTTTACAGTGTTCAACACTGCCTCCTATAAATCTGAAGCAGTGGAATAACAATTAACCCCAATTTGCATCTGGGCAAGGTGAGAATTCCTAGAGAATGAACTAAATTATATCCCATGAAAGGCTGTGCTGAAGGAGAACATCCCCAGCTTGAACAAACCCCCATGTCTTCCCTCACCCATTCTAGTAAGGGAAGTAAAAGGCTTCTATGTAGAAAAACAGAATAAGAAGCACCTGAAGATGGTGGCAAGACAGGGAAGAAATTAAGATTAAACCAGTCTCCCTGATTCAGGGTACACACATGAATTCATCCTTCACACAAATGCTAAAATTCATCTCCGTCAACCCCACATATCTGTAAATTACTGCCATGGAAGGAAAATTATGCCCAGCAATTATCACATTTATGTTTGGAATCACAGAATCACTGAGGTTGGGAAAGATCCCCAAGATCATTGAGTCCAGCTGTGACTGACGTCCACCCTGTCACCCAGCACTGAGTGCCACATCCAGGCGTTCCTCGGACACCTCCAGGGTGAATCCACCACCTCCCTGGGCAGCTCCTTCCAAGGCCTGACCACCCTTTCCACGGAGAAATTCCTCCTGATGGCCAAATCAGCCTCCCCTGGCACAGCTCGAGGCTAAATGCTGAATGCATTCAGGCTCATTTTTCCCTAAATCCACTTAAACCCATCATCCAACACCTGAACAGGGGATGGTTTGATGTGTGGGCACATTTCTGTCAGGGAACTCCCCCTCCCCTGAGCTCACCTGACGCTTCTTCTTGCGCCCTTCCTTTATCCTCCTGCGGATGAACTTCCTCCTCTTGAGCAGCTTCTTGTACTTGTGCCTGTTCATTTTCCTCCTGCGGATCTTCAGCACGTTCCTGCACTGCACTTTGTTGCCCAGGGCTCCCTCTCCTTCCCCCACATCCCTCGTCCCGGCGGGCGGGGGACACTCGGATGGCTGCGGGGTTCCGTGGCTCGCTTCGTCCTGAGCACCCTCAGCTTTGGGGAGGGAGTACCTCACCGTCAGCCAGCTCTCCAAGGGGCTGATGGAGAGCTTCCTGGGAATCAGGATCTCCTCCAGCTCCGGGTCCAGCGTGTGCCACTGCTGGGGCTGGGCCCCGCTGGTGTTGGGGGGCTGGGTGCTGTAGCGTGCGGATGGAGAACGGCAGCAGAGGAAGGAGGACACTGACCTGGGCAAGAGGTGGCCTTTGGGAGAAAGGGACTGCACTTAGAAGGCAGAATTTTCCAAAAGGAGGGTGAGAAAAGCTCTGCCCGGCTCTCAAACCAGCAGACAGCTCTGGCCAGAACGCGCTAACAAAAGGAAACACCCACAGAAGTTGTATCGTCATCACAAAAGCAAGGAAGTCTTTCCAACCTTTAATGATAACGCTACAATGTTAAAAATATATTATACTTTACTGGGGAAGCTGCCCAAGTCACCCAGGCAGAGCAGGGTGGAGGTCCCCCTTCACTGGGGGTTGGAATTCCACGGTCTTTAAGGTCCCTTCCAACCCAAACCATTCCACGATTCCATTAAGTGGAACGGTCTCATGTTTTCCGAAGGAAAATCAGTTTGCAATGGTAAGGAACAGTTCGCTGTATCAAACCTCTCTGCTGCTAAGGAATCTCCTCCTAAGGTTTAAAAGAGGTGAAGCCAAAGCTACACCGTACTTACATAATAAATCAGAGTCATAATAACATTTGACAACCACTGACTCAACAACAGCCTCCTCCCTCCAGCGCTGCTTGACGGAAAAGAAATTCCTGGGAGCCCGATTACCCCAGGAAAATAAACCCAAACAAACAGAAAACTTGGTCACACAAAACCAATTTACCTGCAATTCTCGAGGCCTTCAGTAACTGGGAACTCAGCTGTGATATTAACATTTTGTTTCACTTTGTTCACTGGCAGAGCCAGCAATGACTGTTCAAATAAGAGCATTTATTCAATAAGGCAAACACGCAGCTTAAAAAAACCTTCTCTATTCAACCCCAATCCCCAAAAAGACGGGCTGAGGACACCCTAAACACCCTCCTGGTTTTACCCTCAGTCTGTCCGGCTCTGCGGTGGGGGTCAAGCACCGGGGCAGCTCAGCCGCGGAGATGATTCATTAATAAAGCTTGGGCTGTTTTAACTCTAAAAACACAGTAACTCCAGCCGAGCTCCCTGGCACAGCCCCGTTCCCCCTTCCGACCAGGAGAAGCAGCCGCGCGGCCTAAGGACGGGCCGTCACCGAGAGG
>VZTE01003342.1:191603-214803 GCA_013397775.1 Eulacestoma nigropectus
CCCGCCCCGGGCACGGCCCGCACGGAGCCCCCGGGCCGCCGCGGCCGCCCTCCCCTCACGGCCCCGCCGCCATCGCCGCCATCACCCACCGGCCCCGCCGCCACCGGAACTTCCGCCCGGCCGCAGCGCCCCCTGGCGGCGCCGGGGTAATGCTCCCTCACGGCGCCTCATGAGCCCTGAACGTGCCGGTCTCGGTCCCTCACGGTCCTTCATGGCCCCTCGCGGTCCTTCTTGGCCCCTCACGGTCCTTCATGGCCCCTCGCGGTCCTTCTTTGCCCCTCGCGGTCCTTCTTGGCCCCTCACGGTCCTTCATGGCCCCTCGCCGTCCTTCATGGCCCCTCACGGTCCTTCATGGTCCCTCGCGGTCCTTCTTGGCCCCTCACGGTCCTTCTTGGCCCCTCGCGGTCCCTTTGTGGTCCTCAGTGGTGCCTCACGAGCTTTCCTGGCCGCTTACGGTCCCTCACGGTTCTGTGTGGTCCCTCAAGGTCCGTCATGATCCCTCCTGGTCACTCACAATCCTTCCTGGACCTTCTCAGTCCCTCACGATGCTTCATGGTCCCTCACGGCCCCTCCTGGCCCCTTTGTGGTCCTTCATGGTCCCTCACGATCTTTCGTGGCCGCTGACGGTCCCTCACAGTCCTGCGTGGTCCCTCAAGGTCCTTCCTGATCCCTCCTGGTCACTCACAAGCCTTCCTGGTCCTTCTCAGTCCCTCACCGTCCCTCCTGGTCCTTTGTGGTCCCTCACAGCCCATCCCAATGCTTTTCGACCTTTTCATGAGGAAATTTTTCCTGACTATCCAACCTAAGCCTGCCCTGGTGCACTCGAGGCCGTTCTCTCCCATCCTGTCCCTGCTCCCTGGAGCAGAGCCTGATCCTCCCCGGCTGCCCCCTCCTGTCAGGGAGTTGTGCAGAGCCAGAAGGTGCCCCCGGAGCCTCCTTTTCTCCAGGCTGAGCCCCTTTCCCAGCTCCCTCAGCCACTCCTGCTGCTCCAAACACTTCCCCAGCTTCGCTCCAGACTAAATCCTTCAACCACTTCGACCCAGGCGTGTATCCCTCACCCACCAGTTTGCACGGAGACCTCAGCCACACTTGGAAAGTCTGGCTGGGATGTGTTCACCTGCTGAGTCACAGGAGCACCTCACTAAAACCCGTCTGAGCAGGGAAGTGTGGCACAGTGAGCCACAATGGGAGGAACTTTGGGCAGCAGGAGGAATTTCTTCATGGAAAGGGTTGTTAAATATGGGAATGTGGTGGAGTCTCCATCCCTGGAGGTGTTCAAGGAACAACTGGGCATGGCACTCAGTGCTTTGGGCTGGGTGACGAGGTGGAGGTTGGTCACACGTTGGACTCGATGGTCTTTTCCAACCTAAATAATTCTGTGATTCTGTGAAGGATTCCATGATCCTGATACAGTGAGCCTGCCCGTCCCTGTTGACGCAGGGATCGTGGAAGGCACACAGACACCTCTCCCTGCCACACCTTCGTCTGCATCCGGGGGCAGGTCCCAGTGGCTGCTGTCCAGGGACAGCCACACCTGTCCTCTCCCCTTACCTGGCTGTTGTTTGTCTTCTCTTACTCGCCACAGGAACCCACCATCTTGGCACAGCATGAAAGTGCCTAATCAGCTGGCATGAGGGAGGGATGTTGAAGCCAATCCCAGACTTCAAAGGGCTTTTTGCTTTTATACCTACCTCAGCCAGAACACAAGAGATTTATTCACCAGCTGCTTTTAGTATTTCAGACCAGAACAAGGGTCCGTCTCCGTTTTAGATACACCCTACTGTGTCAAACCCAGCTACCCTGAAAGGTTGGCATGGGTTAGAGTTTCTTCCTGAGAATTAGGAATAAATTCTCTTTCCCTTACCAGGAAAGAGAAGCCTATGAGGAGAAATTAAATGGAGTAAACAGTTCGGTAAACAGACTGTTTGTTTAATCAAGACTTTATTGAAGACACTTCAGAAGTTTATGTACAAAACAACATTCCCACCCCCATATCAGGCTGTTAGTCACCCACTGGGAACAAAGCAAGTGCCTGGTGTACACTGGCAACCTGGGGACACTCAGAGTGTGCCACAGAATTTACAGAAGTACCAATTCCCGTGGTCTAGAGCTGGGCAATTTCAGCCTTGGCTCAGTTAGGAACAAAGGGAACCGAAGGAGTTTTTTTTCTGGAGATAACTGAGCATACTGGAATCTGACAGCCTACACTGGCCCTACTCTGAGGTCAGGTCATTTAATTCTGCTAAGAGCCAGAAGCCCACTTTGGTTTTAGAAGTGAAAAGGAACCACCAGCCCCTGGATTTAACTTGCAGGTTTTAATCCATTTCAGAGGGTTCCAGGAGATGCCCATCACCGAGAGCACAGTAGTGTTTGCAGGAAGCCTTAGAGCAGAGCAGTAGCAGTACCAAGTGAAAGACTCAGCCACTTTGCTTTCCAAATACACCTAGAGAGAGGCTGAGCTATTTCAACGAGCGTGTGAGGAAACCCTAGAGACACAGACAGCAGTGGCAAGGGTTAAATTGTGACTGATGTGCTGTTCCTGTAGAGTTCTGCGCACTTCTACCACGGCAGAGTTTCCCCTTGCCAGTCCAGGAAAGAACCATTTTCTTTTTCACCGAGACGGTCCAGAACAGAGAGAATACCTGGGATGGCCTCTTGCACCTGCATGGGAGCCTGGAACGAATCAAGCTTAGGTCATTACTGGGAATGTCCTACAGAAGAGCATTAAATGCATTTAAGGAGGTTCTAGAATGAAGGGGGATGTATTTTTGTGTGTCACAGCACGTGGAGGTGTGCAACCAGGGGGTTGGGACAACAAGGGAGCCCCACTGTCACATTTCCAGAGCTGGCACTCACCATGTTTCCACCCATGTCTGTTTGAAGCCAACCTGGGTGCAAGGAAATGCAGAGGATCCCGTCCGATTTCAAGTCTGCAGCGAGACACCTGGTGATCATGTTCAGTGCAGTCTGTGGGAGTGGAAACCACCTATTAATGTGCTGCTTATGAACCTTGAGCAAGACCTCAAGCCCAGCTGCTGGGCACCTCCCTTCCACCCTGCTGTCTCCTGGCACAGGAAGGGGCAGGAAGAGGCTCTCAGTAACTCATCCAGACTTTCTGGGGACTCTGAAAGCTCTACCACCATGAACTTACTGCCCAAAGACGAAACTAAGTTGTAATGGAAGATAAAGTGGCATTTGAAACACCTCAGGAGCTGTGAGGAGAATAATATTGACATAAGGACTGTGTTTTTCTGCAGTAATCACTACACAAACATTCATTTACTTCCAAACAGGGAAAACAAGCATTTAACAGCTTATGAGTAGGTGGTGTAGGAGAAATTCTATGTGTGATCCTGACTATCTGTACAAACTCCATCTCTGGGAGTGAGAAAACTAAAAATCCCACCTGTCACAAGCTAACATCACCACGTACAGGTCAGCACACCTTTTGCTGAGTTTCCTGCCTGCTCTCTCGCTTGGATGAGGGAGGAACACAGCTGATAGAACCCACACTCGATGGCATCAGCTCCCGCCTGAATGCTAAATCCCTCGGGAGTGGATCTGTATCAGAGCAAGGATTTGGGAGCCTGTTCTCCAGAAGTTGCCACGCCTGCTCCAGGTGCAGAGCTTCACAGCTCCCATTTCCACCCACGTAAAGAGCAAGAAGAGTTTTTGTGTCCATGGATGTTCTGCACCCCTTCCTAAGGTCAGTGTGGTCTCTACCTGCCCTCAGCCCGGGAGCCCAGCCCAGGGGAGCCCACAAACCTTTGCTATCCTGTAGGGATAGACCTTGAGGAACATCTCATTTGCTTGGACGAGCTGCATGGAGGCAGCAAGAGAGGACATATTGATGATGGCAGCTCTGTGACAGCCCATTCCAGTGCCCAGCTGGGCTGCCTTCCTCAGCAGGGGGAGGAACGCCTGTGAAAACAAGAGTTTGCTTTAATTTGGTGACTTGGGTTGGAGCTGGATCATTCCCTCATTCATAGCAGGAATCCCAGTACAGCTCTGTGCCACCAGCACAGAGGTGGTGATGGCTCCTCAGACACAGTGGCCAGAGGAAACCTTCCTCCAGCAGCCTTTCCTGCCCACCTCCAATCCCCACCTGCCATGAAGTGATCCCACAGCAGGTGCACAAACAGGAGCTCTGGCTGCTCTCCAGACAGGCAGGTCCATGTCAGAACTGTATCTGTGCAGTTCCAAGGGGACAAATACCTGGACAAGTCCAGCTCACTTGTGGAAAAGCCCCAGATTAAGCCCATTCCTCCCAGTCCTTACCTTGGTGACCATCAGCTGGGCAACGGTGTTGGTTTCATAAATGGTGAGCATGGTCTCTGCTGTGACTTCCTCCAGGGAGGCGAGCACGTTGATGCCAGCGTTGTTGATGAGGCAGTTCAGGCCTTTGTCTCCCACAATTTCTTCCACTTCCTTCACCACTTTCTTGATGCTGTTCTCACAGACCACATCTGCACAGAGGACCAGGAAGAGCCCCAGTGAACGGTGTGGGGTTCAGGGTCTGCCTGGCACGAGACAACCCGTGCCAAACCAAATCTGAGGCTGCGTGGGGACGTTTGGGCAGCACACAGGTGAAAATGCACAGAGCATTTCACAGAATTACGTTTCCCCAGTGTTATCTTAAGATGGTTTCCTGCTGCTGGAGATCGTATCCAGATACTGATCGCTCAGGAGACCGATTCCTTAAGAAATCTCTCCACCTAAGTGGAACAGATTTCTGTACACAGAAATAAAGCCCTTTACTCACCCAGTTGCAGGAGCTTGATGTTGCTGTATTGCTTGCTAAGCTGCTGCAGTTCCTAGGAAAAATAGATTTTTTTGTTATTTTATATATATTAAAAAAAAAAGTCTCCATGGCTATTACATAAATCAGTTTGAATTCTGCACCTCCAGAATTGCACCTGAAATACTTTCATGATTGGACTGAAAGAGCGATTCTCCTTTGTTTTCCAGCCTGCTGAGCAGCTTTCCTAAAAGCCAGATCAAGAAATTGGACTTTTCCCCTGCCTAGTCCGGACCCAGCGTGCTGGATTTTTAGTGGGATATTTCTAAGTTTTAGTGCTCAGTTCTCAGCATTCCAGTAAAAATCCAGTAACTCCCCAATTCTGTAAGGAAAACATAATTCTCCTGAAGCTCAGCTACTGCTGGACATCACTTCAGGGCAACAGCAATGCTTTTAAAAAGCCATTTGGAATTTCTCTTTGCAGTTTTCCCATGGGAATTCCGTTTCCCCAGCAGCCTCGTTAGCATCAGTTCTTGGAAGTGGAGGTGAAGCACCCCATGAAATCAGACCCAGGCACAGCCACTGTTCGGGAGAGCAATTCCCTCCCTGCTGTAGCTCACTCGTCTGCCTGTCAGCAGAGCAGGCTGGTGTTCCTGGAGAAATCCGTGCTCGCCGGTGTTCCGGCTGGACAAAGTGTGTCCAAATTGGATTTATAGGCCCAGCTGGAATACTCAGGTTTCTGTGCCATGAAGCCAAGTGGGACGTGTGGCCAAACACAACAGATGGATTCCATACTCCCAGTCATGTTCAGGAGACACAGCAACCTGGCCAAACATTCCAGCTTGAGCAAATCCCTTTCTTTAGGAGCCCTTTGGGAATAGGGGTCAGGAGGGCAGGTTTTGAAAGAATCCTTCTCTGCCCCTTGGAGACATTTTAGGGACTCCGTGTCCTCTGACAAACCATAATGGCTCACATCTTTTATCTCACATCAGACCCTGCAGGATTCTCTCCAGGCTTGTTTGGGAGATTTGTTCTCCCACGGAGGCCAATCTACAACTGCAGTTAAGGCTATTAAGGGGAGGGGGAAGGAAAAACAAGTCAGAAGCACAAAACCAGAAGACATTCCTTGCTTTGGACGGGGCTTGGTGGGACAGTTTTCCATCAATTAAAGGCCCAGAACACACTGTCCTGTTTATTGATAGCCCAGGATGAAATAGCTCTGCCATGTCAAGGCCTGCAATAATTCCGTGCCTTTGGACTGTCACTGGATTCCAGTTTGATGGTATCGCTTAGTGGATGATAAACTCCAGGAGCGCTCTGGCTTCTCAAGGTTTGTCCATTTATATATAGTTCATTTATTTATAGTTCATTTATTTATATGCTTTACTCTCTGACAGAAACAAGCTACCAACTCCTGCTGAAAGGCCAGAGCTGCTTCGAGTAGCAACAGCAACTGAGAGGCTTCTGAAGTGAGTAAGCAATATTTTCAATTAAGAACTGCAAACACTGGAGAATGAAGCATTCTCCACTACATAAACAGCATGAAATTACAATAGCTGCATGCAAATTAGGTTTAAAATTCAACGGGTTTTCCAGTTAATTACTTCGTTAACAAGTGACTCCCGCTTCAGGGGTTGAAATTTCTGAGAAGCAGCTCCCAGGCACAAAGCTGATCTCGCCAGCTTTGGTCTTCAAGAGCATTACACCTGATATAAGCTGAAAAATCCAGTTAGAACATCTAAAAATTGCAGGAAAGCCTATTTTTCCCCTCCTGTGACTGGAAGGAACATGAGAAAAGGAGGACCGAGACAAGTAGGTACAGCCAGCATATCCCAGCTAAGTCATTTTTAATTAGTGTGCTGTGACAGAGAATTTAAAAACAAACAAGACAAACAAAACCCAACAAAAAGCCACAACACAACCCCCTAGCACTGTATTTATTTAGCATAGTAGTTGTAGAACTGCTCTGCACCTGAGCAATCACCCCTGAGAATCAACTCTTAGGGAGTCCAAGACAAGAATTAAACTCTGATTGGCATCTGTTGTTTCCTGCTTGCTGATTTTTAATTACGATTAACAAAGAGTCGGCCTATTCTGATTTAAACAAGATCCTCTGGCACTCAAGGCTCCAGACACAGATTCCTCAGCACACAGGGTATTTATTGCTCGATTTCAACCAGGAATGTTCTGTTGTCTTTGTCATTTAGCAAGATTTACTTTGCCTTCTTTATGAAAGCATTATCCACTTCAGTTACAGCTCTTGGAAAGGGCCTGGCCCCACTCAGCCAGTTGGAAGCAATCAAGCCAAACAAACACAGCCTGTGGGCAGGATAAAGGTGCTTGGGTATCCTTCACATCATCCTGCTTGCACTTGGGACAAAGCCAGAGGTGTATCCTATTTTTCTGTATCCCTCTGAGACAGCTTTTCAGTATCACAGTGTACAGCCAACTCACTGTTCAACCCTGTAACAGCTTCCACAGCACTGCCCTGACCCACAGGTCTCTCTCACTCCAGAAGGGCCAGACCTTACTGCTGTAGGAAGTGTAAAACACTTCCAGAAAAAAAAATAATCAAACAAAACAACTCTGCAATAACCCAAAATTAGAAAGACTTCAAGAGTGCCCTCTCTGCCTGATATATATTCAGAAATACCCCCTGTGCCTGATGTATCTGTTGCACAGATCACTCAGCTGCTCTTCCCAGTTGCAAACCACATGGCTAAAATATGTGTTAAAGGGAAAAACAAGCCCCAGGCCCGACAGAGACAGTGAGCAGAGAGAGCTCCGGGTCTGACAAGGGAACAGGCACAGTTTGTAACGGGATCTCCTGCTTCAGAGCAGGAAAACTGCACGTTAAGCCCTGGAAGCTTCCCAGAGCTCTGTAGAGAGCTCGAGCAGCGAGGGATTTGTTCACCTGGGAACGCACTGGGGCTGTGGGGAGAGCAAGAGAAATGGGAGATGCTCCTGGGCAGATCCCACAGCTCTGGGCACCACAGATTTTATTCACACCGTGGCCATCTCCTCCTCCCCCCCTCAGAGAGGGCACTCCAGGGGCTGCACCGTTTTTAAGTGCAGTCTTTTGGGGCAGAGTTTTTCCCTTTTATGGGAAAGCAGGATGGGGGAGGAGGGAGCAAAGAAGAAAAATAGGAGTGCGGGGAGAATTCCAGCTGGGTCCATGAGCCCCTGCAGGCTCCCTGGTAATGACTGCACTGGGGTTGTGTCCATCTGGAGAGCAAAGACAGGACATCAGGATTATTTCACAGATTTGTAGCTGCTCCCACTGTCAGCGTTGGAGCAGCCCAAGAAAAGGCAGATTGGAATCAGAGAGTGGCTGGAGGAGTCTCCGATGGTGCTTTTCCAGGAGGGGCAGTGGTTATCTGGCTGCCTTCGGGCCTGCTGCATGTTATCGTGTGATCTGCAGCCCATTTGTTAGGCAAATGTTCTGGGGAGGCCACCTAGGAGCTCCTCAGCCCCAGAACTGGAGTTTTCACAACTTCTGCCAGCACAGACTCACATGCAAAAGCCTGCAGCTGTTCAGCATTATCCCAAGGTTAGGGAGTTACAGGAGATGTGCTGCTTTCCTGGTAAAGAGAGGAAAGCAAAGTCAGGCTTCCCCAGCATCTTTCTAAAGGCAGCTCCTTAGGGGCTCTTCTCTGACCACTGTTTGAAGGGCTCTGAAATACTCAGTCATCACCCTGCTGAGAGATTCTTGCCCAAGGTGGAGCTGTATTTGCCAGCAGCCAAGCATCTTTAATCACTTTTCCTCTAAAAACTGGAAGATCAATTTTGAAAGCCTTTTCATTCAAGCTCTGCCCGTCCTTTTCCTCCATTCTGCAACGGGAAAATGCTGCTCTGCCAAACCAGAGGAGAGCAGAATTTAAAGGAACTGTCCAAAGTTGCTGTTCTCCAGATTCATCCCCTCATGCAGGAAGTGGGGGACAGTTCACTTGTGCTGAGGAGGGGTTTTCATATGGTCACTTACCACAAAGCCAAGGGGGAAAACCAGAATTAGACCTCCTGAACTGCTGTCAAGAGATAAACCACTGACCCAGGTGTGCAGAGAAACTCCCTCAACTTCCCAGCCCAGTGTGCATGGGCAGCAAACAGGTCTGAGATGGGCCAAGCCCATTTCGTGTGCCCTAAGCCGAGCCTGCGGTGCCAATCTCTGGAGAGCAGGAACCTGAACTCAGGGAGTTCAAGATTTGACTGGAAAGTCAGTGACAGCAAAGGTTCATCTCTGAGAAAGAAAAAAAAGTGTAAAAATGACAAGAAAATCACTGAACCTTTGCCTTTCCTGCCACGCTCAGCAGCACTGCCAGGCTGGAGCCAAGCTTTGAGAGCACCAGCTGAACGTGGTGCTCCCATGACCAAGATTCCCAGTGCTGGAGGCTGGAGCAGGTCTGTACCTGCCCGCTGCAGCCCCAAGGACCAGCAGCACAGTGGGAACACTCTCAGAGGGTCAGAAGGTTTTGTGCCAACTCCGTGCACTGCAGATGGGGCAGATAATACTGGTGAAACCACTACAATACCTTTAGCAAAGATTTCTCTTCCTTGTGGAGTTTCCAAACCCATCTGTTAGAAATATGCTTTCAGCTGACTGCAGAGGTTTCTATTGATGTCCTGCCAAAGCACAGCACATGGCCTAGAGGTCCTTACAAAGAACAAAAACCCACCCTGATCCACCAAGGACAAAGCTTGCCCTCCTAAAAAAAAAAAAGCTTCGGATGCACCCCATGTGGCCTGCAGAATCGCCACTGGGGTTACTGGAATGTGGCTCCTGGCCAGCTTCCTGCCTACAGGAGACACCCTGCCAGAGGCTTTCCAGGTTTCTCCCGCAAGCCAGGAGTGACCCAGACTCTTCCCAGACACATTGCACTGTCTGAAGGCTGTTTCATCTTCCTGTGCAGGTTTACGGCATCGTCTCTCCAGATTTTTAAATACTGACCGCACAAAAAAATCCCCTGATGAGTTGTGCTGAGATTTGCCCGTGTAATGTTTCCTAGGAAGCTCTTCCTGTCGAAGGAACCATTTCACTTCTCCATGTAATGGATCCGAGCCCATTATGATGAAAAATCACAAGGGCCAGTTGGTGAAAAAGAGAAAGAACCTCCCTCAGCGCCGGCTGAAGCAGCTTTAGGACAAACAACCACGCAGGGAGATTTCGATCTAACACAGGTCAGATGTCTCTGCTGCTTTCCTGTGCCACTACTACACCGGGCTCTTGTGCAATCACTCCTAGGAAATAGGGCTGGGACCGGTGCCAGCTCGGGTAATAGGAGTTAAAAGGGAGCAGAATGGAGTGAATGCCTGCTCAGGTGATGCACAGGAGGGGCTCGGGGGAGCCACAGCGACCAGCAACCCTGGAAGGGAGCTGTGCACCTGATCTCAGCCTTGCCAGACTGTGTCTCTGCACTTCCATTCAG
Source organism: Eulacestoma nigropectus (assembly GCA_013397775.1). Taxonomy (NCBI): domain Eukaryota; kingdom Metazoa; phylum Chordata; class Aves; order Passeriformes; genus Eulacestoma; species Eulacestoma nigropectus. Next base: position 201,765 of record VZTE01003342.1, read on the forward strand.
AAATACCCTAAACGTACCTTTGTGCTGGAGACCTCTTTTTAAAATTAAGATATTTCCTTCCGTTTCGTGAGTACCTGCAGAGCAGCAGCCGCTTCTGGAGAAGCAGAGGCCAGAGTGCAGCTCTTACCTGGCCAACCGTGCCCCACATCCTCGGGAGCTGCCTGAGCACCTTTTAAGAGTTTTTTGTAGCTGAGCAGTAAACAAAATTGCTGTGTTTGGTTTATTGCTAGCACGGTGTGATCGCAATCTGGATGAAAGCAATCAAATCCCCCAGAAGGAACAGGCACGGGGGCTCTGCTTCCCTCTGCACGTGCCAGGGAATTTGCCTTTGGGGCAGCCACGCTTGGAATAGGGGAGATGCAGGAACAGCGCTGTGCGTATCAACTCTACTTCCAAATGCCTGGGGCATTCCAGACGGGTTTGAGACAGCCACAGGGCTGAGTGCTCAGCTTCCTGCAGCTCTGGAGCACCGGAGGGAAGGAACAGGGGGATGGATACCTGTGTGTGTTTCTGTGCTGCCCAAATACCCCCTTACCGAGGAGAGCCGAGATCAGCCTGGACACGCAACAGGTGACACTGCTGGTCACAAAGTGACCGATCACCCCCATCGATTTGCCTCCAAAGCTTCGAGGTGTGTGTGAAATTTGTCTGGAAGAGTTTAGAGGCGGGGAAGGAGTCCCAAAACTACTGCGATGCTGCAGCAGCGGAGACTTGGGCTGAAAAAGGAGAGAGAGAGGGCTGCAAGTGGATCCACGAGCAGCAGGTAACAAAAGCTGTTTCCAGCAGAAACTCTGACCCTTGCCCAGCCGAGAGGGGAACTAAGAGGAGCGTTCAATTCATCGTTCATTTCTCACTTGTTGCAAGTGCAGCAGAGAAAAAGAGGCAGACAGTGCACGGCTCCTGCTGGGGACACGGACACGCCGTGGAGAGAGAGAAGGAAAGCTGTGGCAGGTCCCACGGGGAAGGTTTCCGAGGGATGGGCTGCCCTGCAGGGTTCCGGGCCGTGCAGAACTGGAGCAGGACAGGACAGACATCTCCAGCAGCAAATCCACCGAGAAGCTCGGGGATTGAAGGAAGGGGGTGGCCAGAGCGCTGGAGATGCTGCAGCTGCCTTCCTGCCTGCCCGGCCGTGTCCCGCTCGCTCTCATCGATATTCCCAGCTCCAGCCCCGGAGAGCTCCCCGGCACCGGCTCCATCCCACCGCGGGCTCTCGCTGCCGCACAGGGATGCTCGAGATGTTCCGCCCTTCCAAAGTGCCTTCTCCTCCCTCCCGCCGCCGTTACCCCGCTCCGGGGACCCCCGGCGCCCCCGCCCCGCTTACCTGCGCCTTCTCGGGGTACCGGCAGGTCGCAAAGACCAAGTCCGGGGAGGGGCTGGCGGCTGCGAGCCCCCGCACCAGCCCCAGCCCGATGCCGCGGCTGCAGCCGGTGATGAGCACGGAGCGGCAGCGCGGCTGGGCCATGCTGCCTCGGCCCGGTTCGCTCCGCTCCCGGCGCTTCTTAAGCCCACGCGGTTCTCAACCTGCGCGGTGCGGAGCCGGCCCCGCCGCCCCGGGCCCGCCCCCGCCGCGGCGCCTCCCCCGCCCGGCTCCGGGGCAGGGAGAGAACGGGCTCGGAGAGCGGGCAGGGAGAGGGGAATTGCCTCTTCCCCCTCCCACAGAGACCTGAGCTCATCCCGCTCCCGGCTGGTACCCAAACCCCGTTCCACAAACTGCAGAGCCCTGCGTGGGACAGTGGCGGCCGCAGAGCAGCCCCCGACCCCTCTGACCCTCCTTTATCAGTCCCACAGAACGGGATAAGGGCGAAATCGCTCCCCCTACCAGCCAGGAGTGGGCAGAAGGAGAGAATTCAGCTCTCTAAGGGGGAGATGAAGCAGAGGCAGGAACTGAACCCCCGTTCCTGGACTCCCCACGTTCCTGCCCAAGGCTTTTCGGGGTGTGCCAGGCAGGACATTACTCTCCCTTCCTCATTGTGGGGGACCTGGTCCTGGAAATCACTACAGGCTCCCTGTCCTTAGCTCATCCTCACCCCCTTGCCCCAGGACTGGCACGTGCCTTCCCAGATCAATAACCGATCGCTGATCTGCACACTCCTGCAGGCACGTGGAGGCTTAAAGGCTTTAATTACATCTCTGAGCATAAGATTGCTCTTTTCTTTTTTAAAAGGTCGCTACACTTTTAAAACTAATTTCATCCTGCTGCAGGTCAAGAATACTCTCCCCTTGTACTTTGGAAACTGAAGAACAAAGATTTGGTAATTTGTAAAAATTCTGTGGAAAAGCCTCAAACAGCTGCTGCATCTGCCCCGTTTCCCCTTTTGTTGGTTTATTTCTAAATACTTGCAGTAGCTGCACAAATGTACAGGATTGCAATATATTAAATTATTGCTGGTGGGTAGCTCAGGTTTGGTGTTCCCATCATATTTCCCAGGGGATATGAAGATGAGAAGATCCTTCCAGACATTTCTCCTACCTCAGACAGTGCTTGGCTGTGAGCAAAGCAGACCAGGGGCTTCTGGAAGAGCCTGGATTCCCATTCCCTGAAGCTGGGGGAAAGCTCATCCCTGTGCACACAGCAGCTGTGGCAGGAAGCCAGCAGCAAGGCTGCCCTGGATACTGATACCTGTTTTTCTCTTTTCTTCCAAATAAAGCTCCATTCCAGCAACTTCTGGAACACTCTTCTTTTCCAGGTGCTTCAATCCATTCCCTCCCTTCCCACGTCTAGCGTGCATTTCAGAACCATTTCCTTTGTGCATTACCAACATTCTGGTGGGGTTTGGAAAATCTTTTTTATAAAATCCTCATCAAGCCTAAAACTGCTTTGTGACCTCTTTGTGCCTGGGAGCTGTTGGCACAGCTGGAATTTTGCACAGCTGGGATTGGCAACCTCTGGGAAATAATCCTTTGGGCTCTCACCTGGGAAAGGAAAGCTTTGGTGGCCGAGCCCCTGCTGACACAGAGCACTGACACACAGAATTTACTGCTGGGTGAGCCATTTTTGGGAAAATATGAAGCCTGGAGGATTATTCCCAGGAAAGAAGGATGAGGCTGGGTGGCCAGGGCAGGTAGGTTTTATCTGAGGAAAGAGCAGGTGGGATTTTTCTGAGGAACGATGATCAGCACAGGGCCAAGCCTGCAGTGTCTCCTACCAGTCAGGTTTCAGTGCTGTCCTTTCGAAGCAGAACATCTCTCAGAGCAGAAGGAATTGCAGGTGAACACCAGAAACAGCTCAGAGAGCAACCTGAGAGAGGTTCTGATGAGTGAGAGCCATGGTAGAGTCCCCAGAGGTTGAGAAAACAAAACCATAACTCACCTGAAGGGCTGAGCCCTATTTACACAAACAGGTGCACGTGGGGCTTTTTATTTCAGGTGAACTTCTGCCAGCTCCAGCCAGGGGACTCTGCCGTGCTCAGCAGCAGCACTGACTGCCCCCAAGTGTCCCAGCAGCTCCTCACACCAAACCCACCACAGATGTTCAGCCACTCCAACGTTTTCAACCCCCAAGAACTGGCACGAAGCCCAGGGGATGGGATTCTCCTGAGGCCCAGCTGTGCAACCCCCAGAGATCAACCCCAGCTGTTCCTCCTTGTCCAGGTGAGGAGGTCCAGAGCAAAGAGAGCTCAGGAAGCTCAGCTGGGACCTGCCAGCTACTCCTGAAGTCAGAGAAATGCACTTTCCACCTCAGCTCTTGGTGGATTGGGGGATGTTATGCTTGGTATTGAGTGCAGAGGTGCCCAAAATTCCTACCTTTACGGGATTAGGGATTTAATTCCAAGTCTTGAATCTACTACAGTTTGATAATCTCTTCATTTTGCACAAATTTCTTTCCTTATGAGTAGGCACAAGTGGTGTAGCTCATAAGAAACTACTCTCAAGTGAATGTAATAGAAAATCAAATACTTTAATGAAATTAGGGAGCATGAGAGTAACAGCTCAGATATACCACTAGAACTGATACTACTGGGCTGTGGGGCTCTGCTAATTGGTTTTCAGATGCTCTGTTCATCAAGCATGCAGACTGACAAACTACTAATTCTTCAGAGTGTCAAAGATCCTGAGTAAAGAATTTCCAACCACTTCAAATGGATATATAGGAAATGTCTTCTGAGCTGGTGGCCCGCACACAGCATTGCACAGATAAAAATATACTACTCTCAATGCACAGAGCTAAATACTTTCACATTTATCAGAATTTTCTACACAAGTCTTTTTTGATAGAATTCAAGTTTTGAATTTTCTGTATATATCTTCACCTGTATTAAACAAATGCTTATTTACATTGTGGGTAAAGTGTAAAGGCTAGGAAGGCCATTTTCCCATACTGTACTGTAACACTGCAAAATATATATACACAGAGAACCTAATATAGGCAACAGGTCTAAAAAAAAAGTCACCTCCCACCTGTACAACATCATCGAGCCAGTACGAAAAGAGGGCGTTGGTAGCACCAAACCACTCCCAGGGGGCTGAGGAGCTTTCCAGTTCCACAGGGAAGAACTGCCGGGCACAGCATTCCAAGGACGGGCCACGGAGCTGCTCCCTGCAGGACTGGAAGTCCCAAACACTGCGCTGCATTGGGGATGGAAATCACCGAAGAGCAGGACAGGAGCAGCCAGTGTGAGCGGGTGACAGTGGCAGCCCAGCACAGGTCACTCCTGGCATCACTTCCCACCCTGGCAGCCTTTCCTCTGGATTCCTGGGCGAGCACAAACCGCCAGCAGAACACGACTCAGGCGAGGGGTGGCTCACGAGCCAGATGAACCCCGCTACTGCACGGGCCACAGGGGAGGAGCTCTGCTGGCAGAGGGAATTCCCTCAGGAAGCAGCCTGGCTGTGCCCAGGGAAGCAGCCCCGGCTCACTGACTGTGCCCACAGTGCCTGAGGGAATTCCCTCAGGGAGCAGCCCTGGCTGTGCCCAGGGTGCGCCTGTGAGAAGCTCACTGGTGGGTGCTGGAGAGAATTCCCTCAGGAAGCAGCCCCTGTGAGCACCACAGGGAATTCCCTCGGGAAGCAGCCTGGGGGGCTCACCGGCAGGAATTCCCTCGGGAAGCAGCCCGGGGGCCTCACCAGCAGGAATTCCCTCGGGAAGCAGCCCGGGGGGCTCACCGGCAGGAATTCCCATGGGCTCACCGGCGGGAATTCCCATGGGCTCACCGGCGGGAATTCCCTCGGGCTCACCGGCGGGAATTCCCTCGGGCTCACCGGCGGTGCCGGCTGTGCCCGGGGTGCTCGCGCTCGTAGCGGTGCCCGGCGCGCTCGTAGGAGCGGGAGCGCTCGTGCCGGTGGTTCCGGTAGTAGTGGCTCTTCTTCTTGTACTTGCCGGAGTGGTCGGAGCGCTCCCGGGAGCGGCTGCGGGAGCGGGACGAGCTGCGGCTGCGCGACTTCCGCGCTTTGTGCGCCGAGTATTTGTAGTCTTTGGATTTCTTGTAGCTCCGAACCTTGGAGCCCTTGTAGCCGGAGCTGTGGTTGAACTGCCTCGGGGGGGAATCGCTGCGGCTCCGCGAGCGGCTGTGGGATTTGGAGCCGCTGGACGTGGAGTAACTCTCGCTTTTCCTACAAAAAAAAGGAGAGCAAACACGATTTTCTTAACTTCTGAGAACTTCATTCTGGATTTTGCTGTTCAGTACCCCATGAAAACTCATCGTGTGTCCTGAACTTACATCTGGCTACTGTAAAAATACTGATTTTTAGGAACTCATGTCCCGTTCTCCAGCTTCAGTTACAGTAATGCCATAAAACACCCACGCCTGGAGTTACTCTGGAGTTTAATGAGCAGCTCACACTGCTGGGTCACCTCAGCCTCTTGGTGATGAACTATCAAGGCTGGCACTGGGAAACTGGAGCCTGGGAGGCTCTGGGAGCACACCCTACCTGTGCTTAGGGGATGCAGACCTCGAAGGTGATCTTGAGTAACTCTGATCTCTGCTTCCACTTCGACTTCTGCTCTCTCTTCCTTTCTGGACACTGCAAGAGACAACCAACACTCGGTTATTTTGTTTCAGGTACTCATGGCAGAAAAGCAACTGCTTCCTTACGAAACCTTACCCATTCACTGGGCTGTTGGAGCTGGTTCTTTTGGCTCCCTCTGTTTTCCTTTTAGCATTCTTCATGGCCTGCACAGGTAGAGGTGAAGGTTTATTTCCTTTAACCTCTTTTGGAGACTCTGGAAGAAGAAGCCTTTGTTACCTCTTTGGAAAGTACCTGAAAGGACTGAAGCCTCCCCTCAGCCCATGTCTGCAAGCAGCAGAGCTGCACAGCTGTGCTTTGCACACGTGTGCACACACACAGCCACCCTCAAGCAGATCTGAACATGTTCACAGAAGGCAGAAATTCATCTGAAGCATTTCTGCCAAAGTATTGAAGTAACCCCAGGGAGGGAACTGCAGGAGAAGGCAGAAAACCACCCTCCTTTTCTTGCCAATCATTCAGCACTGTTTGAAAGGCAAACTGGGGAAGAAGATGGTGAATGTTGTCTTCTGGGTGAGACTGCACCAGACTGGAAACTTTCAACCAACAAATTCCCCACCCAACACCCCAAACTCTTACCCCTGCCAGAGCACCTCTGCTTCAACATTGCTTTAGCACAACATGCCAGTGGCAAGTATTTGAGTTTATTGCCAAATCCACATAAAAGCAAGTCCCTGGCCTATATGGGTTTAAACTAGTCTTAATTTCAGACTAATTTGATTTTAGCTTTTATCTGATTCAAGAAATCACAAAGTTACAATGCTATTCAAACCCTGCCAGCTGAGTAGTGCTAGAAGCCATCCTAAAAAAATCCCCAACAAACCCCAAACCACACTTGTAAATGCTTCCCAAAAGGGTAAATATACATGAAAGATGAGAAGGAATTATTAAAAATGAGTTATCCACTATTTACCATTTTTTGGGATAGGGGAAAATCCTGATGTGTTATCCAAGCTCGGGACTCCCTCAGGTACCAGACCTTTAGCTTGTGCTTTTGCCTCTTCAATAGCCAATTTCTTCTTTTCTATTTTACTTTCCAGATCAGATAAATCCACCTGTGAACACAGGAGCACTGCTTGTGAGAACACTCTTGAGTTAAATTTCCTGGTTACTCACTCACAGGGAGGGGAATGAAAATCCAAGGAGTCCCAGACAGTGACTGCTCTTTGTTCACTTCCAGGCTTGCAGCTGTGGTTTCAAACAGGGTCACACTTTCCAACTCCTGCTCTGAGCTGCAGCCTTTACTGAGAGCTCCCAACATGAGAAAGAACCAAACCTTTTTCCTTGTGTAGAGCTGCAAGATTTTTAAGCAGATTTCTTGAATTTCTTCCTCCGTTGCTCCAAACAGTAAAAACCAATGTGGGCGATTTGGAAGTGGGATCTGAAAGGGAGAGAGAGAGACAAAGCTCAGATTTCTCCTCCTGTTAAAAGGCTGGAAAAAACCCCAAATCCATGGAAGTGTGGCTCACCTCCAGTGTCCTGGCTGCCAGGTAAATGCAGGCACAGGCAATGCTTTCTGGCTGGAACCTCACAAAGACATCTGTTCTCAGGCTGTCGTTCATGTAGTTCCTGAAAAACAGGAGAGCAGAAGGTTGCAAGGCACTGCAAAGCTCTTTGGGGTTCTTTTTTTGGGGTTTTGACTTGGTTTTACTTCTACAAGGGCTATTTCTTTCTGCATTCAGTTACTAGACTTCAACATTATACTCCTGTAAATCTAAAGAGAAGCTGAATGATTTTACTAAAACAAAAATAAAATAAATAACTAAAAGAAATCCCTCAAGGGGAGGGATGTGTGACAGAAACAAAGTCTGACTGCTGAAAATTCAGTGGTGAGAAGAGAACCAATTTTAACTTCACTTTTCCTGCTGGATCTCTACTGGCCTGCTCTCATGCAATAAACAAGTTGTTTTCATCAAGACAACATACAGTGTGCTCAGAAATACTCAGTTATAGAATTTTAGGTTCACATGTTCCCCTGCAATAGGGCAGAACCAGATGTCTGGTAAAAGCTGCAGCTCCTGTAGCAGTTCTCCCATGAAATGCAGTCCTCTTCAGCACAGCTCAACTTCCAGTGGCATTTAAGGGTCCATTTCCATCCAGAACAGAATTCTTTTTGATGCAAAAAGTCAGCCATAGGAGAAATCAGGGTGTTTGGGAACGTCAGTTCAGGAGAACAGTCAGTATTCAGGCAGATCTCCTCTTTGGCACATGAAATAAGGTTTCCAAATTGTCCCATTTCAGTAAGGTTGCTTAAAATGAACATTCACAGAATGAGAAAACTGTAAAATATTGCACATATTCCAGTCAGTACACTTAAGCATCATGCTGTTAAATCTTAAATACACAAAGTACATTCCTGTGAATCTGTCAGCTGGTGTGCTTTAGAAGGTCTAGACTTGGGAGCACATACGTCAATAAAATCTCAGATGGAGAAGAACTAAAACCAGACACAATAGAAGTCCTCAAAATAATACTTGAAAGTATTAATTACCCATGTGGGTACCCAGTATACAAGGATTCACTGACCCCCAAGATATCCAAACCAGAGACCACAGGCCAGGCACCTGCAACCTGTTTACAAGGACAGGGAGGAGGAATTTGAATCCCGGGAGTATCCAGCTCCCACCCGCCCCAGCTGTCCTCAATTCTTGTTTATACAAACAGCAACTGCTGCCCCAGAGAAGCAACACTGACCATCAGCTCATCTTTCTGGGAGGAAGGAACTTCTAAACCTACTGTTGTTGTCCCACTGCAAAAACAGCACAAACCTTTTGGCCAAAGAAGTGATAAAGGAAAGGGTGACTTCAAACATGTGGAAGCTGCAAAGCTTTTTCCTGATTTGCCAAATCAGAACCACGGCAGCTTCCGAGTTTGGCCTCTGCACATCTTCCCTGTGGGCTCAGTCAGACACAGGAGGAAATGAATCCTTGTCACAATAGCTTAAGGAAAAGGTAATGTTGTAAAAATGCACATTTCAAAAACCAGTTATACTGGATACCCACCAGTTTTCGGGTACTGGAAGCAACAAGCACGAGCACACAGATGTGTTATTGTAACATCTGACCCCTTTCTCAGCTGGGGTAATTCCCTCCCTCCTCCCACCTCCTCCCCCTCCTTCCATAACCAGCAGATTCCTGGCAGTGAGCAGTCCAGAACTCCCATTCCACTGCTCCATGCAATGCTTCTGGGAAGTGTCTCTAAATATCACGTTTTGTCTCCAAGCTTCACACATGTACTAGTTTACAAATGGAAACTATTCATTTTTTTGTTGTTGTTAATTCATCCCTTTTAAAGATTTAAACCCCACCTTAATTTGCTTTATCATATAAGAACACATCACATTATAACAGTTAAGAGAAATAGAACATTAAAAGAAATAAAAATCTTTCAGAACTTCAACAGTCAGGTTATCAAATATACAAACAGTGAAAAAATGCACATTAAAAATAAAAATATAAGCACAAGAAGCAGTTGGCCAGTTACTCTACTATCATGTATATACCACCTGTCTAGAGCCAGCCTTCTCTTTGGAGAGCTTTGGGTTGACTGAAGACGGCAGCTATCCCTGCACCATGGGCAGCAGAGGAGAAGTCTTAGTCACTTACCCTCAGAGGCTACCCTTTGATCAAAAGAGTACAGAAAAGAAAAGTCAAAACTGGTTCTCTACACACAGGTCACAGTACCAGACAGTTCAGTCAGCAGAAATATGATCTTTAGATTCACTAAAGGTTTTTTTTTTTAGACCATTGGTATTGTTAAAAAGCACTACGGTTTCAAAGCGTTACTTATTCGGTAAAGTTTTAAGACGTGGAATTTTATAGAAGCTTCCCACCCCCGAGCAAACATTTATGAAATGAGAGCAATAAGGCAAAGAACATTTCTTGGCAAATATGAATGCAGGCTATCCATCTATCCAGTCTTAGCAGCTGACATCTTGCATTATCCACATAGATAAAAGAAATTTATCTGTGCTGAGGTTTTGATACACCTGTAACCAAGCTCAGGCCCTGGGAAAAGCCATTTCCCAGCACTGGGAACAGACTTGAATTACACCTAAGTTTTCCCTGAAGAACAAGAACCCAAGGGAACAACTGTAACCCACCCAACCTTATCCCTTCAGCTGGAAAGTGAGAGCAGAGAGGAGGGAAGTGAGAAGTCAGGGTGGAAAGCTACCTTACCATTAAAACAGTGCCTCTAACTTAAGAGGCCGATCAACATTTGGGAAGTAGTTTGGGGCACACCAAGGACAGTGCAGCTGTCTGGTGTGGCCCCAAGCACTGCTGGGCAATGCTGCCCAGTGCCTCAAGTGACATATTTCTGCTACTGCCCCTTCTGGTCTCTTAGAACAAAGAAAATCAACTTACCATGAGGTCTGGACCAGGTGTTGGTTACGTTCACATTCTAATACCTGAAGGTACATAACGATTATCTGGAAGATATGGGTTATTGAGTTATTAACAAGCATCTGGAGAGCCACCTGCTTATTTCAGAGGGACATCCATGAGGCATCTGTTATCCTCTTTCAAGGCCTAAAACACTCCACATCAAGTGTCTGCACCATCCCCAGTTGTTTATCCACACAGCTTCTGCACCAGCTCTGACTTTCCGAGCCCTTCCATCCTGCTACTCAGCCAGGTCTTGTCTTCACCTGGCTTTGATTTAGGGATTTTGCTGATTGATTTTGTGCTCCTACACACCTCACAAATCCTCTTAGCTGCAGCCTGGGAGAAAAAGCTGCTCACTGCAATCAGCAGTGAGGGAAGCGTGGCAGTGTTTGCAGAGAACAGACCTAACACTGTGCCATGGTTTGTTCAGTTCTAAGGGTTTTTCCTTCAGTTTGGAAGGAAAACACGGCTGCAGAGAGGAAGAATAATGGCAAAATTCACACCAATTAACAAAACTACAGCTGCCCTCTGGGGTGGAAAACAAAAGGAAATTCTGAATGTCAAGCAGGCTCAAAAAGAAGGCTTTGAACAGGAGTTTTTTAGAGAAAAGAGCCAGATCCCAACTCTGCTGGCACAGGAGGACGAAGTTCTTTTACCCCTTAAGGCACAATTTAAACGTTTGAGGAAATTGTATCTTTCAAGTGTCATCCCGCTCTGATACTTGCTACTTTTCTATTGAGCCTTGTCTCATTTCTAGCCAAGCCCTTCACACCTCAGTGTGGTTTTAACCCACACGGAACACTAAACTGGCTCACGCAGCCTCAATACCTCAGCACGTTTCCACCAGGAGTGATCATGACAACCCCAGGCCCCCAAACTCCTTCCTGCTCAGGGATCTAAGTTAAGGTGATGTTTTCTACCACCAAAGCTACCTACTGATCCAATTTGCCTTCGAGGAATACTGAGCACCTGCATCCACCTCGCCGTCACTCAGCAGTGATACGAGACCAATTAGTAAGAGTCTCTTAAATGAGAAAGAAAACATCAGGATGGTAAGAAACTAATCTCACTGAATTCACTAATTAGCACGTACAGTCCACAGAGCTTCCATGCAGGCAGGCAGCCTCCTCAAAGCATTACAGAGCATGAGACACTGGTCATGAAGTGAATTTATGCAGTACAAACCTTATGAGGGTGCTTCACATGAACACAAAATCCCAACTCCTTCAACACTCTTCTTTCTGCCTTAATTATTTGATTCTTCAAGTTCACATATTCTTGATCCAATATTAGAGGCACAGGTTTTCTGCAAGAAAAGTTCAAACTCTCAAGATGATCATCTTAACCCCTAAAGAGACTCAGGTTGGGTCGTGTAAAAATAAAAGATATCATTATTTATAACACCAAAAATATTTATTTATTAAAATGGGTCAGCTCACTTCGTGAGATCTCTTTGAGGTATTCCCTGATTTATAAAACAGGGAATGATGCTGTCATGAAGTTTAACAATTAAAACACAACACAGACAGCTCAGATTATGTGGAATTCTCAGCTTACTTTTTCTCCCTCAGGTGTCTGAGGCGATGGAACACATTGATCACATCCCGAATGCGTCGGGGGGCTTCCTCAATTTTGGATGCCAGATGGACACAAGCCATGGACACATGCTGAAATATAAGCATAAAATATAATATTTTATATACTACACCAGGTCCAGTTCAGGAACTGAGCTCCTCCAACAGCTTAAGGAGGGATAACAAGAAAAAAAACTGTGGTAAAACAAGGAAATTTGAAATATTTAACAAAAATCACTATTAAATAGCTTTGTAAAATCATTTTTCTCTATAACTATGATCTCCAGGCTAGTTCCTAACACTCAGACTGATCACATCTCAGATGACAACTTGCCAAGAGAGATCAGAAGATAAATATGGCTACAAATGTCATTTAATGCCTTCTTACCTCCATGGAATGCTTCACAAAAGACTTGGTATAAAAAAACCGCTGGAATAGCACCTGTCCTGTAGCCATAGCCACCTAAAAAAGGAGAGAACCACAACAGGCATGAACAAAACTACCAGTTCCAAAGAGAAATTTTAATAGATTTAAGACCCGGAAGATTAACTAAGCATGGGAGGAAGTCCAATGGTATCTAAAAAAACCTAGAACTGCTACTGAAGTAACTCATTAAGTTGCCCAAAATGTTACCAGCTCTGTAAATACTGCCTACAAGTCAAATACAGACATCAAATCCCAAATTTCTTTTTTTTAAAAAAAAATATGCTCCAAGTTGATTAAATTAATAAAAAACAAAACGGAAAAAAAAAAAAAAAAACAAAAAACAAAATAACAAAAGCAAATAAAATTGAAAGTTATGAAAGTACGCCGGAAAAAAAATTTGCTTTTTGGGCGTGGAAAGAGAGGGGAAATATAAAAACATCATGATTTGCATATATTTGAATATGCTAAAACTCGGTAGCTGGAAAGTTTTACGCTCCGAGAGCAACGAGGCTGTTTGGACTAAAGTTCTCCGGGAAACAAAACCTTCCCGAGGTCACCACGACTCCAAAGGAGCCTTAAGAAATCCGTCTTTGCACAATCCCCGAGGCTCACACGGAGGCGGCGGGGGCGGCGCAGGAAGGCGCTGACATCACCCGCTTCCGGCACGCAGCGGCCGGGGAAGGCCGGAG
>VZTE01003343.1:0-10096 GCA_013397775.1 Eulacestoma nigropectus
GATCCTCCTGCCCAACTGGCAGGGCAGCGGCTCCCACGGCATCACCATCGACCAGACCGACGACGGCGTCTTCGTCCGGCGCGTCCAGCAGAACTCGCCGGCCGCCCGCATGGGCGTGGTCAAGGAAGGTGGGGACAGCTGGGGGCTTTGGGGACAGCTGGGACATCCTGGTGGCGCTTGGGGCGTTTCCTCCTCCGTCCCTTTGAGTGGTGACCCCATGGTTCAAGTCACACCCAAAGCTGAGGGTTTTGGGGTTAAAATTGGAGTTTTGGAGGTGTTTGGTCCATCTTGGTGGCACCTCAGGAGCTTCTGCCTCTCCCCATGGGTGGTAACCCCCCAGGTGCTCTTCCCTGAGGGTTTTGGGGGGAAAACCAAGAGTTTTGGACATTTTCATCCCTCAGTGGCACTTTGGGTGTTTCCTCCTCCGTCCTCGTGGACGATGACCCCATGGTCACTCACGATGGGGACGGAGGGGTCCCTCCCGGTGTCCCCCCCCCAAAATCCCTGACCTGGCCGTCCCCCGTCCCCGCAGGGGATCAGATCGTCAGCGCCACCGTCTACTTCGACAACCTGCAGTCGGGGGAGGTGGCGCAGCTGCTGCAGACCATGGGCCACCACACGGTGGGACTGCGGCTGCAGCGCCGCGGGGACCGGTCACCCCTGCCCGGACAGCCCTGCGGACACGAGGCCTTCGCGCCCGGCAGCCCCGAGGTCGTGCTGGTGAGTGGTGGGGATGGGGGGAGGAGGAGGAGGGTGGGGATGAGGATGAGGAGGAGGATGAGGGGGAAGGATGAGCACGATGAGGATGAGGAAGGAGGATGAAGGTAAGGGTGAGGATGGAGATGAGGATGAGGGTGGGGAGGAAAATGAGGATGGAGATGAGGATGAGGACGGGGAGGAAGCAGCCTCCCGGTGCTCACGGCGGCCATCTCCCGTCCCCAGAGCGGCGATGACGAGGAGTACCGGCGCATCTACACCACCAAAATCAAGCCCCGGCTGAGGTCCGAGGAGGGGCTGGACGCCGAGGCCGGGGGGACGCAGAGCCGGACCATCACTGTCACCCGCAAGGTCACCGCCTACACCGTGGACGTCACCCGGCACGACGGCGACCTCGATGTCCTCGGTGGTGGCCCTGATTTCAACGTCCGGATCCCGACGCCGGAGCTGGGGACAGCGTCCGGCCTGGGCGGGACCGGGGGCCTTCAGCTGCGGACCCCGACGGAGCCAGCGCTGCCCCAGAGCCAAATTCCTGTGGGAGAAACTGGAAAATCCGTCCCGGGCTGGAAGGGCTCCGGCGCCTTCCCGGGGTCGCCCAGGGTCGAGGCCAATGGACAGATGGGAGAGCTGGACACAGGATTCCATGCCACGGGGCCCCACGTGTCCAGCGGGGCTCCGTGTCTGCAGGGAGAGGTCGCCGCATCCTCGCCGCCCGTGGATATGGGGAAAATCAAGATCCCGGTGTTGAAAATCCCCAAATTCGGGTTCCAGGCCGGTGGCGAAGCTCCAACCCCCGGGATGGACGTCTCCTGCTCACCTGGACCAGAGGTTTCGTCCCCGTCCATCAAAGCCCCGGTGCCGCAGGTGGACGTGGCGGTCAAAGGTGCCACCAAGGTCCCCTCTCCTCCTCTGGACGTCCCCGGCGTGGAGGTCCCGGCCCCTGACGGCGCCAAGGGGAAAATCAAAATCCCGCACATGACTTGTCCCAAGTTCTCCGTCCCGGACGCCACCGTGGAGGTCCCCAAGGGCGTGGCCGTCCCCGAGGTGGCCCTGGAAGGAGAATGGAAAGGCCCCACATTCAAGAAGGTGGAAACGCCCCAAATTTCACTGTCGGACGTGAATCTGAACCTGAGGGGCCCCAGGGTGGAAGGTGACCTCAAAGGACTCAGCCCTAAGGGGCTCCAGGTGGACGTGAAGGGTCCCGAGGTGCAAGTGGCCGGTCCAGGGGGTGGCCTGAAGGACGTGGAGATGGATGTTGATGTGAAGGGGTTGAAGGGAGGAGTGGACGTGTCCGTGCCGACCGTGGGGGGCGAACTGAGGGGGCCTCAACTGGACCTTAAAGGGCCCCAAATTGGGGTGGAGGTGCCTGGAGTGGACATCAAAGGCCCAGCGGTGAAGATGCCTGAGATGAGCATCAAAACCCCCCAAATCTCTGTGCCTGATGTCGACCTGAACCTCAAAGGGCCCGGAGTGAAGGGAAATCTGGATGTTTCTGCCCCAAAACTGGAAGGGGAGCTGAAAACCCCCGGACTGGACATCAAAGGCCCCAAAGTTGAGGTCGGGAGCCCAGAAATGGAGATCCAGGGGCCCGAGGGGAAACTGAAGTTCCCCAAGCTGAAAATGCCCAAATTTGGGGTGAAGGGAGAGACCCCCAGCATCGACGTGACCCTTCCCAAAGGGGGGGTGGACGTTTCCGGCCCCAAGGTGGACGTCAGCGTTCCGAGCGTGGACATCAAGGGCCCCAAAGTGGACATTGAAGCACCTGAAGTGGACATTCACAGCCCTGAGGGAAAATTCAAGATGCCCAAGTTCAAGATGCCCAAATTTGGGATGCCCGGGGTCAAAGCAGAAGGTCCAGAGGTGGATGTAAACCTCCTGAAAGGCGGCGTGGAGGTGTCCAGCCCCAAGGTGGACATTGAGGCACCGAGTTTGGACATCCAGGGGCCCGAAATGCACCTCAAGGCCCCCAGAATCTCCGCGCCAGACGTCGACCTGACCCTGAATGGTGCCAAGGCCGGCGGCGACCTGGACATGTCCGTGCCCGGTTTCAAGGGCCCCGAACTGGACATTAAAGGCCCCAAAGTTGAGGTTGGAGCACCAGATTTGGACATCCAAGGGCCTGATGGCAAACTGAAGTTCCCCAAGCTGAAAATGCCCAAATTTGGGGTGAAGGGAGAGAGCCCCGACCTCGAGGTGGCCCTTCCCAAGGGCAAAGTGGATGTTTCGGGTCCCGGCGTTGCTGTTGACGCCCCCAGCGTGGACATCAAAGGCCCCAAGGTGAAGATGCCGGAGATGAGCATCAAGACCCCCCAAATCTCTGTGCCCGACATCGACCTGAACCTCAAAGGGCCCAAAGTCAAGGCAGACCTGGACGTTTCCGCCCCGAAACTGGAAGGGGAGCTGAAAACCCCCGGACTGGATATCAAAGGCCCCAAAGTCGAGGTTGAAGTGCCGGATTTGGACGTCCAAGGGCCCGAGGGGAAATTAAAGTTCCCCAAGCTGAAAATGCCCAAATTTGGGGTGAAGGGAGAGAGCCCCGACCTCGAGGTGACACTCCCGAAGGGGGAGATGGACATTTCCGGCCCCAAGGTGGACATTGACGTCCCGAGCGTGGATGTGGAAGGGCCGGAGGTCAAAGGGAAGGGTCTCAAGTTTAAAATGCCTGAACTCAATGTTCAGACCCCAAAACTCTCCATGCCAGATGTGGATCTGGGGTTGAAGGCCCCGAAACTGAAGGGGGACGCCGGAATTTCTGGGCTGAAGGGCCCCAAAATCGACATGAAGGGGCCCAAGGTGGATGTGGAAAGTGCCAAAATCGATGTGAAAGGTCCCAAGTTGGATGTGGAAGGTCCCAAGTTGGATGTTGACGTGCCTGAGGTGGACTTGGAAGGTCCAGAAGGGAAGATAAAAGGCCCCAAATTCAAGATGCCAAAACTTAACATTAAATCACCCAAAATCTCAATGCCAGACGTGGATTTGAACCTGAAGGGACACAAAGTGAAGGGAGAGGTGGACGTGTCCCTCCCAAAGGTTGAAGGTGATGCCGGCATCAACGTCAAGGGGCCGAAGGTGGACATGGAGGTCCCTGATGTCCACCTGGAGTGTCCAGAGGCCAAACTGAAAATGCCAAAAATGAAATTGCCTCATTTCAACGTGTCTGGCCCTAAGCTGGAGGGGCCTGAGGTGGACGTGACCCTGCCCAAAGGAGAGGTGGACGTCTCTGGGCCAGAGGTGGACATTGAGGGTCCAGAGGTGGACAGCGGAGGAGCGGAAGGGAAATGGAAAGGTCCCAAATTCCGGATGCCGAAGCTGAACATCAAATCCCCCAAAATCTCAATGCCGGATGTGGACTTGAACCTGAAAGGACCCAAAGTGAAAGGAGAGGTGGACGTGGCAGTCCCCAAGGTGGAAGGGGACTTGAAAGCTCCAGAAATGGATATTAAAGGGCCAAAAGTGGACGTTGAGGTGCCCGGGGTGGATTTGGAGTGTCCCGAGGGGAAGGTCAAAGGCCCCAAGTTCAAGATGCCCGAGATGCACATCAAGACACAGAAGATCTCCATGCCCGATGTGGACATCAACCTGAAGGGCCCCAAGGTCAAGAGCGATGTGGATGTGTCCCTTCCAAAGCTCGAGGGTGACTTGAAGGGTCCCGAACTGGACATCAAGGGCCCCAAAGTGGACATTGAGGCACCCGACATTGACATTCACGGCCCTGAGGGAAAATTCAAGATGCCCAAGTTCAAGATGCCCAAATTTGGGATGCCCGGGGTCAAGGCAGAAGGTCCAGAGGTGGATGTGAACCTCCCAACAGGAAACCTGGATGTGTCCGGCCGCAAGGTGGACATTGAAGGTCCAGAAGTGGACGTGGAGCTGCCAGAAGGGAAGGTGAAAGGCCCCAAGTTCAAGATGCCTGAGATGCATTTTAAGACTCCCAAAATCTCCATGCCCGATATTGACCTGAACCTGAAAGGCCCCAAAGTGAAGGGAGANAGGGAGACGTCGATGTTTCCGTTCCCAAGCTGGAAGGTGACCTGAAAGGTCCTGAACTGGACATCAAAGGCCCCAGAGTTGATGTTGACCTCCCCGATGTGGAGCTGGAAGGACCCGAGGGGAAGATCAAAGGCCCCAAGTTCAAGATGCCTGAGATGCACATCAAGGCCCCCAAGATCTCCATGCCTGACGTCGACTTCAACCTGAAGGGCCCCAGGTTAAAGGGGGACGTCGATGTTTCTGCTCCGAAGCTGGAAGGGGACCTGCAGGCCCCTGAAATCGACATCAAGGGCCCCAAAGTGGACATTGATGTGCCAGATGTTGACATTCATGGCCCTGAGGGAAAATTCAAGATGCCCAAGTTCAAGATGCCCAAATTTGGGATGCCTGGGGTCAAAGCAGAAGGTCCTGAGGTGGACGTGAACCTCCCAACAGGAAACCTTGATGTGTCCGGCCCCAAGGTGGACATTGAAGGTCCCGAACTGGACGTGGAGCTGCCAGAGGGGAAGGTGAAGGGCCCCAAGTTCAAGATGCCCGAGATGCATTTTAAGACACCCAAGATCTCCATGCCTGACATTGACCTGAACCTGAAAGGCCCCAAATTGAAGGGAGATGTCGATGTTTCAGTACCTAAGCTGGAAGGTGACCTCAAAGGTCCTGAACTGGACATTAAAGGCCCCAAAGTGGACATTGAGGCACCTGACGTCGACATTCACGGTCCAGAGGGAAAATTCAAGATGCCCAAGTTCAAAATGCCCAAATTTGGGATGCCAGGGCTGAAGGGAGAAGGTCCGGAGGTGGACGTGAACCTCCCGAAAGGGGACGTGGAATTGTCTGGCCCCAAAGTGGATGTTGAGATGCCGAGTGTGGACATTGAGGGCCCTGAGGGGAAGATCAAAGGCCCCAAGTTCAAGATGCCCGAGATGAACATCAAAGCCCCCAAGATCTCCATGCCTGACATCGACCTGAACCTGAAAGGCCCCAAGGTCAAGGGAGGTGTTGATGTCTCCATCCCCAAATTGGAGGGTGACCTGAAAGGTCCGGATGTGAAGATTAAAGGTCCGAAGTTGGATGTGGATATTCCTGATGTGGACGTTGAAGGTCCCGAGGGGAAGTGGAAAGGACCCAAGATCAAGATGCCCGAGATGAACATCAAGGCGCCGAAGTTTTCTCTGCCTGATGTTGACCTGAACCTGAAAGGTCCCAAACTGAAGGGAGAAGTGGATGTGTCTGCCCCAAAAATAGAAGGTGACGTGAAAGTGCCGGATCTGGAATTGAAAGGACCCAAAGTGGACGTGGATATCCCCGACATTGAACTGGAGGGCCCAGAGGGGAAGATCAAAGGTCCCAAGTTCAAGATGCCCGAGATGCACTTCAAAGCCCCCAAGATCTCGATGCCGGACTTTGATCTGAACCTGAAAGGCCCCAAAGTGAAGGGAGACGTGGATGTGTCTGTCCCGAAAATCGAGGGAGATTTGAAAGGCCCAGACATTGACATCAAAGGCCCCAAAGTCGATGTCAACCTCCCTGACGTCGACCTGGAGTGTCCGGAAGCGAAGCTGAAGGGCCCCAAGTTCAAGATGCCCGAGATGCACTTCAAAACTCCCAAAATCTCCATGCCCGACATTGATTTGAACCTGAAAGGCGCAAAACTGAAGGGGGATGTGGACATTTCTGCCCCCAAACTGGAAGGGGACTTGAAGGGCCCAGACATGGACATCAAAGGTCCCAAACTAGATATCGAAGCTCCTGACATGGACATTGATCTCCCAGAGGGGAAGGTGAAGGGCCCCAAGTTCAAAATGCCCGAGATGCACTTCAAGGCCCCCAAGATCTCCATGCCAGACTTTGATCTGAACCTGAAAGGCCCCAAGGTCAAGGGCGACGTTGATGTGTCCCTGCCCAAGCTGGAAGGAGACCTGAAAGGTCCAAAAGTGGACATTGAGGCTCCAGATGTGGAGCTGGAATGTCCAGAAGGGAAGATCAAAGGCCCCAAGTTCAAGATGCCCGAGATGCACATCAAGGCCCCCAAGATCTCCATGCCCGACTTCGATCTGAACCTGAAAGGCCCCAAAGTGAAGGGGGACATTGACGTCTCTGCCCCCAAGCTGGAAGGTGACCTGAAAGGTCCTGAAATTGACATCAAGGGCCCCAAAGTCGATGTCAACATCCCCGACATTGATCTGGAGTGTCCAGAGGGGAAACTGAAGGGCCCCAAGTTCAAGATGCCCGAGATGCACATCAAGGCCCCCAAGATCTCCATGCCCGACATTGACCTGAACCTCAAAGGCCCCAAATTGAAGGGGGACGTGGATGTGTCTCCTCCAAAGCTCGAGGGAGATTTGAAAGCCCCAGACATTGACATCAAAGGCCCCAAAGTTGATGTCGACCTCCCTGATGTGGAGCTGGAAGGACCCGAGGGGAAGATCAAAGGCCCCAAGTTCAAGATGCCCGAGATGCACATCAAGGCCCCCAAGATCTCCATGCCTGACGTCGACTTCAACCTGAAGGGCCCCAAGGTCAAAGGTGATGTGGACGTGTCAGTTCCAAAACTAGAAGGGGACATGAAGGCCCCTGAAATCGACATCAAGGGCCCCAAAGTGGACATTGAGGCACCTGACGTCGACATTCACGGCCCAGAGGGAAAATTCAAGATGCCCAAGTTCAAGATGCCGAAATTTGGGATGCCCGGGGTCAAGGCAGAAGGACCCGAGGTGGATGTGAACCTCCCAACAGGAAACCTGGATGTGTCCGGCCCCAAGGTGGACATTGAGGTGCCGAGTGTGGACATTGAAGGTCCCGAGGGGAAGATCAAAGGCCCCAAGTTCAAGATGCCCGAGATGCATTTTAAGACACCCAAGATCTCCATGCCCGACATTGACCTGAACCTGAAAGGCCCCAAATTGAAGGGGGACGTTGATGTTTCCGCTCCGAAGCTCGAGGGTGACCTGAAGGGCCCCGAAATTGACATCAAAGCCCCCAAAGTTGATGTTGGCCTCCCTGATGTTGAGCTGGAAGGACCCGAGGGGAAGGTGAAGGGCCCCAAGTTCAAGATGCCCGAGATGCACATCAAGGCCCCCAAGTTCTCCATGCCCGATGTTGACTTCAACCTGAAGGGCCCCAAGGTCAAGGGTGATGTGGACCTCTCAGCTCCCAAGCTTGAGGGTGACCTGAAGGGTCCTGAAATTGACATCAAAGGCCCCAAAGTGGACATTGAAGCACCTGACGTTGACATTCATGGCCCAGAAGGAAAAATAAAGTTCCCCAAATTCAAGATGCCCAAGTTCGGGATGCCCGGGGTCAAGGCAGAAGGTCCCGATCTGGATGTGTCCGGCCCCAAGGTGGACATTGAAGGTCCAGAGGTGGGCATGGAGCTACCAGAGGGGAAGATCAAAGGCCCCAAGTTCAAGATGCCCGAGATGCACATCAAGGCCCCCAAGATCTCCATGCCCGATGTTGACTTCAACCTGAAAGGCCCCAAATTGAAGGGGGATGTTGATGTCTCTGTTCCAAAGCTCGAGGGAGATTTGAAAGCCCCAGACATTGACATCAAAGGCCCCAAAGTCGATGTTGATCTCCCCGATGTTGAGTTGGAAGGGCCTGAGGGGAAGATCAAAGGCCCCAAGTTCAAGATGCCCGAGATGCACATCAAGGCCCCCAAGTTCTCCATGCCCGATGTTGATTTCAACCTGAAGGGCCCCAAGGTCAAGGGTGACATCGATGTCTCTGTCCCTAAGCTGGAAGGAGACCTGAAGGGTCCTGAACTGGACATCAAAGGCCCCAAAGTGGACATTGAAGCACCTGATGTCGACATTCACGGCCCGGAAGGGAAAATTAAAATGCCCAAGTTCAAGATGCCCAAATTTGGATTTTCTGGGCCGAAAGTGGAAGGCCCCGAGGTGGATGTAAACCTCCCTGAGGCCGAAGTCAACATTTCGGGTCCAAAGGTTGACGTTTCTGTCCCTGACCTGGACATTGAAGGCCCTGAAGGGAAACTGAAGGGCCCCAAGTTCAAGAAGCCGGAGCTGCAGTTCAATGTCCCCAAAATCTCCATGCCCGACATCGACCTGAACCTGAAGGGCCCCAAACTGAAAGGTGACCTCGATGCTTCTCTTCCCAAGGTCGAGGGTGAGCTGAAAGGCCCGAAACTGGACATCAAAGGGCCAGAGCTCGAGCTGGAGGGGCCGAAGGTTGACCTCGAAGGAAAAGCTAAAAAATCCAGGTTTAAACTTCCCAAGTTTGGCTTTTCTGGCCCAAAAGTTCAAAGCCCTGAGGTGGATGTGAAGCTTAAAAAACCTGAGGTGGAACTGTCTGGCCCAAAAGTTGAGGTTCAGGCTCCAGATTTGGACATCCAGGCGAAATCCAAAGTTTCCAAATTCAAAATGCCTTTTCTGAATATTTCTTCACCCAAAGTCTCGATGCCGGACGTGGAGCTGAACTTGAAGGGGCACAAAATGAAAGGGGAGTTTGACCTGTCCACCCCCAAATTGGAAGGGGAGCTGAAGGGTCCTGAGGTGGACATCAAGGGCCCCAAGGTCAACATCGAGGCCCCTGATGTGGACGTTCATGGCCCAGAGGGTAAAATCAAAATGCCCAAGTTCAAAATGCCCAAATTTGGTGTTCCTGGGTTTAAAGGGGAGGGGCCAGAGGTGGACATGAACCTGCCAACAGGAGAACTGGATGTGTCTGGTCCTAAAGTGGACATTGAAGGTCCAGAGGTGGACATTGAGGGGCCAGAGGGGAAGATCAAAGGCCCCAAGTTCAAGATGCCCGAGATGAACATCAAAGCCCCCAAGATCTCCATGCCCGACATCGACCTGAACCTGAAAGGTCCCAAATTGAAGGGGGACGTGGACGTGTCCCTGCCCCAGGTGGACCTGAAAGGACCGAAGGTGGATGTAGAAGTTCCTGACCTCGATGTCGAAGGTCCAAAAGGGAAAATAAAAGGCCCCAAATTCAAAATGCCTGAGATGAACATCAAAGCTCCCAACATCTCCATGCCAGACCTGGACCTGAACCTGAAAGGCCCCAAGGTGAAAGGGGGGGTGGACGTCGATCTGTCCACACCAAAAATTGAAGGGGACATAAATTTGCCGGACGTTGACATCAAAGGCCCCAAAGTGGACATTGAAGGTCCAGAGCTGGACATTGAAGGGCCTGAGGGGAAGATCAAAGGCCCCAAGTTCAAGATGCCCGAGATGCACATCAAGGCCCCCAAGATCTCCATGCCTGACGTCGACTTCAACCTGAAGGGCCCCAAATTGAAGGGGGATGTCGATGTTTCTGCTCCGAAGCTGGAAGGGGACCTGCAGGGCCCCGAAATCGACATCAAGGGCCCCAAAGTGGACATTGATGTGCCAGACATCGACATTCATGGCCCTGAGGGAAA
>VZTE01003344.1:0-42462 GCA_013397775.1 Eulacestoma nigropectus
ATATATATATATATAGGAATACAAAGCTTGAACCTGAAACTTCAGCTTCCCCCACAGAGATTTCCTTCCCCCCCATAACCTTGAACGCTATTTTATTAATAACAGTTCGATGCACTGTGATGTTAACAGAGGAAAAAAAAAAACCCTGTACAGCGTCTCTTGCCAAGATACCACCCGAGACTGTCACAAATGCGATTTGCGATCTGTATCCCTGCCGCACTGTCCTGACAGTTAAAAATATCGGGAAAATTGGGAGCGCGTCCCGCCTGAGCGCTGCTTCCCGGCCTGCTGGGGCACCGGGAGGCATCGCAGGGATGTTGCCGGTGCTGGCAGCGGGGTGAGCAGTCAGAAGGCTCTCAGCCCGCCGGAGCGGGGATTTAAAGCGCATTTCCAGTGTGGAAAGCGGGGAATGCGATCCGGGAAAGCATCCCAGCGGCCGCGCGGCCCTTCTCCCCGCTCCCGCTGCAACCGGAGCGAGACCAAAGACCATGGGATTTCCCTGCCCGGGCAGGTCCCGGTTGGTATCTTGTCCGCGTTGATGTCTTGTCCCCGGTGGCATTCCTTTGTCCCCGGTGGCATTTCTTTGTCCCCGGTGGCGTTCTCTTGTCGCCGGTGGCGTTTCTTTGTCCCCGGTGGCGTTCCCGTGTCCCCGGTGGCGTCCCCTTGTCCCCGGTGGCGTTTCTTTGTCCCCGGTGGCGTTCTCTTGTCCCCGGTGGCGTGTCCCCGGTGGCATTCCTTTGTCCCCGGTGGCATTCCTTTGTCCCCGGTGGCGTTCCTTTGTCCCCGGTGCCGTGTCCCCGGCGGCCTTCCTCTGCCCCCGGTGCCGTTCCTTTGTCCCCGGTGCCGTTCCTTTGTCCCCGGTGCCGTGTCCGTGTCCCCGCGGGTCCGGGCCGGGCCCGGAGAGCGGCCTCGCTCGGCCGCCAGGTGGCGCCACAGCCCCAGCGCTGAGGCAGCGGCGGGGCCGGAGCGCCCGGACCCGATCCCGGGATTGAGCCCGGCCCTGATCCTGGACTCGATCCTGGATTCGATCCCGGACCCGATCCCGGCCTGGATCCGATCCCGACCCTGCTCCCGACGCCGCCCCCGGCCCCCGTCGGCCTGCCGAATGTACCCCCGGGTTCCCTATCCCGGGGCGGGCGGGGCCGCCAAGGGCAGCCCCCAGAGCCGGGCGCCCGCGTGGCCGAGGCGCTGCCCTGAGGTCCTTCAGAGAGTGGGGTTTATCCAGAAATACCCGATGTGTCCATCACTGTCATTTGTCGGAACAGCGGTCAGGGTGGTTTATCCAGGTGAATTGCGGTTATTCCCCCACGGAGCTGCAAAGGTGCTGCTCGGAGCGCTCCCGCCTCTGTCCCGAGGGAACCGGGGTCTGTCACCTCCCGGCGAAAGGTCACATTCCCAAGGTCACCGTCCCCGCCACCTGCCTTCTTTCCTTGGGGAGCAGCTCGGTTTCGCCCCCCACAATGTGTTTTAACAGAGATAAACCCATAAATACTTGTTTTCCCCCCAGTGTCGCTGTTTACAGCTCCAGTGGCCAGGATGCTCATGGTGAGCTTTTTCGGGTCCATCTGTCTTGGGGAGTCATTTCCAGAGCCTTGGTAGCAGCTGTGAGTGTCTGGAGATGGAGAGACAGCTCCGAACGTCTGTAAATCTGGCATCACCCTCCGTGCCATCAGTAAAAATATTACACGTTGGAATTTCCTCTGTTGAGTTGAGGTTGTGTTTTCTCACTGCTGCCTTCAGCTCTGACCCGTTGGGGTTTGCTCATTTGTTTGTTTTGCTGGGTTTTTAATGGGTAGTGGAAGAGCATGCACGTGCTAAGAGTATTAAACATGCAAGTGCAAAGGCCAGATCCTTCTTATCATAATTGTAATAATTACATTGATAAGCCTACATGCAAGTGATGCGTGGAGCTGTATAAATCAGGTTAAAGTACAACCCCCAGTGAGAGTGGTGCTGTATACGTTTGGCAATGTCCTCAAAGCCCCAAGTGTTCATACTTGTATCCAAATAGAGTAAAGCCGGTTGCAAATACTGTTTATATTTTAATTAAACTGCAGAAAGGCAAGAGAATTTCATCCTGACTATAGGCAGTAATCTTGCCCGCGGACGGTGAGCAGATCTATTTATTCAGTGGAAATAAATTTGTTCTATGAGAATGGAATTTTGTATTAAAAGAGATAATTTTTGGCTTATGTTGAGTTATTTTTCTTTCCTTGCGTAGGAAACTTCCTTTCCCTTGTGTACCGAGAGGATTTGGGGATGATTTGCTCTGGAAGTGTTGACAGCGTCTAAGTGTGATGTCTAAAGGGTGTTTTGATGACTTATTTTGCTTTGTCATTGTGTGGAGCTGAGGCTGTGTGGGTGGCAGCATTCCTTTCCACTGCAGGAAACAAAAGTGGTTCTGTCATCTCTGACCTGCAGTGGGTGACTGCATGCTCCAACCCAGGTTCCTCCTAATTAATAGGGAGTATTAATGATAATTCTGTCTTTATCAGCAGTAGCATTGGTAGCATTAATGCTACTGGGAAGGAATCAAATAAAGTCAAATGATCTGCAGTTTCACTAGAGCTGTTTGATGGCATGCTATTTGAAATAAATATTTTTTTAGCTGATTTCATTGTTGTACAAGTACCTGGTATCAGCTTGAGCTGTGGAGTGCTGTAGTAAAGCCTTCAGCAAGTGTTTGGTTTATTCCCTCACTGACCATTGAAATTCTTCCTACAGGTGGAAAAGAACAGCAAGGCCAGGTAAGCCCCAGTCCCAGCCAACAGCTGCACACAGGGAAATGGAAAGGATGATCCTGGTGCTCAATTGTTGGTGCTGTTTGTATTTCCTGGGTGTTGTCATTGATAGCACCATCACACTGTACCCTAGGTTAAAAGATTTGTTTGGAAATGCCTCCATGGATCTCTTGAGTGTATCAACAGCAATAGAAAGTTGTTAAATGTTATGGTATGAGTAATAATCTGAATTTTGGAAAGCCTGTTGCCTACTGCTCTGGTTAGATGGTTATTGGAGAGCGAGACTCTCATTTCTTAGGAGGTTCGGTGAACATGAGTTAAGCTGTGGCAGCTCCAGATTTTGCAGAGATCTTTCCAGACAAAACCACCTCTGAGTGTGGCAGCACAGCTGATTTGGTTTTAAGCTAGAAATGTGTGGTTTTGTCCAACTTGTTTTCTCTCTGTAAACTTTGAGAGCACCAGGAGGGAAAGGTCTCTCCAAAATGTGAGGCTGCATTTGTGAAGCACTCGGGTGTGCCAGCAGCCCTTGATGAGCTCTGTGCTGCTTCCACTTGCTTCAAGTACCCACTTCACACAAAAAAGATGTGATGGTTTGGGTTTAGGTTTAACAGAAATGCTCATGTGAAGAAAAGTGTGTAGAATTTGGCCTTAAGTGTGGGAGTTCGTTGCTCAGGACATTACTCAATCGTAGGGTGCGACTTCTGGCAGCGCTCCAGCCCACTCCGGTGTGAACTTGTTCCAGGATTGCCCTTTTCCAAAGGCAGTTCCTTTTACAATGTGGATTTATGGGCTCTCAGAGGTCAAGCTGCTGTGTGCTGCATATTCCTATTTTCTGAGTTTTTCCAAGGCTTGATTTTCAATCTGTAGCTGAGTTTCTCAGCGAATTTATCTATGTATGTATTTATGTGTGGGTTACACAGTACAACACAGTTGTTCTCCGTGGAAGAAATGCAAATCCACCCAGGATGGAGCTCACAACAGCTCTTTGTACAAAAATCCCTATTTTTTTAATTCTGGTGTGAATGGAAATACATCTTTTTTTTTTCCAGTTCTTGAAATATTTCTGGTTTGATTGGGCAGTGGAAGAATTGGAATGTGCTTGGAGCAAACCCTTGAGTGGGAATGAACTGGATGCCCAATTCTGCTCCCTTGGAAGCCAGTGTTGAAACACCACATTATGCTCAGTTTTAGTCAACAGACTTGAGTGAAGAGCAAAATCTGATCTCAGAAAATTGCAACATCTATTAAGTGGATTCAAGTATTTTGAGACAAGTACTCCATGGGACTGTTTCAGAATAAAATGAGTGATGGTACATAGAAAGTGGGTTTGCCATCCATTCAGTAATTTTTCTCATTGACCTCACTCACAAATTAACCGAACAATCTTTAAGGCTTTTGATTTTAAAATAAGAACGTTTGCATCAAGACAAATTAGTTTAGATCTAATGTCATTGGTGACCAAGAAGATTGTTAATGTAACAACTGCAAATTATTTGGAAATACTTTGTTAGTATTATCTTTTCCTTTGAGAGCAAGAATATGAAGGTCCCTTCCAACCCAGGCCATCCTGTGATTCTGTGACTGACAGGCACTGACAGCTGTGTTCCATACAACTTCTTTAAAATACCTTTTCCTTGATCCTTATGGTTTCCCAGTTGTAAAATTCCGACATTACCTCATTTTTGTTCAGGTTGTTGGGGCAGTTTGGGAGGTTTCTATGAAAGCACTGACTTTGCTGCACACGGAGTTCCCCAGGAGGCTGCTGGGGTGACACCTGTAGGTTATTTTTGATCCCTGTGAAAGTATTTGGCAACACTTCCCTGTGGTGGCATTTCACTTGGTTGATATTGTGATGGTTTTCAGAATGGATAAATTTTGTGGGAAAATGAGAGGAAAAGACTCAAAGAGCAGAGACATAGGAATGCTCTGTCCCACATTCATGCTGGGTGGTCTGTGTAGGGTGGATGGTTCATCCATCCTGGTATTTCTGAATGTTAAGGATGTTAATCTGAAGTGTGGGGGGTATTTTAGGCATTATTTGGAGGTGTGGACATGCAACACTCAACTGTTGGGTGCCTTAAAAAGAGCAGATACTAACAGAGGGCAGGGCACAATATAAAATATTCATGACCAAGTCCTCTGCCCTATCCTGAATCTTTAATGTCCATTTACTTTTCCTAACGTCTTTATTTTTCCACTAGAATTTTCTAAATCTCTCAAGAATATCCTCTATGTTCTATGCATCCTGAAGAGATATTTCAGGCTAGCCAAGGACTGACTCTCTCTGTACTTGGGAATTCCAACAAATGTCACTGCCTGTGGAGGAATATCCTGCCCGTGGCACGTGGCACAGCAATTTGGCTTGTCCTTGGAGCACGGTGCCAGGGAGGGAGGTTCTCTGCAGTGATGAGATTTTGCAGTAGGGCTTGAATGGTTCCAAGCAGGAATTCCTGAATTGTGATAAATCCCTATTGGAATGGGAAAGACTTCATTGGTGCTGCTGCTTCTGGTGGCACTGCCATCCCTGCTGGTGCTGGTGGCACCTGGCACCGTTCCTGAGGAGGCACTCCTGTAACACTTACTCGAAAAAAACACCAACCAACCAAAAAAAAGCTGAAGAAAAGTTTGGGAGTCTTTATCCAACAGAAACCATCTTACCTGAAGTTAATTACTTTCCTCAAATGTTACAGTGGCATTAATATCCTGCTTATGGGGCTTTTATGCATTTTTTTTCTTGCTTTCCTTTGCTTTTCCAGAGACAGTAGCTGGTTTACATGTTAAAGAATTATAGGAATGTATTTGTTGATCATTTTTTCAGGCTGCACTTGTTTAAAACTAAGTCAGTCACAACAGTAACTGTCCTAAACTGAGTTTTCTGCAAAGATACATAAAGTTTTGGTTTTTTACTTGGTCTCTAAGTTATTTTATGTGTTTAAATATATATAAATTGTCCATTATCTGAATAACCCTTGAACCAAAGTCCGTCATTGAACTTTGGAGGCTTTGGCTTTGCAAATCAAAGTTAATTAATGGCTTGATGTTTTATTTTCTGTGATTGCATGGTTTGATTTTATCACTAGTGTGACCAGAGAGAGGGAAACAATGCAGTGTGAAAATTCTTATCCAACTGTGCTTTTAATAGGACTTTAAATTTAATTCTTGTGCTTCTTTTCTTTGGAGAGTGAAGGAGCTCTGCTCCAAAGAGCACAGGAATTGCCACTCAGAACTGAAATGTGTTCACTCTGCTGTGTCCTGAGAGTGCCCAGCACAGTCTGACACAAAGGGAGATGCTCTAAATTCCCATTAATGAGATTTCAGGGCTGGATGGGACCGGCTAACCTGCTCCACCTGAGAAATCCCGTCCTTGGAGTCCTGCGCCTCTGGAGGTACTGGCCTGGCATGCACAGGGAGCACTCAGAAAACTCTTGTTGTAGTGTTTTGGTGAAAAATGAGCTTTACAAAAATTAGGCATTGGTAATGGATGCTGGCCAGTTAAGTTTGTCTGTCTTTTTTTAGGGAACCCCTCCAGGTTTCTCTGGTGCTGTTAAACTGCCATGCGAGGGCAGGACTGATCAGTTGTCCCCGAAGCTCTGCTGGAATAGACGTGTAGCTAAATGCATTCTTCTTAATCAGAGAGACATTTCCTGTGGCATCACTTCTGTTATGTTTTCTTGCAGTGACCCAAAAACCTGGCTGCTTTGGAAAATGGATAGTATTGGCAAGCAAAGAAATATGGCAAGTAAAAGTCTTTTTCAGATCCAGTTGATGTCAGTGTTTTCTTCAAAGAAAGGGCAAGTTACAGCCCTGAGGGGTCCTGAGGAGGACTAAAGGCACTGATTAAGGCAAAGATTGGTTGTTCAGTCTGTGTTTAATTCTCCCCTTCAGTTTTAAACCAATAAAGAATTATGGATGGATTTATTTTATATAGAAAACGTATATATGTATTCCTCCTGTTAGCAGTGGGGGGCTGTGACTGCAGCCAGGGAGGCTGATGGAAGGAATGGCAATGGTTACGCTGTGACAAGTGGGAATTTTGCCAAGGCTGACAGTGAGAACGGCACCTGAAAGTCAAGTGCCTCTCTCTGGCTTAGAGACAGCCAATAACTACATGAAATTCTTGTTGAAAACCCTTGTTTTAGAGCAGGTAACAAATAGCTCCCAGACCTTATTTTTCCTGCCTTTGGCCCAAGCTCTCAACAGCCTGCAGGTCCTTGGCATTCCCAGAATTGCTTTTTCCTGTCTGCATGCACAGATCCTCCTTGGGCTGAGGACACACCCTGACCCCTCTGTTTGTGCCTGGAGTGGAGACCAGCTGAAAACACGGTTCTCTCTGTTGGGTTTTTCTGTAGAGTGGTGTATTGCACCTCAAGACTTCTTCCCTCTGCCCCGCCTGGAGTGCCCTCAGCTTGCTGGCAGCCTCGCCAGGTTGGCCGTGGTGGTGTCACAGGCCTTTGCCAGCCCCTCCGAGCCAACCAGAGTCTGTCCAAGCCTTCAGAGCACAAAGCCCTGATAAGAAGGATCTCTAACAGGTACGCTTCAGGGATAAGGAGGAGATGTTCCTAAAATTAGTTGCTGTCGGCTCCAAGCAGGAGTGAGTGCCTCGTGTGTCACGGAAACACTGAATTTGTGCAGAATATACAGTGTGTGTATCTAAGTATGTACCTATAATTACGCTATTAAATTGTAAAATTCAATCTTTGCAAACTTCTGGGAGATTCAGGAACGTGGCTTGCTTTGGACTGTAATTAAAACATGGGCATTTTGGTTAAAAATAGCTCCTTTCCGACCTACATTCCCGATGTAGGTCAGTGGAGGCACTTCTCAGACGTATTAGCATTTTGGACACTTAATCTTAGCAGCATATTGCATCTCCTAGAATAGGTTAGGAGAGGCAAGGCAGGAGGAATTGCTTCATCTCGAGTCACCCAGAGAGGTTGCCAAGTTTCTCAGGCACCAGAGAGGCAGAATAATGAGGATTATATTTAATTCGGGCTGGAGAGGCAACCGTGGGGTGTTGAGCAGAGGCAGCTCAGATCATCTTGGCTCTGTGGGGGAGGGAGAATTTATAACTCTAGCTCGCTCCAAAGCAAGCTGTGTGTGCATTTGTGTGTGTATATATATTTATATATATGTATATACAAATCTGGATGTGTATATAACACTCTGTGTATATATGTATGTATGTATATGCCTACAGTGTACAATATGTGTATCTATAGAAATGTATACATTTATATGAATTTATATTTCTCTATATAAATAGTCATGCAACTAGGGGAAATCACATTTCCACAACGTGTCCTTTTCTGTAACAGCCCCCCTCCTAAAAAAAAGCTGCTTCCATTAATGTCATATTGGCACAAGTGTCTTAAATTTTCTTTTCTGTTAAGAAAGGACTGGTGCTTAGTGGCTGAGCACAAGCCTGGAAGGTTTTTACTCTTCCAGAGGACTTCCAGTAAATCACGAGTTGCTCCACAGCTGTTCCACATTTGTGAAATAAAGTGGTGGCCAAAATGACTCAGGGCTGGTTTTATAGGCAAAGGAAAGGGGTTGTTGACTGTGCATTGGAAACCTCTGTTATGCTCTCAGAGTTTTGATGGTGAAATATCTGCACTGATAATTACTCTGGTTGCTGTTAATTTCCCAGCTATTGGCTTGAACAGGGGAAAAAAAGACAAATTTCCTGCTCTAAAGTAAGTTATCTGAAGTCTGATTATGTTGCCTCAGTGATGTATGGATTTCCATTTAGGGGCAGGATGTTGGGCTGTAAATCAAGAATCTGAGCTCAGTGAACATCTAGTTTGGGATGTGTCTTTTATGTTCTAATTGATTTTAAATAATTTCAATTCATCATCAGAACAAGCTATACCTTAATTCATGATAAGCTCACAGAATTTCTCATTCATATCAGGGTGAATTTTGCACTTGACTTCGGTGGGGTTGAATGAGGTCAGAGTTTCATTCAGCACTGGCATAAAAACAATCTTGTAGTTGTGCAACTATTAATTAAAATTGTAATTTTGTAATAAAAGGAGCCTAAAAATGATTTGCTAGTTATGTATTCTATGGCTATAGCACCTTTCTGTGGATAAGATGTGTTGGGCATTGGTTTTGATTTTGTGTTGCTGATCCTTACTCTGAGTTTGGCTCCGGGTGGAACCAAAAGTGGCTCAACCCCTGGAAGAACAGACCATAAAACACTGCATTTGAAAGGAAAAGCTTCAGAGTAATGATCCCTCAGCATTCCTTAAGCTGTGTGCCCGGAGTGGTGGCTGATTGCTGAACTGCCACATGCACTGTGCAAATATTCCAAGAAACGTAGGTCACGGTAGCGTGGATTTGTCACGGGGATTTTGGCTCCCTGTGGCAGAGCCCATGTCCAGTGCTGCAGAAAAACCTCCTTGTGCCTCCACCTTGACCATTCCCAGGCTGTTCTGGTCCTTGGAGCAGGGTGGAAATGTCCTTCTGCCCTTCTGCCACCGTTTGGAAGCTGGGATGTGATTAGGAAAGAAAAAAGGGAGAATGGATTATTTCTTCCTATGTCCTTCACTTCCTTCAGGGGAGAAGACAGACAAACAAACAGGAAATCATAATGGAAATCAAAACAAACAGAACATATGACATTGAGTGAAATGTTTCTCCT
This sequence comes from Eulacestoma nigropectus, assembly GCA_013397775.1. NCBI lineage: Eukaryota > Metazoa > Chordata > Aves > Passeriformes > Eulacestoma > Eulacestoma nigropectus. Next base: position 9,385 of record VZTE01003344.1, read on the forward strand.
GAGCTTCTGGATTGTGCTTTGCCTTATTATTTCATCTGGGGGAAATCAGCACTTTATGGAAAAGTGCTTTCCAATCTCTTTTGCATAAATGTTACAGTGAAACTTCTGTGATGTATAGCTGCCTGTTCAAGAAAATGGGTCATTTCCATACAAATGTCATATTTCTATGCAGAAAATATGCTGAATTCATATCCTATCTTCTAGTTAAAGCAATCCCTTTGCTGGTTTTGTGATTTCAGCATATTTGCCTGACTGGAGACAACCAGAAGAGGAGCAGAAAAAATGATTATTTTTTAATTAACTCATGCAGGCCTAATGTCAGACTAAGCACTCGAGTGCAGTGTCTCTGGGGCACGCACAGGAATATCATCCTCCAATGGCTAATTTGTCTTTTGAGCAAGAAGCATCAGACTTTGAGCGGAGTGAATCACAAAGCTCAGAGCTGCTGCTTTGCTGAGAGTCTGGAGACCTGGGGACAGAAGTTTTTCTGATGTCACTGTTAAAGAAGATGCCTGGATGCCCGTGTGCTCAGGGGAGCAGCCATTCACACGAGGAGCCCACAGGCTGAAGCCAGCAGAGGAGTGATGAGCTCTGCAAATCTCGTACTCTGCAGCAATCTCTTCCCCTCAGGATGAATTTCATCTAAAATGAACCTGGGCTCCTGGCACTGCTGCTCTAAAGAAACAACAAACCCACCCTGCCTCTGGAAAGTTGACTTTGGCCGTGCCACTTTATATTTGGGAAAAGAACCGTGGATTTTAGGATCGGAGTTACAAACCAAGTGGATGCTAGAGATGGACAACCAAAGAAATGCTGTGACCCGAAGCCTGTAGGTGCCTGCTGTGAATCCTTGGAGCTCCTCTGCTCCCAGCACAGCAGTGCTGTCCCTGTGCTGCTGAGCTGACTCGAGATGTTTTGTACCTGCTGCTGGAGCTTTCTAAACAGCCATTAGAATTTCTTTAAATGATTAAGATGAATCTGCCCAGCTTCTCAGCTCGTGTGAGCTGGCTTCACCCAGCAAAGTTCTTGGGTTGCTTCGCTCTGTAGGAGGCATTTTTCTCCCTTTCACCCATGGGAATGCAAAGAAGTCACCGCTGTGGGGTGGCCTTTGGTGGCACCAGTGTCCCCAGCCCCTGGACAGGCTGTTGATTCACAAGAGGCTTTCAGGCTCCTGTTCAACCTCTGCACGAGCTTCTGCACCCACCTAAAAGCTGCTCTTGTCCCTGTGTGCTGGAAAAAAAATCCCTAAGGAAATCTCCCTTTACCAAATCCTGCTTAAACCAAATAAGATATTTCAATAAAGATTTATATAACACATTTTATTAATAAATAAGCAGGTATTGACCACCAAGGCCTTGTCTGGAGTATGACACAGCTTCCAATTTTTCCTCTGACAAAATATTCTCCTCCTCTTCTCTCTGTAAATAATTTTGGGGCAGACTCATCCAGCTTTAATGAGATACAATTTGTTCCCAAAGCAGCAAATGGAAAAGGAAAGTGATCTCAAGAGGTTTGTGTCTCAAGGAGAGCAAAACATTCCCAGGGAGAGGCTTTTCCCACCCACTAATCCTACCTGGAGCTGTGGGGGATTGTGTTGTATCTAAACATCAAGATATTTCAAATTAATTAGAGTTTAACTGGAATTAAACTTCTGTTCCCAATTTCCTGTCTCCATGGGGAAGACAGTGAAAATTTCTTATCTCATAAAAATATTATGAGTATAATGTGTGTTATTAAATGGCCAGATCCTCTATTTAATGGAACTTTGCATATGTACAAAAAAGGGGTAAAATTTGTTGCTGGCATTTCTTTCCATAGGAAGGGATTTTAGGAATTCAGTAAAAATTAAACAAACAAGAAATTACATTATTAATATCCAAAAAACAATTAACATATCAAAATACTGCACTCTGGTAATAAAGCACTGACAAGTCTGGACAGAGATGTGTTAGGATTAAGTTCTGAACACTTAAGGCAGTGACTAAGTTGCTGAAGATTTTTCATCTTCAAAAATTCTCCATTTTTTGAGTTCCAAAAAACTCTGCTTTTAATTGGAAAACAAAATCCTCAGGCTGACTTTTTTATGGTTATTTGGTAGCTGAAAAAAATGTGACTCCTTGAATGTTACTTCAAACAAAAACCTTTTTAACACTGTTCTCATCTTAAGAAAAACCCTACCTTTTACATCTGAAGGAAACTCTCTTTTGAAGCATAGGAAAGCTTTCTGAAAATAATACTAATTTAGAAGAAAATATGTTTTTAAAAAACCTTTCTACTCATACAAAAAGCAATTCTTTTTTTTCCTCTCTTATTACCAAACTTTTATGGGCTTCAGTTTGTGTCAGTTTTGTCTGTAGGGAAAAAATGGTACCGTGGAAAAAAAACCCACTCAGGCACATGAAGGGTATCATTTTTTTTCTTCCTAAAAGAATATCTTAATTCTTAATAATATCTTAAACTTCAGTAATTGACTGTTTTAAGGGACAATAAAGGATGTATCCCTGGGAGTGTCCAAGGCCAGGTTGGACAGGGTTGGAGCACCCTGGGATAGGGGAAGATGTCCCTGCCCATGGCAGGGGGTGGAACTGGGTGAGCTTTAAGGTCCTTCCAACCCAAACCACTCTGGGATTCTCTGATATTAAGTATAAACAAAAAAATGAAGTATTGAATGGAAGAATAATTAAAGTACTGGTGGCAAAGGGCTTAAAATTAAAAAAAACCCCTGGGTTTCCACTGCCAGAAATGTGGGTGTAATCAACAAGGGCTTGGGAATGCCTAATCCTTTGGAATTAATATCCAATAATTTTCTCTCTTCTGGTATTACATTAATCCAAATGCAAACTATGGCTGAGTTCATGATCTTTGTTGCTGCCACCTTGTCATTACTAAAAGTAATATTTTTAGCAGATGAATGACTGAGAATGGGAGAACCCAGAGAAAAATCGCAATTACTTTTTATTTTCAGTGACAGGCAACACTACACCCAAAACTTGTGCTATGTATAATCAAATTAATGAACTAACCTTAAAACTGAATGATTAATGAGGGAGAGAATGAGGAAAAAGGCCAAGTGTGTGTCTTTAGTTGGCACTGAAGCATTCAGCTGTGTACGGGCAGGTCCTTGACTGGTTAACACCAGAAATAAGATGGTTTTTTCTGAAGTTTGACCCTTTTACACATCCTATTTTTTTTTCCACGGGAAAATATCACTGCAATATGAGGAGAATAGTCTCAACGGCCTAATTTATATTTATTTTAGCTTTTGTGCCACAACTCTTGTCCTGAATAACCCAATGGTCCTTGAAGGAGGGCAAACAAACAGGTTTTCATCTGTTTATTTGTGCGTGAAACAAAAGATGTGCAGAGAGGCTGAAACTCTGCGTGTGCCTAGGACAGGGCTGGCAGCACGATATTCATGGACAAAGGAATTCTTGCTGGCAATGTCACGGGCTCAGAATGCTCAAATTAGCCCCCGGGAAGACAAAGGCTGTGCTGTACACACCTGCAGCTGTGGGTAAACGAGAGAACAACGGGCATTGTTAAGTTGTTAAAGCACTGAATTTCTGTCTTACCTTCGTTACTGGCTGACTTTCAGTCCCTGTAATTAATGTGCCTGGAGTGGGTGGATCTCTTTACATTCGCCTCTTTCTTTTCACAGCTTAATCAGAGAATGAGAAAAACTTAAAATTAAGATTCTCTGTGTTTTCCAAGTTGCCCGGTGCTGTGGTGAGCTGGCTGGAGAGAGCCCAAAAAGGGAGATGAACTTCTGGAGATTAATTGATGTTTGATCCTGAAACTTTCCAGTTGCTTGTGTTTTGGGCTGGTTCCCAATTCTTAACTTTGCAGCACCTTGTAATGAGGAAAGAAAACCCCAATGTTCAGGAAGTCCCAAACTGTGGAGCCGTGGTAGCTGATACCCAGCACATTTCCTAGGAAACCTGTGCCAGGGCCTCACCACCCTCTGAATAAAGAATTTCTTCCTGATACCAGAAACTACAAGATCAGCCCTTGAGTTTCTATAGGTTCAAGTGACTGTAATTTAAAGCAGAGGTTACCTCTAATGGTCTCCTGAAGTTAAAAAGCAGCATTTTAGTTCTGTTTTAAGAGTGAAAATTGAAAATTGATCACGCTCAGCAATTCAAGAAGGGAAATAAAAAAAGCTGTTTCTACAGTGGTTTCAGAAACCTGCAGTGGCTGCTATCCCACAGGATTCCATCCACAAGTGCACCCTAACAGAAAAAAACAGGCTGTTTGTTAGTGCTCCTGTTTGGCTTTAAGCAGACAGGGAGGAAGCTGAGACCAGTCTTGGAATCTGGTGAAAAATTGCCATGGATGGGGACATTGTGTTCATATTTAGCAGTGCAGGAGATACATCCACATTCCATTGGAACAACTGGCTTGGATTGCCTGGAGCTGCCTTAATGGCATGAAGAACAGCTTTTCTTTTATCCAGACAGAGCTCTTAGAATTTATTGTAACAGAAGTATCAAAACACATTTCTTGTAGTGTTTTACCTCAGCAACAAGAAGGGAGGAGTCTGCAAAGAACCTCTGGGCCCCGTCTTTGACGCGGCTCCTTCCCTTCCTTGCCAGCAGTCTCAGCATCCTCAGCAGAAGCAACCTGAGCCACTGTCATGTTTGTTATGGCTCTACGTATTTCACATTAAGTGTTATTTACTGTAACTCTGCCCATAAAGGACTAACAGCATTATTGGGAGCTGTCCTTTGCATGCCTGGTGTCAGATGCAGCTGCAGATCACATTTACAACTCCAAACACATGCAATGGAGAGTCATAAATTATACAGGAAACAACACGGAGTAATGAGAGACGTGTCAGCTCGAGTTTCTCACTGCGGAGGCAGCAGTGTGGCAGGCAAGATTTATTTACTATTCCAGCCACTGGCTTTTTTGCAGCCAATAGCTCGTCACTTTTAGTCTGCAAATAGGAATAAAGATGTTTTGCAAGAAGGAAAACAAAAGACAGCAGAGCTGCTTGGCCTCTGGGGTGAGTTCCTGGAATTTTGGAGCTCCAGGACTCAGTCTGCACCAGCCAGTTGGGGACACTCTGTAGTTTTTGCACGTCTCCCTCTCCTTATCTATTAACACAAAAAAGCACCAGTTAGTGTATGGGAAGCATAATGTGAAAGCTTTAACGGGAATTAGTCCCATTTTCCCTAAAGGGGACACAGTGGTCACCAAGAGCCAGATCCAGAAATCCCGTGGGCCTGAGTGCTGCCAAAGAGCTGGGGAACAGCAGTGGGGAGCAGGGAGGGAGAAACCCGAGCAGGGACCGGTGACACCGAGGCCGTGGTGGCTCTGCAGAAATGCTGGGAAATGTCCCCCAGTAAAGGTGGTGAGAAAGAGGATGGGGGTTTCTCTTCAAACCAGCTACAGGGGGAAATTAAACAGGATATTTTGGATCTAAATTTTTTGCCTGTCTTTAGGGGTCTGCGTTGTGTTGAGGTGCAATGATCAGACATAAAAAAAAATCCATGTTTTCCAGCCTAACGTTAAATCCAGGTGAAAATTATTCCCTCCCACCTCGGGCGCAGGTTGTATTTGGGCCAATATTTCTGCATCAGCTTTCCCACTTTTTCCCATCCTATGGGATTTATCTCTGCAGCAGCTGTGTGTTTTTAGATGTTAAAGAGAAGGTTTGGGCCAGCACAGGCACCTGCAGAACCAAGGCAGGGGGACAAGGCTGGACACGGGGATGTGCCCCATGGCCTGGGGACAGAGATGGACACGGGGATCTGCCCCATGGCCTGGGGACAGAGATGGACACGGGGATCTGCTCCATGGCCTGGGGACAGAGATGGACACGGGGATCTGCTCCATGGCCTGGGGACAGAGATGGACACGGGGATGTGCCCCATGGCCTGGGGACAGAGATGGACACGGGGATCTGCTCCATGGCCTGGGGACAGAGATGGACACGGGGATGTGCCCCATGGCCTGGGGACAGAGATGGACACGGGGATGTGCCCCATGGCCTGGGGACAAGGCTGGACACGGGGATCTGCCCCATGGCCTGAGGTGCTGCCACAGAGGATCTGCTTTGCTCCAGCGTGCTGGAAGCTGCAGCTCATCTCAGAGCGAGCAGATTCCATCCCTCTGAGTCAGGGCAGATCCGTGTCTGCAGGGAGCACTGATCAAGCTGCATGCAACATGCATGTTTGGAGGCTAAACTTAGTCCTCAGTTACTCGGAATGTCAGCTTGCATCATCAGTAAACTCGGAATGGAATTAGGCCAGAAGGGATTATGGATAATGTGGTTTATTTTGAATATTTTGTTCAGGCAAATCTGAACTGAAAAATCACAAGAATAGCCTTTAACAAGAGGAACACAAAAATAATGCATTGCCTCTTTTTGTGTTTATTTGGGAAAAAATAACCACCTCTGGTTGGGAATGAATTCTTCTGATTGCTTTTCCAGGGCATGGTTCCTCCCATGACTTTGTGTGGGCACATCCCTGTGGATACACAGAGCCCAGCAAAGCGAGCTGGCTGCTGCATAGAAATTCATGGAAACAGAAAGATCCTTTCAATGAAAGAAGTTTCTTTCCAGCCACTAAAGCAGTTTGCAACACTCAGAAAAAGCGCTGAAATGATTTCCTGGTGGGCTCCCTCACCATTTTATCATGTTGTGCCAGATTGTGCAGGTTGCTGATGAAAAGCAAAAAAGCAAAAAAGTTATGTAGGCAAAAAATCCTCCAAATTCCTCGCTGTCTTTTAAAGGCTAAAAGTCCGAAAAGTCAGGTTTCAGTTGGGTTTGTCTCTTTTGTAAGAGTATTTAGTGTTATTCAATAGAATTTCCCATCTGCTGGGCTGGAAAATCTCAGTAGAGGAGGTGGATTTGTGTGTGATCAGAAATCTCAATGAGGGTAACTACAGTCAGAGGAAGGGCTGATGCTGCATCGATCAGGAAAGTTTCATTTTAGCAGCCGGAAGAGAAAATATGCTGGGATTCAAGGCATGTACTCAACAGAAAAATGTATAGACAAATACAAAACAGGGATGAAAAAAAAAAATTTTAGTTCCTGCAAAATCCCCACATTTGTCACTATTTTTATCTGAGTTTAAACAATGAATGGAGACGACTTGATTGACTTGAAAATCCAGGATATTAAAGCTTCCAAGAAAATAATATCAAATGTAATATCTATGGAGTCCTTTGGAGCATTTGGATGCTCTCACTGTGTACGAGTTGTTGGATGTCACGAGTTTGTGCATTATTAATAAAAGTTGGAGCTTTGCATCTTCCCAGTTATAATTACTTCTCTAAATATCTCCAGGAAACAGAAGCATAAACTAGCAAGCATTTAGAAACCCTGGGTAAGCATCTTTTGGAGAGTGTGCCTATAAAATGAGTCACGCTTCTGTTTACAGTTGGAAATTGGTTTTCAAATCGTAAAATAAGCGCAAGGTTACAAAAATGGCCAAATCAAGGCTGTGACTGGGAGGTCACGACTCTGAATTGGGAGGATCTTGCTGACCTTGGGATGAAGATCTCCATTAGGATTGATGGGTAACTCTTGGTTACTGGTGAAACTCAACAGAAAAATATGTTAAAATCATCTCTTTTGGGAAAAGAAACCACATAAACTCCAGACCACATCAGCAGCAGTTTTTAAACAAATAAAAAGTTATCCCTTCAAATTCACTCATTTTTAGATGTGAACCATGTATAAAAGCCCCAGTAATTTCACTTATATACACATGGCTGTTATTAGATATAAACCATATCATTTGTGAGATATCCTCAGGACTTCCAGAGATCGGTGGGTCTTGAACTCTTCTCCAGAATGATCAAAATCTGTTAAAAATATCGTCTGGCTCATCGTAACCACAGAGACACAAATTCTGCTCGTTGGCCTCGGATGAGATTTGTCATTGTTTCATGAACTCCCTGACTGGGGACTTTGTCTCCCTAAATAAAATCCCGTCTAGGGCTGATCATGTCCTATTTTATCCCCTTCAGAACCACGCTGTGCACTCTGTATTTTCCTTAAAGGAAAATTCTTATGGTGGTTTGACTCTCTCTTAAATATCACAATAGGAAAGTAAAACCAACAGAATTTTAATTCTTTCAACACTTCTCTCCATCGGGTTGCATCCTGTACAGTAGAATGGTGATACAGTCAATATAAAGTTGATAACAGTAATTCCACTTTAATTTTCAGAGATGTTGCAGACGTTGCCGAAACACAACCCTAATGAGCTGAGTTGCTTTGATGTTAATTTTCAGGAGATGTGACTCTGATGCAGAGCTCTGAACTGTCAGGAGAAAATTCCCAATGTGCAGATCTGGTCTATAAACAAGAATTTGTTCCATCAGATGCTCACTCCATTTACAACCTTGTATTGTTTAACATTTTTCCTGGGAAATGAACAGATGTTCAGCTGTGATTAGCCAGAAACAGAAAGGAGTTAGGAGGAAATCTGATCCCCCACTTGAAAATTATCTTGAGGAAACACCCCAAAATCTCCACCTTTTATGAAAGATAAGCACGAATAGAACATACCAGAAAAAAAGACCCAGATTTTTCATAAAAAATTGGTTTTAACACGAATTTAAAACAGGGATTTAGCCTTGAATTTGGGCACATGGATTTCAATGCACTTGGAGGAAATATCTTGGGTCTAATTATATGTTTAAAAAGCATATTCTGTATTTAAGTACCAACAGTCATTTGCTTGAGAACTCTCTGAATTCTGTGTAAGTGCCACACAAGCACAAAAGTGAATGTAAATGAGGTTCTAAAGCACAAGGAGCAGATATTTCATTCAATAAAACACTCCAGGGGTGGAGAATTTGGGCAAGTACAGAAGGATTGAGACAGGGGTGTGTGTGGGGGGCTTTTCCAGCTGCAGCGATAACTTTTGGGGAACCCCAAAAACACACAGAGAAGCCCTGAGCCTAAGAGATTTCTACAGTTCCCAGTTTCAAACTGAAGGTGTGGATCTGGATGGGGAACTGCAAAATGTCAGGGCAGACAGTGAAATTCTCCCAAAGTTGGATCTCCAGTGTCTCAGTCAGGGTTGGCTGTGCAGGGAGGACACAGGGAGTGCTCCTGACTTGGAGCAGTAACTGACTGATTCTTCCGTATTGCAAACATTTCTTCTTCCTTTTTAATCAGAAGATGAAGTCTGTAAGTTTTTTGAAGACACAGAAAGAACTTAATCCTTTTGGAACTAACGGTAATTTTTTACTGATATAAGACCCAACTATTTACATTTTTATCAAGTATTTTATTCATTCTGGCAGAGGCAAACATCCCTAATAGACACCCAGGAGTTCTGGCAGTTTACAGAGTAGATCTCCAGCAATGTTCCCAGCTAAACTGCAGATGATTTTCTGAACACTGACAGTGTACACCTGAAAAATGGAACTGGCTCCTCATTTAGAGCAGGAGCTGACCAAGCAGCCACTTATTAAATCAACAGAAATAACTCTCCCACCCCGGGCTACAGACTGCGCTTCTCTGTTTGCAGCTGCTGTTTTCCCTTATTTCCAAACGCTTCCAATGCCAGCTGAGGTGCAGGCTTGATCTTGCTCCAAGCCTCCAAGCAAGGCTGAGTTCCTCATCTTGCTCCCAGCAGCGATTCCTCCGGGGACGAGCCGGGATCCTGTCGCGAACCACACGCACGAGGAAAGCCTTCCTTCTCCAGGAACTGCTGCCGTGCCAGCAGAGCTGGGTGAGCCAGGACAGGCAGCTCCTGCAGGGCCTCAGGAGGGCCTGGCGTATTCCTCGTCAAGGAGCAAAGGCACAGTTTAAAGGGATGGGATTGGCCGTGGGAAGGCAGGTGCAGATCTCGAGGATAAAAATCCCATCCCACCCTACCTGGATGACAGCGGCTGCTTAAGTCAGGTGATGGAAACGTCAAGAGCAAGGTGAAGGAATGATTTCAGATATCTCCAAGGGTTTTTTCAGTATTATTTGAGCTTTAAACAAAACATCTGTGGCCACGAAGTCCTGGTTAAGTGTGGATGAAAGACAAAACCTCACCAAGAGAATACCCCTGATCAAAATGAAACTATCGTAGGATGGTTTGGGTTGGAGGGACCTTAAAGCTCATCCAGTTCCACCCCCTGCCCTGGGCAGGGACACCTCCCACTATCCCAGGCTGCTCCAAGCCCCATCCAACCTGGCCTTGGGCACTGCCAGGGATCCAGGGGCAGCCACAGCTTCTCTGGGAATTCTGTTCTCTGGGAGTTTTTTTCCCATGGTCCCAGTGATTCTCCACCTCAGCTCTTGGTACTTGGAGGGTAAATGAAATTCATTTAAATGAATCAGGCACACTCCCTCTCCTCTCTGACAGTGCATCTGACCAGCTTTGACTTTCACTCTTGGGGTAAGGTTTATTTTAGAAAACGAGAAAAAAAATTGTCTGTGTTATTCTTCAGACAGGAAAAATTACATGTTGAGAACCAACGGTTCATTGTCTAAAAATAATTTGCAATTACATAATGCTTTCCTCTTTCAGAGCAAGATTCATGTTAATTAGGCTTGTTAGCACTTTTTTTTGGAATTTAAATTTAGTTTGGGGTTGGTCAAAAAGTTGTTCTGGTTCTTTGTCTGTGTGACTTGAAGAGTTGGCCTGGATCAAATGCCTTCTATCCCAGCACCTGGAACCTCATCATCACTTGGAGGTAACTGATGCCTTTGGGGAGAGATTGCCCAGGCTGGAAGTGGAATCAACACTTGAACTTTCCCTGCATTTCCAAACCATCCTTCCCAAGGCAGGGGTCAGGCACAGGTCCCTCTGCTGTGCTTTCTGCTACAAGTAGATCCATTTCTTTGATTTAAGTAGTTTTGGGACAAATTACTGAATATTCAGATGTTTTAAAATGGTGGTAATTTCCCGTGGAACTGATGAGGTTGTGCAGTTCCCCCGGCAGCCAGAGTGTTTGGGGAGGATGTCAGGACAGGCTACAAAGTCCTTTTAGTCCCAGGGCCAGGCACAGTGTGGGGTTTGAGCTGAGCAAACCGCCAGGAAACGCCACGTGCTGATTTCACCTCACCCTGAGGAAGCCGATTTTTCACTTGTTCCCTTTACAGTGGACAGGAGAAAGGGAAGAGAAAGCAGCAGCTCCAGAAGAAGAAAAGATCCATCAACGTCGCCATGGCAGGGCCAGGTCACTCCAGAGCAGGAGCTGTGCCCGCAGGTGCGACACTACAAGCTGGGGCTGCTCCCTGGGGAGTGAAAAGCAGCTTTGTGAAAGCTGTCAGACAGCTGGGAGCTACAGCACGAGCGCTGAGAGATGGAAGTGTGAGAAATATCTGAGTCCTGCAGCAAATAGGAAACGTGAGGACAAGGCCGAGCCCTCTGTGTGAGAGGCAGGGAAGGGACAGGCAGGAGCTTGGTGACTCCTCTCATTTAGTCTGAGGCACAGCAGGAACTTTCTGACACGGGGTTGTTTCTGCAGAGACTCGGCAGCAGCAGGGAGGCCACAGAAAGCTGTGACAGCAGCCCTGGAAATGGAGAAATCAAGGATCCGTGGAGCAAGGGCACCATGGACGAGTGGCAGCACAGGTGACAGGAAGCACTTACCTTATCATCTTCCCAGGAAGAGGGGAGATGCCAGCACAGGAGCCCAGGAAATAACCTCATTTGTGATCAGATTGCCAACCCAGGGGCTGCAGCTCCTGGTTGCTGCCTTGAATGGAATATTTTAAACTCCCAATAGTTTTTTCCAACAACAGCTCAGTAAGTAACCAAATGAAATATTAAATATTTCCTTATCCTTTCTCCTGTTTCTTGTTGAAGCAAAACACTTGAAGGGTAAAAGATATGTGGCATCATTTGTTTTGCTTTGTTCTTTTTTAAGCTTTCTTTCACAATCTGTACAACAACAGATTTTTTTTTATATTCATTGCTTACCTCCCCTTATTTGCTGGCTTCCCCCATATTCCTTGGGGGATTGGAAAGCATCTCGAAATCTTTCTCCCCATTGTCTCTGACAGCAAAATGTGGTTGTGCCTGAACTGCTGCCTCTTTTTGGGTGAGCAGAGCTGATGGTCCTGCCTGGGAGCGTCCCTAAAACCACAGCCTTGGGCTGATAACAGCCAAACTCCCCAGATTTTGTGTCTCTGCTCTGCAGAAGCTGCAAATTGAAACACACCTGGTTCCCAGCCAATATAAACTCCCACCCTCCAAGCACCTGGCTTATCAGGAATGAGGTCCTTGAGCTCCTGCTGCTGCTGGAGGTCCTGGGTGTTGATAGAACACTTTGACTCCTCTACCTGTGACAAATTGTGGCTTTCAAGGTCTTGAGCTGGAAGACTTTTGTAGGTGTTCACATTACAGCTGCCTGAACAATTGCCTGTGTGCTGCAGTTTTGGGAACAGCATTCCAAGCGCTGTGCTGCTCCTTCCAGGGACCTGTTCCCACTGCTGGGGATGGAAATGTGTGGTCAGGTCCTCTCTGTGGTGACCTTTGGTGAGTCCCTTCACCTGGAGGAGCTGCAGCGCCTGGAAATTTTGGTGGCAGCCATGGAATTAGGAGCTGTCCCAGCAGGAGCTTCCCTGGGATGTGAAGGCTGCCCACGGTGCCGGTGGTTTTGCTGCTGTGCCTGAGGTAAGGCATGGGGAATTTCTCGTTTGGGAAAGAATTCTGCCACTCTGGGTGCTCATTTTAAGAAAACAAAGCAAACACCCCCAAAACTGTTGGACCAGATGATCTCCAGGTGTCCCTTCCAACCCCAGCTATTCCATGAAGAAACAAAATGTGTTCACCCCTAGGGGATCACCAGGGAAGGACAAAGATGGGGCTTGTTTGAAAAACTGTCTTGTCAGAAAAGAGTCTCAGGCTCCTCAAAATCCCTGTGCCCACCTGAGGACAATCCCATCTACTTAATTCCCTCTGGGTCTTTGCCATCAGTGAAAATATTCTCCTACCCTTTAAAGAATTTTAAAGGTTCGGGGAGAGGTGGGTTAACTTAATAACCATTTTTTTACCAATTTGTGATCCAAGAATTTAAGAGAATGTGAATTTTCATCAGAGAATGGGAAGGTTGTGTGGCAATTCTTCCTATTTGGCCATATGATGGATTTTTCTCCTTTAAAGCTGTCCTGTCTTTGTAGTAGAGGCACCAAAACTCTGCCAAGCCTTTCTTTAGCATAGTTGAGTACCTTGCCCTCTGTTTTTTCCCCATGTATTTAGGATTTCCCTTCAATCCTATTGGTTTCACTATAAGTTTTATTTTCTTCGTGCAATCTGCCTTTAACACGGACCTGACTTTGGCAAATTAGACCTGGGAATTCTGAGTTTACAGCACAGGAATTAAAAATTTGTAATCTTTGTCTGACCCATGCTCATCACAAAGACAGAGAGCTTTGAAACATTCGTGTTTATCTTCCCGAGATGCTGCTTATAGGTAAAGACAGAAAATTGTTGCTCTATTTCTGTGTTTCTAATGTGAATAGGCAGAACCAGTGGGTTCTGTATCAAATGGTATCTTAAAAATCACAGGGACTAAATAAAGCAGCCTATGGTTTGTTGTTTAATTTTGAAGAAGTTTAATTTTGAAGAAGTTTAATTTTGAAGAAGTTTAATTTTGAAGAGTGAATTTTTATCTGCTGCCTATCCATGGCCTCGAAGAGGAGGATGTGTTGGGTTTGGATTTTCTTTCTCATGCAAAAAGAGGGAATTTTTGTCTTATCCTGAGAAACACACAAAACCCAATGAAAGGAGATTTTTAAAAAAAAAAAAAGAGAACTGGAATATGCAATGAACCAAGGCAGGATCTTGGGTTTTTTCCTCTGTTTCCATGGAAGTCCAAAGCAGGACATGGCCCCTCAGAAAATATCACAGTCACAAAGCAAGTACAGAGCTGATCCTGTGTGAGATCCGAGTCTTCATCCCCATAAATCCTGATTAAATCTCCTTTATGTTTTGGTTATTTTATCCTTCACCGTGGGAAGAGGGACATCTGAGGAGCTCTGTTCAAGGGTTAGGTCTCATTGCCTTAGTGTCAGTTTCAATGTCAGAGGAATGAATGGAAGTTTGGTCAATGCTTGGTTTTGATAAAGCTGTAAATAGGCTCGTGTGGACGGGGATTTACTCGTTTTCATTTGTTATGATGAATTTATTTTTTTTTAAGTCATTGTAAACTGAAGGATTTCTGTGATATTTTGGCAGTTCTGCTGAAAACAGATAGCAGTCGAAAGGGAAAAAAACAATATTTAGTCCTACTTTTCCTGAAAAATTGCCCTTAAGGAATTTAAGCAGCACTCAAGGAGCATTTTACAGAAATGTCTCCTCAGACATTAGCATAATATTTCATTGAGAGCCATGTCACGTCGAGCATAAAAACAACCTTTTTGAGTAATGGCAGGGCTGAAAGAAAGGATTCTGTGATGTTCTTCTCTTTTTAATGGGATCTTGGTCCGTCTGCTCCAGAGGAATTCATCAGAGGCAGCAAGAGATCTCCACTCCGAGGTTACACCAGGAGTAAAGCTGCTCCTTTGTGAATGTGTTAAATCCAGGCAGTGGATAAAAGACTGAACCGCGTTTTTAGGGAAGGACGGATAAGAAGCTCTGTCAGCTGTAGGGATAACCAAGTTCCCACAGAGCTGCTTTGGCAGCTTTAGGGGTGTTTTTTAGGGTGCTGCTTGCATCCTGTGCACTATGAAAGTATTTGCTAGTTTGGTTGGTTGGGTTTTTTTTTTTTTTTTAATAAAAAAGCTCCCAGATGTGTTTGGAGAGGAAAACCTTGAAATGAGCATGATCAGAATCTATAAGGAGTTCTGAGGAATGTCTGTGTAAACCAGAAGCATCTTCAGGGCATTATTTAACGTTTCAGGGTATTAATCCTTCATCAGAGCGTGGCAAAGCTTCTCCCTGGGTGCCAGGCACAGCTCAGAGGTCACAGTGGAGGCTCAATGGCACAGGGGGGGACCATGGAAATGGCCACATGGAGCTCTTGCATATCTAAGCTTTGGAAAATATTTAACTTCCGATCAGATCTGTTGTCAGAAGAAGACAAAATCCTGTGCTTTGAAAAAGAAACATTTCATTTGAAGATTAAGTCTGCTGTGAGGAGAAGACACAACCCGGTGACATATAAAGATTTCATGTTTCAATTATTGCTGAAACTTCTTCCCTGTAAACTCTTCTTCCATGATAATCCTTCACCTTTTCTTCTTATGCATTTGACATTTAGTTTTAAAGTGCCTTTCAATCCGCTCATATAAATATAAAAATTGATAACTCCTTGTTCATTCCTTTGTTGTAAATCTGATTTTCTTACAACAATTTCACAGAATGAATCCCAGAATGGTTTGGGTTGAAAGGGACCTTAAAACTCATTTTTTTCTGCCCCTTCCACTATCCCAGGTTGCTCCAAGCCCCATCCAACCTGTCCTCGAACGATTGCAGGGATCCAGAGGCAGCCACAGCTTCTCTGGGCAGAGGTATTCCCACACTTTCTCAACTAAAAAGAGCCAGTTTCTCTGTATTTAACTCTGTTTTATGAGGTTAAACACCCTTAATCAAAAGTTAAATGCAGTGATAGCTGCCGGTGTGTATTGATCTGGCTGCTGAGATTAGTTTTAATTAGTTTTAATCAGTTTGATTGCTGCTGCACAGTTCAGTGTTGATGGTTCTGGGTTGTTCTCAGAGCCAGCACGGCCCCCTTGGCTCAGCACTCCTTGCTCCCCTCTGCCTCACTAAAAGAAAAAAGGAATTTGGGAAACCCGTGAAGTTTCACGGCAGTTTAAGGCTGGAACCCATCTAAATATGCTCCCATATTTCAGTTGGGATTTCAGCAGCAACCAGAGGAGCTCTGGAGGCTCTTCCTGCTGCTTTTCATGAGCTGCACCTCTGGTGACACCTCAGGGGCTCGTGCACAGGATCTGTTCTCCCACTGGACAAGTAAGGAAATTTACCCTGTTACCTCTGCCTTGCCTTTCCCACACATCCCGAGCATCTTGCCAGAGCTCCTTAGAAGTTGTAGCAAATTCATTTTTAACAAATCAACAACCTCAGCAGAATGTTACTTCTAAAAGAGGAAAAAAAAGGAAAGAAAAAAAAAAAAAGCCCCCCAACATTGTTTGGTTTCTTTTCCTTGTGAGGAATTTTAGTAACCTGTAAGAAACTCCACAGTTCATCTCGGGAGAAAATTGTTCTCTGTGTGTGAAGTGCTTTGCAAGGAATAGAATACATTTCCCAGTGCTTGCCCACTGGTGTAATAGTGCTGTGATCTGTGCTGGGTGAATTGTCCTGAACTGCAGATTTATTTCACACAGTCCTTAAAGAGTGTTTGGTTTAAACCTTGAGATTAGGGGGCATGATTTAAAACCTAAATTGTTCATAAATGTTGCTAATTTAATAAATTAAGGGTGTAATTTATAGAGCTTTCAAAGCTGTCACTTGTGTTTGCCTTTTGCCAGTGGGGTTTCTCTGGGTCTGGGTGGGCGAGAGGAATTTAGAGGGCTGGAGTTCATCCTGATCATCCTTTTCTGCCTGGTGACAGCAACAGGCTGTGTCCTCATTGGGCTTTTGGCATCAGGACACTCCTGATCAAGGATGAGGAGACTGTGGGAGCAGAAAAACTGTGGAAAAATCCCCTATAACCATAAAAACCTGCGTTGGTTCCTCAGACACCACTGCCTTCCAGGGATGTGACACAGAGCACCTGCCCCACTTCCAGTCCCGTTTTGTGTGATTCCATTCACGCACAGGGACTGAAGCAAAAAGCTTGGAGGTGAAAAGGGCAGAAAAATAAAAATTGTTGCTCACACAAAGCAAACACCTCGGTGTTTTAGTAAAACTGCCCATCCAGACCGATAGCTGCATATTTTGTCCTGTTTCTGTCATGAGCAGGAGTTTCCCTGAGCAAAAAGCACAAAGTGCAGATGATGCAAAGAGGCAAATCTGGGGGAGTGTGTCCATCTCAGCCCAGGGCACAGCCCTGCACTTCACAGTCCTTGTTCCAGACAATTCCCAAATACATGAAGTAACTTTCACTGTAAGTGACTCTGTGTGTAAAATATTTAATGGACCTGAACACTGAATTCTTCCATCCCATTTAGGGTCTGAAAAACAAATAAATAAACCAACCCCACCGACCCACAGGTGTCCAAGTGCCCTCAGCGAGGGGAAGTGCCAGGATGAAGGTGCTCATTAAATCAGCCAGGAATGATTACCTGTCGCAGGGCTGGGCCACTTGGATTAGCAAAGCTTCCAGTTTAATTAATTAAGGGTTACTTTTTGCTCTTATTAGTATTGTTTTCTTGCCTGGAATCCTCTGTAATGATTGATTTGCAATTACAGAGGGCACAGAAGATGGACTTGGCAGGCAGCAGTGCCTGACTGATTAAACAGGCACAGGGAGGGGGGTAAGACACCTGTGGGACCATGATGAAACAATTCTCTGGGATATTGTCTGAATTTCCTTAGGCCTTTTTTTAAGTTCATAAAAGTAAATTGTGGTCTCTAGAGAAAAAAATTACAATGGTGCACCAAACGCCTTAATTATCCAGGTAATTAGAAAGCCTGTGAGCTTCCATCATTATTTGTCACACTTGAGCCCCCAAAAGAGAGTCAGTCTAATTCTCTGTGTGTTTATTTGTTTAAGGACCTCTTTAGGCACAGAAACTTTAGTGGTGATGTGCAGTGATGAGATGATGCAGTGGTTAATATTTCTATAATGAACAGATAATTGTATATTAAAGAATTATGTTTTAATAGCTATCTGCAGTTTTATCACCTGAAGTGATAAAGACCCTTAAAATTTCAAGTATAAAGACCCTTAAAATTAATATCTGTTTGTGTAAAGCTGAGCAAAAGTCGTGCTACTCTCCCTCTGTGAGTATCATGTCTGTTAAACATCACAAATATCACATAAAAATGTGGCAAAAAAAAGAGTTTCTACTCAAAACTACATCAAGTGAGGGGATGAAATGATCTTCCTTTGAAACTGTGTATGATGTCTGTAAACACCGAGGTGTTTTGGCATCTCAAAGTAAGCAATTTTCTCTGCTTTCAGGGAGAGGCTGCGTTCCTGCAGATCCCTGTAAGCTCTGGGTATAATGAAGCTGAAAATAACCTTCAAATCTGAGGATCAGCCTCATTGCAGTTGCTCCCTGCTTTAAATCTGCTTTAACTCACAACTGCATTCTCTTTAGGATGGTTTCATTTTAAAAGTGATGGCTCATGGAAACTCAAGCCACTTCCAAGTCTGATGCATTTGCCGAGTAGAAATATTCAAAATCTGAGAGAAAAATGAGCATTATTAACTACAAAAGGAATGAAATTTAATATTTTGATTGATTCCATGAGCTGTGGGAGACCCTTTCCCAGGATATTTGGGGTTGCTTAGGAAATGCAACGTGGTTCAACCATTCTGGTGCACTTGGCTTCCTTGGGGGTGATTTAATTTTATCACTGAGAAAAACATGACCAAAATCCCGTTATTTTGGACAGAAGAGAGAAAATACCACATTTTGGTGGAGGTGTGGGCACTCACCCCGCTGTGAGAAAGATCCCTGTGGATATTTCCCACTGTCCATCAGGAGGAGATGCCCAGTGAAGCCTTTTTGGCACCGTCAGGGACCACAGGAGGAGTCACTCCGGAGACTTTGCTGGCCAAGCAAGTCCAGAGTCTGCTTCTCTGTCACAGCTTTCCCCAGTCCTTCCCATAGGAAAAAGGAGTGAAATTAAGCTTGGCTTAAATATTTAAAACCCCCATAATCTTTATTTGGAAGAGAAATCGTTTGTCTTTAATGAACGGGAAAGGTGAAAGGTGCAAAATGAAATTAACTTAATTAATTCTTCTAAATTAATTAATTTAGAAGAAAGGTTATTAATGGAATTGACTTTTGCTGTGTGTTCTGCTAAGAGCTGTAAAGAGGAACGTTGATCTGTTCTGTTTGTACAGACAGATGCAGTATCTGGACAGGTGGGTACACTCATCTCTGCATCTGTTTTCGACACCAACTTCCCATTCCTTAAAAGTTTAGCTGTTGCTTTACACAGAATTTGCCCCTGGAGAGCTGGCAGCCTTCAAATGGAATCTGCACCATGTTAAGGATCACATTATTGCTTAAAACTGAGCTCACCTAAGCTTGGCTTGCTCCAGAGCTGGCGCTCAGCCATAGTTTCACTCCTCCTGAGGTGATGCCAGCAAAGGGCTCAAATCAGGACTTGTTCCTTCTCCCCAGCAGGCAAAAGCTGCCCCTGATTTGCAAAACCTGATGGAACAGATTATTTCTGGATTGCCTCAGCCTGCTCAGACCTCCGTGTGTAATCAATAATTTGGAATTTGTACCTCTCACCCCCAGGCACATTTTCTGGGCTTTTTCTCTTTCTGAGGGGAGGTTTTACCACTGGGTTGATGTGGGGTGAGGTGAGCCCTGTCTGATGGAGCTCCCTGAGGAGAACTGTGGTTATACATGGAGTGAACATCATCAGGAGCTAAGCTGTTAATTACTTAGGCATGAAAGATGCAGGTAGATGTTTCTGCAGGTGAGCCGTGGGGATTGATGGCTCTTTAAGGTGTCCCTCCTGCGTTTTGGTGCCTGTCTGTCCCTCCAGAGCTGGCAAGGAGGGGTCACAGAGGAAGGTCTGTGCTGGAAGAGCAAGAATAGGATAAAAGTTGCTGTGCTCAGCCTCCTCCTCTGGAAAATGGATATTCCTGGCTCTGCTGGTGGCCTCTCCACAGGGCCTGAGGCTCCTGGTTCTTGTCTAGGCCCAGCTGGAGTCAGGAAAATTGTGCTTCTAAATCAGCCCCGTGTGTGACTGCACTAAACACACACATCCCACACACCCCCACTCCCGCTCCTCGTGTCTCCTTCTACCTGCTCCTTGTTTTGAATATATTTTTATTTTCTTTGCAAATTTGATGGCTGTGGGGGAATTCAGCTTGAGACACTAATTATGCACTGTCAGGATGTAATTACTAAAGAAGGCAATGCAGAGCATGATTTGGCCCAGTGAAACATCATGAAGTTAGCTTGGTTTTCGGGACTAAAATCTGAATTAGCTCCCATTTTTCTCACGATAAACGAGGTCTGTTGTAGAAATAACCACATTTATTTCCTGACTCTGCTAAATATTCCGCTTATAAACTGCTACATCTTAACAATTATTATATTGAGGTTTAAAGATGGTTTTAAGGGAATGGCTCCACTGAGTGTAGACCCATTAACTTAAAATAACACTGAGCAGCACCAAGTTAGGCTGGTTTCAAACTGCTCAGGTTCTGTTCCTTGTTCATTTGAACTGAATTTGCTTGTTCAGGAGGAAAAGCACAACCACTGCAACAACTGCTAGCATCTCTAAGGGGGGTTTTTTTACTAATAATAGCAACAGAAATAAATTAAAGAAAAATATTAGCAAGGAAATGAAAAAGCAGCAAGGCACTCTCCTATTTCCATAGATTAGACATCAAAATTGTTGCCTTGCAGGATGAATAGAAATATAGATTAGATGTAAAATCTAATCTATGGTGAAAGGGGATGGAAGCACCTCTCAAGTTCTCCTCGATGAGCACATTTATTCCCCAGAAACAGAGCTGCAATATCTGCCAGCTTTCCTGGAGATCCATCACATCTGTTATCTATTTATTGGGGAAGCTCTTGTTTTAATGGAAAATAAAGGAGAATAATGGCAGGAAAGAGAAAACAAAACTGCAGGGAAGTGTCAGGACTCAAATTTTTGCTGTTTGTTCTATTTTGAGACGTTTCAAGTTCTACCCATGATATACTTTGAATATTCCAGAACGGATCCTTTTATTAGATGTTAATCAGCTTGCCTGTTCCCTTTATTATTTTAGGCAATGGATAACTTATATGGAGTCCAAACTTTCTTCCTGTGTTTGGAAGACAACACTGGAGCCTCCTTCGGTCTTTTCCTGCAGTTTAAGGAATAAGAAAAACTACTCAGACTGCATTCTTGTTGCAATATTATCATGTAAAAATAACTAATGCTGCAGTGTTACGTGCATGTTTAATTTATAATTCCGAAAATTAGGTAGAGCTCCTGCGGGGAGTTTTTTAAGGAGGTGTTTTGTCCAACCATGCATATGTGGTATCCTGATTTGTGCGTTTTTACCTTTTTTTTCTGGTACAACTCACTCTCTTCTAGATGTTTAACCAGTCCAATTTATCTGCTCTATCCTCCAGATGTTAAAAATTGCTTTTATTCTCACTCACCATTTTTTTTTTTACTTGATCAAGGTCCGAGGCTCTTGCTAAACCTCCATTAAAACAAGCAAACTTTGGGATTCCAAACTTCCCCCCTGGCCCCTCATGGACATGGACATTGCAATCTCAGCTCAGAACTCTGCACTTTGGAGGAGAAGATGCTGGTGGAGGCTTTTGTGCAGTCTCTTGGTGGGACAACCACAGAAAATGCCAAAAAGCAACGCTCTTGTTCTCAAAAGTGAAGCGATGGCTATACTAGAAAATTAATTGGAAAGAAAAAAAAAATTGGAAAATGTTGTGGCTTTCAGCTCTTTAACTCCTTTGTCTTGTGGGCTGCACCAATCATATCTCCCAGGAAAACTCCCAAGCCTCTGCTTTGTGGAATTTGGTGAAAGTTAGGGATGCTTTTAAGAAATAGAGCAGTGATTCAGCTGATTATTGCTGCCATGAACGTGGTGGGCCTTGGGTGGCTGCTGCGCATGGCGGTGACAGCTCGATGAGCTCCTCTGGCCTGAAATAACAGAGCCATTACTGCCCTCCCTGCTGCTGCCAAGCAAAGCAATAAACCATTTTATCAGTTTATGGCCTGCCCAAAACTTACAGGGTATGGTCTTTTCAGGGAAAATATTTGCAGTTTACTTGTGGTGACAGGATTTGTCTTTTCGTAGATGGGCAAAAACTGCCAGGTTGCTTGACCTAACTTTTGAATTTCTGTTTCCCAGAGCTGTGTTATTTCCTCTCTTATGTCTTCATGGCATAGATGATGATGATTATTTAGTATAATAGTATGAAAAAATCCTTATTTAGGATATTTTAAAGGATTGAATTTGAGTTGTAGATCTACTTTTAAGGAGGAATAACCATATGATGAACGATTAGTAGGCTTGGAAAAAGCTTAGATCAGTAATTTTTTTGGAAAACCAAGTGGAAAATTCAGAGAGTGACCTAAGCAAAAAAAGAGTATAAAAGAGCTGTCAGCTCCTCAAAGAAATAATGGTGTGAGCAGAGCCACCTTCAGTTACTCTGACATATACTCAACCTTTGTAAATTCAGGTGTTATTTACATTCTTTGTTCCTGTGGAAAGAGGTTTCTGGCCAGAAAATCTCTTCTTAGGGTTAGAGTTGAAAAGCAATGAACAATCTTTCCTCTTGACTTTGGTGAGCTTATCTGGAGAGCCCAATCTGTGCCAAATGTCACTGCTCTGCAGAGATTTGGGTCAATTGAACACCAGGAAAGCAGAAAGTGCAGTTAAAGGTCTATAAAATGTGTTACCTGAACCACAATAGAAGACAGAAAATACTTAAGAGGGTCTGACGGTGTCAAATGTTCCAACGGCAAATAACCTCCCACATTCCCAATGAACAGGGAGAAAGGAAAAGCTTTAATTTGGCTTCTGTTAGGAAAGGGAAATCTTCTACCACAAGGGTTAGGATAATAAACTGTTAGTAGAGCTTCCAACAATGTAAATGTCTCCAAATCATATCAGAAGTTGAGGAAAAATTTTATATTTTTGGAAAGACGGGAAGAAATAATGTTAGAGTTGTGAAAAAGTAGAATTGCATCTTCAGCTGCCCCTTCTGCCTCACTGGCACCGTGGCCTGCAAGGCTCAGCCTCTTTGTGTCACCTTCACGGTCACTGAGGGACATTTTAAGTCAAACCAACTCCTCTGGATCTCAGTTTGAGAGGAAATCCTTGAATTCCACAGAAATTTTGGTTCATTTGCGAATTTGGTTGTTTATGTCCACATCAAGGAGCTATTTCCATAATCTCTGACATGAAGTTCTTTAACATGTGCTTTATTTATTAATATCCCACAGCTCTCAACATGCAGGAACAACGTGGCCTGGCGGGGTTGAACTTCAGAGGGTGCATCCAACTAAAAAATTATTCCAGGTTCTAATTCTAAAATGTCCATTTTAGGCCTTTCCCATAGGAATGAAATCCAGAATTCTGTGCTGGCTGCTCCTGCACCAGCAGCAGCCGAAGTGGTTGAGGAGCAGCTCTGGTTCTGGTGACACCAGGCGAATAAACCTCCATTAGCAGTTAAGCTGTGTGCAGCAAGCACTGATTCATTTGGAGAACGAGGCAGGATTGATGGGAAGTATCCAGAGGTGGAAGGCTAATGGGTTAACCTCCATCAGCTCATCCAACCCCAGGACACCGCGTGTGAGTGTTCTGTTCAGCTCTAACAGGACATTTGAAATCATTTTGATCTCAGATAAATAGGACAGGATTCTCAGTGGATGTTTTAAGGATAATTTCTATCAATAGAGCCAATGGAGAGGTCTCATTTTATGTTGCCTGGATATCAAAGGGGGTTTGAGTACATCCCTTTATTATCCTTTCATTAGCATTTATCTATAGACTAAAATAATTGAAATATTTCTCCCTCTTGCTTGACTTTATTTAAGTATGGGCGTAAAGTACTAATTAGCAATTATTTATTAATGGTTTATTAAAGTACTTCTAGTCTCACTGTTGTATTCTGTTAGTAAGAACAGTTTGTCGGGAATTTTCAGGAAGTTCTAATTCAGACATGGACCTTCCAGTTTTTTGTTCCTATGGACGATGTGGCTTCGTTTGAAAAGATTTGCAGTGTCTTCTGAATAAGTAAATACTCTCTTCTTATCACCTTGTCATTCCCAGAATGTGTTATAAATGAATATTCCATGCCTGCATTCCTATGGCCAAAACTTGCATTGGTTTATTTAAGATGCCTGAGCGATCTTTTCCCTCTGGTCTCTTTTGTTCTTCATTCCAGCTCAGGACAAGCAGGAAAAGAGTTTATTTTGAGCTCAGAAGCTTTAAAATCACTGATCCTGCACAGACACAATTTACAAGGTACATTTTAAAGAGTTCACCCAAGTCTGGTCCTAAAGAAACTCATTTCTCACCCAGCTGGGAAGGAATTCTTGGTATTCCAGTTCTGAGGGCTTCATCCCTATCAAGGTTCTGTTGGCAAAGTTCCATTGCCACATTATGAAATGAGGTGGCCCCGGTGCTGTTGCTCAGATCCTTTGATTTAGATGTAATTACTCCAAATTATCGAGCATTTCCCTGTCCTGACACATTCCAAGAGAACGAGCTGCCTTTCCAGCAGAGGTGTCTGGGATGAGCCAGGCACCAAGGGCACCCCGGGGGGATGCTCTGCATTGCCAAAGGGAGCAGGAGATCCCGGAACTCGGGTGTTCACTCCCAGGGCAGAGCAGGAGATCCTGGAACTCGGGTGTTCACTCCCAGGGCAGAGCAGGAGATCCTGGAACTCGGGTGTTCACTCCCAGGGCAGAGCAGGAGATCCTGGAACTCGGGTGTTCACTCCCAGGGCAGAGCAGGAGATCCTGGAACTCGGGTGTTCACTCCCAGGGGGGAGCAGGAGATCCAGGAACTCAGATGTTCACTCCCAGGGGGGAGCAGGAGATCCAGGAACTCGGGTGTTCACTCCCAGCACAGGGCAGGAGATCCTGGAACTCGGGTGTTCACTCCCAGGGCAGAGAAGGAGATCCTGGAACCAAGATATTCACTCCCAGCACAGAGCAGGAGATCCTGGAACTCGGGTGTTCACTCCCAGCACAGGGCAGGAGATCCTGGAACTCGGGTGTTCACTCCCAGGGCAGAGAAGGAGATCCTGGAACCAAGATATTCACTCCCAGCACAGAGCAGGAGATCCAAGAACCCAGCTGTTCACTCCCAGCGCAGAGCAGGAGATCCAAGAACCCAGATGTTCACTCCCAGCACAGAGCAGGAGATCCAAGAACCCAGATGTTCACTCCCAGCACAGAGCAGGAGATCCTGGAACCGAGATGTCCATTCCCAGCACAGAGAAGATCCAAGAACCCAGATGTTCACTCCCAGCGCAGAGCAGGAGATCCAGGAACTCGGGTGTTCACTCCCAGGGCAGAGCAGAGAGCAGGGTTTGGATCGGCTGTTGGGAACAGTAATTGCTCAGTGGGAGTCTCACATAATTACTGTAATTAACATATAACGTATGTGTTGTTTCTAGGTGTTGCTGGGCCTGCCTGGTTTATTCCTGGGGCTGAATAATATTCCTGGTTTTCCTTTACACTTCACATCCAGTGAGGGAAAATGAAGATAATTGAGCTCTTCTGAAATTCCCGTGATTGAAAACTCTGCTCTCTATTTAAAACAAATCAAGTACCGGTGGAAAGGGGGAAGGGTGACTTTAAAAATGCAAAATGTGAGGGCAAAGCTTTACTTTTCAGCATTTCTTTTCCCAGCTCCAAGGCAAACGTCATTATCTGTGCCTCTGATTGTCCCCAGCCTGCTTTAGATAACGCCCGATCTAATGGTGATGCATCCGGGCTCTTTCATGTACAGTTCAGCCAGTGAGCAAGGCACCGATTTTCTGTGCAGGTCTTGACTTTCCAGCCCTTGGTAACTCCCAGATTACTGTAAAGGAAATATCAGGGCTGTGGGGATTTGTGAGAGGATGCTCCATTGGCAGAGTGCCGGTGCAGCCCTGCCAGTCAAGGCAGGAGCAAAAGTGCTGACAGGACAGGAGGGAATGTCTGTCAGCCCAGTCTGATGGGATTTGGGCATTGCAAGTGGAAAATAATTTAACACTGAGAGGAATATTATCATCTTTGCTGGGTATTATGTGTGAACTGAAATGCAGTGAAGAACTTCCTCCTGTTTGCAGAGGTACCCGAACAGAAATCACTGTGATAAATTACACAGCTTGTACAGATACCCTTGCACTTAAATTTTCTAGAAAAATGTGAGTTTAAAAAAAAATCTCTATATCAGCTCCCAAGTTATTCTTTGCTGCCAGCTGAAGAAGCACTTGTGCAAACGAGGACACGTTGTAATAATAATTTATTCTGGTAGCAAACCGTCCAAGCAGGAAGACCTTTTGCATGCAAAACACATAAAACCCTGTAACTGAAAAGTTACAGCATCAATATTTTATGTAAGCTGGTGTCACTTCATTCCTCCACCTGCTAGACACAGAAACTTCAGGATATTGCCTTGATGCTGTTCTTTTGTAATGAGGTTTTTTGCATAGCCAGAGCTCTGAATGCAGGAACCATTTGGAGGTAAATTCAAGCTTTCTAACATGAATAATTGCTTTCCATGGATATTTTGGTTCAGTCCTAGAGCACAGAGCTGCCACCTCAACAGCAAAATACTTGAGCCGTGCTCATCCCTGAGCAGTTCCACACGTGGCATTCGCTGTCCTCACTTTTCAAATTTCAGCTGCCACTTCCAAAGCATGACCGGCACAGGGAAAGCGAGCAGAGGCTGGAAGTGTTGGATGGCACCTTACAAAGGAATAAAGGATCCTGGAAAAGTCACTGTTGGTCTTGGAGGAAATAATTGTGGCACATTAGTCTGGTTTAATTGCCGGGGTAATTTAAGTGACTTGTGCATCTTTGCTGTAATGATGGTGTCACTAAAGCTGCAATCCTATAGAAAAATAAGCAACCAGTGCGTTATTGAAGCAGCAGTTTGGGCAATTATGGAGCAGCTCTCGTTGGAGAGCAGTGGGATACAATCAGGGCGATTTTCTGACTTGCTTTGTGTTTGGTTTTTGCTGTAGTGATGCAGGGTGCGAAGGGATGGTCCCGAGGAAGTGGAGCAGAAGTTCATCCACACCAGTCAGAGAAGGGTGTTTGTATCCCTGGTGGAGCAACCAGGAAGCATAAACTGCTGTGAACTGAGTGATATATTCAATAATTTGAGGAGTGCAGTTAATTGTTGAACGTGCATTATCTATGTGACCATCAGCACACCAAAGGAAGGGAAAATGTAAGGAATTTTTTTTCCTTCCAGGTGTGAGGGAGTTCAGTCTCTCTGGAATATAAGGTAATGAGTTATCACCTTCCACTGATTTACCTTGAAGTTTTACCTGAGTTTATAGTATTGCAAACAGATAATTTTTAAACTTTCAGGCTGGAGCTGATATCTGTGACTTCTTCAAAGACTCTGAGTATCCACTGTGTCTTCCCTGGATGTGTTTTACCCATATTCCAGGAATCACAACCAGAAATGAACAAGGGTGAGTCCCAATTTTGGTTTTATGCCCACAGAGGGGCTGCTCTGGGATTTGGACACTTTGAACACACATTCGAACTTTGCTCCGACTGAATCAAACTCCTTCTATTTTCCTCTCTGTGTCATTTGGATTTAAATGAGCAGGGCTAAAATGGAGCTTTTATGGCAAACACACTTAAAGAAATAGAACTGACCTCGGTGGTCTCAGCCCTAAGTGCCCATAATTACACAACAAATGAGAAAATGGGGCAGTGGAATAAGATGCTGGAGTGAGACTCAGGAATTTCTGTGCTTTGCACATTTGCCACCATCAGATATTGCATTTCTGCTAAAAGGAAAGGGAAATAATTGCCTAAATGGAGGCTAAGGACTGGAGTGGAGAAAGCTGTAGAACAAGATAACTGGGAAAATTTAAAAAAGGGCAACAGCACTTCTGTTCCAGGGAAAGCTTCAGGTCTAGCAGAGTGGAGCTATTTAGATGGCAAACATCGAATGGAGTAAAGGCTCCTTTCCAAAGCCAGGTGCTTTATCTCGCAGCACACACCTTCCACAGGCCCGTGAGAGCCTCAGAATGCAGATTCGGGGTTATCGTGGTGCTTCCAGTCTTACCCAGTTTGCCAGGTATTGTTCCAGCCATTTGACAAAGACTGGGAGCTCTCCTGCCCTCGGTCATTGGTGCCTCGGACTCCTGCTGGGAGCAGGGGGCTGGGGATGCTGTACAGGGGGGCGAGTCACGCCTTGGGGACACTTTGCATTAGACATTTTTTGCAGGATTTCCCCTGGTTTTTTTAATCAGCTTTCCCCCTTTTCAGTTCCCTTCTCGTTGTTTTTAGTGTTGCTTGCTCCATGATTGAAGAATAAATGAATGGAGGTACTTAAATAATTTGTTGGAACGGCATTTTGATAGTCTCAGTTCTAAACCTCTGCATGGATTTCCATCCTCATGGTTCGTGCCTGACCGGGGCATCTCCCTGATCAAGGACTCCTAAAGGCAGCTGAAATAAGTGTGCAAGTACTGAGGAGGTGTCACTCCTATGGACAATCTTCCAATTAGGAACAGAGCTGCCGAGGTGTTCAACCTTCCCGGTTTTCCAACAGAGGGAGAGCCCCCAACCTCTTCTGTTGCTGGGATCTTCCTACCCTGCCTCTGAAATTCAGCATTCTGTTAAATCTTACTTCTTCCTCTCCTTCAGTGGAAACCCAGAACTTTAGAAGTGTTTTACAGAACCAAAAAAGAAAAAGACAAGAGTTAAAAATGAAAAAGTGATGGAAGTTGATTTTTGGATGGGAAAAACTAGCTTAAAACTTGCTTGATCCTGAGTTTAACCCTTTTCTTTGGAGCACTCTCCTCATTCTAATTGCAATAATCACCAAGTAGGGATATTGATTTGACAATATCTCAATTTTTTGACTCAGTAAAGCTTAAATTATGCAATTAAGTATCTATTGCTTCAGCCTGGTACAAATACCAGACACCCATTATATTTTAAATTAGGTGCATTACATTTTTTCTAACGAAAAAGGATCAAAAATCCCTTCTATCCATGAGTCATCATTGTCACCAATTGCCCTTTGCTTTACTGTTACTCCATGTTTTAATGGCATTACGTAACCCTCTTCAGCAAATTTTTGGGACACTTATGTCTATCTCTGACATTTTTGTGCCACAATATTATTTTCTTCCTTATTTTTCACCTCTATCTCTGCCTGAGCACTCGTGGCCAGCTCATTTTTTGATGATCCTGAGATGTTTCCTTGCGGGTGAATAATAATTATTTCTGTCAATATTATCACACCTGTTCTGGCATTTATTATTATTTTATCATTAGGATCACCTCCCATTCCTCTGGGATCTGTTCCACCAGCTTCAATTCTTCCAAATCAGAACAGAAAAATGTTTCATTTAACGAGGTGCCTAATTTATACTAATTTAGATCCAACAGTCTGTAACAATACCCCTCCATCACTCCTTTCATTGGCTCTCACATTTCCTTCCCAATAAATCTGGAAGTTATGTGAAGTTTTATATTGCTATGGCAATGGCTTCACTCGCTTTAATTTCCCAATTTATTGATTAATTTTACTGTTAATTTGGGTTAATTATATGTGTATTATCAACTGCAATGAAATCCTTTATGCAGCTCTAGTAAATTTTCTAGGCAGCACGGGGTGGCTCTGGTAGTCCGGTATTCCTTCCTTGAGCAGAGTTTTCCTGGAGTGAGTGCTGCATTGGGAATTCTGTGCAGTTAGTAACCATTCCTTCCTTATCCATATTTCCTTCAAAATGCAGTTCGATATTAGCTGTAAGGATAAATGTTTTCCAGGGCTCTGCAGAGCTCCTGCTGTTGAGTTGGGAATTTAAGGGGTATTTTGTGGGGGGTTTCTTACTGGTCACTGTGAAATCCATTACCAGCACACCTTTAGCGTATTCCACCATTTTCCTGTTTGCCCAGGGATGGTGCAGACGCTTTTGTCTCCAAGCTTGGCTCCTGAACTCTCCTCATCAAAGTTATGCTGCTCTTTGGAAAAAACTTCATCAGTGTGCTCCATGGCCACTCCTGCATCCTGTGGAGACATCAGTTTTAGGCTGGAAAATTGCTGGGATTGAGGTTTTTCCCTTGGTTTGGCTGGTTCCCCGCGCCTGCCAATTGCATCCCTCCGTTCCATTGTCTTCCCTCCCTTTTTCTGGAGTCTCTCCTGCTGATCTTGGGGACACCTCAGTGTCCATTTCTCTGCTGATCAGAGCTGTTCAGTCCCCCCTGTGCACCTTGGGGTCACTCAAGCTGTAAAATCATTTCTCTGCAGGCTGGACAGGGAGCTTTGCTCTCACAGCAGCCTCATAAGAGCAGAGATTTGCCTGGTTCAAGTAGTTTTCTACCCTAGACTGGTTGCCAAGGTATTTCTCTCCAAATTTCATGATACTCAGTATTGGCAAGAGCTTGAATCAAGGATTTTGATGTTCAAAGGAGAGGAGTTTGGGTGAGAGAGCAGCTGAGAGTGGAAATAGATGGGCACAAATGCTGGGAGATTTGTCTTGTGGAGAGTGTAAACACCTCTGAAGGACGAGGTAAATAAATTATCACGAGGTAAATATTAATGGGATAGAGCAATGCCAAAAATTATGGTGACAGAGATATTAAAGAACCTCACATGAGCTTCAAGACATAAAATCTTCTGGTTAATGAATGATGCTGTTAACGCCTCAGGGTGTAGAGGGAAGGGATCTCTGTGTCTTCCTTGAATATGGAAAACCGGCTGATTTTGGAGCTGCTTTTAAGACTTTTCAGCTACTGAGCCTTGATGGGGTTTTTGTGTGTTTGATGTCACAAAGTCAGCCCAGCAAAGCCTCCACACCAAGGGCCTTTGCCTTGCTTGATGCTTCTGCTCTGACCTCACTCAGGACTCAGAGCCTGCAGAGGACAATCCAGCGGGCTGAAGAACAGGATCCCGTTTTGTGATCCGAGCGCGTGCGAGAGGGGAAACGAGCAGCAGCCTCCTGCCGAGCACAGCAGATCTTCAGTGAGGAGGAAACAACTCAGAGCCGGTCAAAGCACCCAGATTCACACCGGGGAGGGCTGAGGGTTCTCTGGGGTGGGTGTGGGCACCGCTGCCCCTGCACTGGTGCCTGCAGAAGGTGTGAGGAACAACACCCACACGCCGACACTCACAGCCCTGCTGGCCCCCGGGGCTTTGTTCAAAGTCTGGCACTGTTTGATGCTTTCATTCCCACTCCCACTTGAATGATGAGTGACTGTAAAAATATCATTAAAACCCCCCCAACAAACAGATCTTCCAGCTGTTGTGTTTGGAGAGAAAACCTTGGAAACCAGTATGATCAGAATTGGCAAGGATTTGTGTGACACAGAGGCATCTAAGGGCAGGGTTTAACATTTTTTCGTGAAGGATTGCATGTGGACACTGAAAAGCTTTAGTAGAGGGATTTTTCAGCTTCCTGCAGCATTCTGAGAGAACTCTGTGTCTCTCACGAAAACTATGCAAAACACTGCTACGGGTTTTTGTAAACTAATTCTCTATCTTTGCACCTGCTGTCGTTCAGTGAGTATTGTTACGGTACACTGAGGAAAATATTTTGAAATGGGTGTTGTATAGCCTCCACCAATCATTCTAGGAGGTAGTTGACCAAGGGACCAATAGTACTATGCTACTCTTGAGAATCAAGTTATATAAACTGATTTATAATTAATTAAATAAGCCATTTTCTCCGGATCTTGGTTGTGTCGTTTCTCACCGTCCCGGGTACAACAGCGCCAATTGCAGTCCTTCATCCCAGTGATACAAAAATTACCCCTGGGTGCAGGTTTAGAGGTCACTAGGAGGTGAAATTCCATGGAGGTGACAGTGGCAATGAAGGTCAAAGCCGTGAGCTTTGAGTTTTCCCACATTTTGGATGGTGTTGGGATGAGCTGCTGGATTCTGCCTCAGGAGGTTCCTTTGCCCAGGCCAGCCCTCCCGGGCAGCGCTGCCTGAATTACCACACAAAAACAGGTGTAAGCAAATTACCTTCTTGGCACTGATGTTGCTCACATCTCTCAGTTGTTATTACAAATATCTGAATATTAAGCACGCACCCGAAGCTCCTAAGCCTTTAATCCCTTTGTTTTCCTGCAATAGCCATCTATTATTTTTCACTGGTAAGAAATGCAAAGCTGAATAATATCCAGCAGTGTCATGTCTAAATAAGCAAAAAGCTGGCGAGGAATCAAGAGGTAATAAAGGTGGCTTTGCTTTGTTTCCTGCTCAGGAGCAGCAAGGAACACAGGAATTGGCTGGAGGACCATCTGCAGCAAGGACAGGGAAAGTCATGGGAGCAGCAGAAAAGCTCTGACAAAAAAAACCCGCAAAGGGTCAAAGCCTTGATTTCATTAAGCAGCTCCTTCCAGAATTATCTTTTCCTCTCTCCAAAAGCTGAGGCATATTCTGTCATTTCAGCTTTTGTTCAAGAAAAACATTTAAAAACTCAATGGAATAGGCTAGGAATGGTGGCTAAAGAAGTTAGGACTTAATAAGGTGCATTTTGAGTGTTATTTATTAACTGGAGGTTTTTATTCCTTTTAGATTGTAGTGGTTATTGCAGCTCTTTAATTTCACCTTAAAGTGCTTTCTTTTAATTATTATTATTGTAATTATTAACCTGGATATTAACCTTCATTTAAAAGAAAACCCTAAAATTTCTGGTCTTTCTGGTTGTAAAAATATGCATATTTACAAGCCAAGTACGTAAGAGTCCCCAGTTTATTGGGGTTTTTTTCTTAACTAGCGTTACAAATTCCATCAAAGGCTGTTTTGGACCTGCCTGATGTATGACTCAAGGATCTTTGGAGCTGGCAGACTCCTGGGCTTCCTGGTGGTCTGTGCATATGTGTCTCCAAACCGGCACGAAGAGGTGGTTGTGCCAATATTTATCTTCTGTCAGGAGCCTTTGCACAGCCTAAATACAGAGGGGTGATTTGGGCTCTTAAATCCAAGACTCTCGTTTGCCCATATGTGAATTATTGAAGAATATCTGCTTTAGTCAAGCACATCACACGTGAATTTCTCCATTTCTAGAAGGCACAAAATCAGTGACGTGCCTTGGGAGGTTTAAGACTTCTCCCTGTTTCTGAGGAATCAAAGGAGAAGGAAGGACAGTCTTTTTAAAGAGGTTTAAAACCTGGTGCGACCTTTTTTAACCAGTTCTTCAACTTTTCACCAAATAGGTTTCATATGAAGCAATACCCATTTTTTAATTGAAAACTTCCTTCAAATTTAACTCAAATCTTAACCTTGATATGTCCCCGTTCAGAAAACGTCTCTGCTGTTTCTAGGTCTGCTAGCAGGAGTGAAAATTCCTTTCTGCTGGTACATTCCAGGTAGGAAGGAACATGGGAAAAAAAAAAAAAAAATCACAAAAA
>VZTE01003348.1:0-10119 GCA_013397775.1 Eulacestoma nigropectus
TCCCATATCTTTCCAAAGGTATGGACCACCCCGAAGGCATATTTTGAGTCAATGTAGATCGTTCTTCTCCTCTGGCCTATTAACTTTAAGGCTCTGATACAGGCATACAGTTCACAAGCCTAGGCTGACCAATTTGAGGGTAACTTTGCTTTTTCAGCTATTATCATCCTCTGTCCATTTATGATAGCATACCCAGATTTCCATCACCCTTTTATGCATCTTCAGGAGCCATCTATATATAGAGTCTCCCCTCCTTGTAATGGTTGGTCAGTTAAGTCCTCCCTCACTTTGGTCTGATAATAAATTACTTCTAGGCAATTGTGTTTCAATTTTTCAACTGGCTCCCCATAAAGGAATTGAGCTGGGTTCAAATGTTTGTCTGTGACCAATTCCAAATCATCTTGGTCTATTAGGATAGCCTCATATTTGAGTATCTGAGAATCTGTGAGCTGTTCTTCAGCTTTTTGATTTAAAATGCTCCTCACAGAATGAGGAGTGTATACTTTTAGCTTTCCCCCAAAGGTTAATTTCCTGCTCCCCTCCACCAGCAGTGAAGTCGCAGCTACCACTTTTATACATGTGGGCCATCCCCTACTGACCGGATCTAACAATTTGGATAGGTATGTGTTGCCCTGAGTTTTGCAGTCTTTCAATGTTTTCATTCCTGTAATAGAGTTTCTCATGCATTTTCTGTAAACATAGCTTTGTTTTCCTAACCGACCTGTATTGTTTTCATTCCTTTCCCTAAGGCGGGGAATATGATAGACTGTGTCAGTGTCCTATGTGGTTGGAGAGGTGGTAACCTCATCTTCCAATCCACGGNNNNCCTTTTGGGCTTTTGGTCTTTTGGCTTTTTGGCCCTGGGTCCTGTCCTGAGCTGAGCTGGAGTCTGCGTGCTTCTTTCGTCTCCAGCTGTGACAGGTATGCAACAGGTTTCTTAGATCCTCCCCAGTCTTGGGTTAGGACCCCATGGGCCACTCCACTATGTCCACAAATAGGTAGAAAGGTTTTTCCAGAGCAGGGACACTGAGGGTGGGGGCAGTTATCAATTTTTGTTTTAATTTCTCAAGTCTGTCTTCATCCTCCTTAGTCCAGATTATTTCTTTCTCAGTTAATTTCCCATATAAAAACTTAGCAGCCTGGGTATATCCTTCTATCCATAGTTGGCAATATCCTAACAACTCCAAAATTTGCCTTATCTCTTTCTTTGTTTTTGATTTGGTTATAGACACAATTCCTGTAATTCTTTCTGCGTGTAACTGTCGACTGCCTCTGCTAATTATGTGACCCAAATACTGGACTTCCTGTTCCACAAATCAGAGCTTTTTCTTTGAAAACCTTAATCCCTGGGTCCCTAGGAAATTTAGGAGGTCTATCGTGGCCTTTTTAACTTCTTTTTCTTCTGTCCCAGAGAGTAATAAATCATCTACATATTGTATAAGTTTAAGTTCGGGGCTTAGGGCAAAGGATCGTAGGGTCTCCTCTAAAGCTTGTCCAAACAAATCTGGGGACTCTGTGAACCCTTGGGGTAGTCTTGTCCACCTGAGCTGTTGTTTCCTTCCTGTATCAGGGCCCTTCCACTTGAAGGCAAAAATGTCCTGGTTTTCCTCAGCCAAGGGGCAAGCCCAGAAAGCATCTTTAAGGGCTATTACACTGAACCATTGATGTGAGGGTGGTATTTTGCTCAAAAGGGTGTATGGGTTGGGGGCTACTGGATAGGGATCAACAGTCCTCTTGTTTACTTCTCTTAAATCTTGCACCAACCTGTAAGTACCATCTGATTTCTTAACAGGTAGGATAGGTGTGTTATGTGGGGACATGCACAGTTCGAGGGTTCCATTTTTAATTAGAGAATTAAAGACAGGTTGTAATCCCTTACGCCCCTCCAAGGAGATAGGATATTGTCGAACTCGGATCGGGCGACTGTCATCAATTATTTTGATTGTAATGGGCACCATATCTAATTGACCCTGATTCTCTCGTCCCGCCCACACTATGGGATTTATCCATTTTTCATCATCTTCCTTTAATTTGAACAATTTAACTACCATTTCCCCTTCTTTTGGCAATACTCCAATTCCTAATTGTACTTGCAAATCCCTCCCAAGGAGATTACATCCTGCCCCTGGTACCAGTAATATATCTCCTGTTCCTGTTTTATGGTTTCCTTTAAAGGATACTTGTTTAATAATGGGTGCTTGGAAGCCTTCCCCTTTTGCCCCCACCACTTACAAAGACTCCTGGCTCTTCTCACACCCTTTTGGGATTTTGCATACACACGTCCTCTCAGTCCTGATGTCGACCAAAAACTCAAATTCTTCTCCCTGGGGGCCTAATCTTAGGTTTATCAGGGGCTCATGATGGTATTTTGTCTCTAAAAGATAGAGTCCCAGATACCTCTGATCTCTTGTGTCTCCTTGTTGTGCCTCCTTAAAAAGCTCCAGATCTTTATTCCTCTGATGGCAATTCCTCTTTTGGTGTCCCTTCTCTTTACAATAAAAACATACAGGACCTTGACTTTGATATTCCGTTCTCACCGTACCCGGCCTAATACCATCCTTGAGCATCTCCTGTTGACTCCTGTCTTGTTGAGGGGCCCCACCTCCTATAGGCTGATTCCCTTCTTTCACTGCTGTTACCATTGCTTTAGCGTTTGTCTTTATTTTCTCCCCCCCCCCCAACATAGACCCTCTGTTGGTACCTCTCATAGGGGGCACACCTGAACTCTGTGACTCCCACCTCTAGAATCCTCATCACTCCTGGATGTTGTTTTACTTCTAGTATTCGGGCTAGGTCCATCTGAGGGTGTTATCCTCTCCAGAAGCACCAGTGTTTCCAGATGTACCAGTGCACCCGAGTTAACTGGGCGTGCTGGCGTTTCTAGGGGTATCAGCGCACTTGGGGTACTCAGGGGTGCAGGTGCCTCCACAGGTGTGGGTACGTCTGGGGCAACCGAGGGTACGGGCACTCTCAAGGGTATCAGGGCATCTTGGACATGAGGGGGTATTGGGGTTTCCGGAGGTGCCAGTGCACCTGTAGTAATCAGGGATATTGAGGTCCCTAGAGGTTCCAGTGCACTAACGGTAACCAGGGGTATTGGGGTGTCTAGGGATTTCTTAACAGGTACCTTTTTACTTTCCTTCCTGTGCTTCTCTCTGTTATTTCTCTGTCCCATCGCTACAATTCCGAAACTGTCCCTGCCTTCTCCTCTGGCTTCTGCTCCCTTGTGTGACATCCAAATCCATCCCCCCTGACTTCCGGTTCCGCTCCCTAATGTGACACTCAAATCCGTCCCCCTTGCCTTCTGGTTTCCACCTTCCCACGTGTCAGTCAAAACCTTCCCCGCAACTAGCCACTTCCAACTTCCAAACTCTGCACTCCCGCACCGCAAACAGGTATTTCTTCTCTCATTTCTCAGGATCCTGCTGCACTACCACTGCCTCCTCTTTCCTAGCAGTCAAGCCCCCTCTTTCAGGGCCCTTTAGGGGCTTCTGCTACCTCTGCTTCGCTTCCCACCGCCTAGCAGTTCTCGCTACCCTTGCACCGCAGCACCACCGTAGCCCCGCCGTCCCTCCGCATCCCGCCAAGCGTCCTTCACTGTAGCGTCCCGCCCCAGCTACTTTTGCTACCTTCTACCTCCACATCACTGCTTGGCCCATCTTTAATGTCTCCTGCTGCTTTTCCTTCACCTCGCGTCTCCGCCTTGTTAGCGGTTCCCTACTACCTTTCTCAACACGCATCTCTGCCGAATCCCAGTCTCCCCCGCATCCCGCCGCTATTCCTTTGCGTCGCTCCCCGCCCCAGCAGTTTTCCTTGCTACCTTTACTCTCCGTGTCTCCGCCGTTATCCAGTCCAATACACAGGCAGCTTTCGTCCTCGACCCTCCAGTGCTCTCCTCTTCTGGGCTCTCCCACCCAGCCTGGTCGCTGGCTAAGTCCTCTCAACCCGTGTGGACGGGGTCTTCGTGTCTTCATGCACCCGAAAATTAAATAACCGTGGCCAAATAAAAATAACAGAGGAATTTATACTTTTGCTTTGTGAGTTCTTCTCGTTCTGGGTAACCTAGCTCAGGTCTAAAAATCTGCTGGAGGTGCAAGGTGGACTGCTGAAATCGGTGGGGCCGGCCTTCCACATGAGCGCCCCTGGGACCTCCAGAGCTGGTGGGTGTATCCCGGACGAGTTCCCAGATTGTTTTAAATGACCCAGATCCGGTATGGAAATGAGTAATTAAAATTTATTGAGAACTCAACAAAAAGTAGCAAAGCAAAAGGGGACAGCGCTGGGAGCGTGGCTGCGTGCCAGAGGCTTGTCCACAAAATGGCCGTTCGGCCTTTTATACCCTTGTGGTTGCATCAGCCTAATGCATATTAATTTATGGCTTTGCACAGCCTCGCCCTCTTGTCAATCTTTTGGGAGCCCGCGCTTTTCTGTTGCTGAGGCAATCAGGGTCCTCATTGGTTGGAGTCCTTATTCCTTCCCACACACTTCCTGGGTGTGGTGCCTTACACCCACTGACTGTGCAATTCTGCATTTGTAGAGTCCTCCTCCTGAAAGCGTGGTTCAGATGGGGCTGTCTGGATCATTTCAATCGTTGGTTAAGCTCTGAAGACATTTGATCCCAGCTCCCAGTGTGGGGGTGATTATCCCTTCTCCACTGCAATACTGACAGTTTGTTGAGCTTTTGCTGAAGATTTGCAGCAGTCTGTTTGCAGATATGAAGCTCAAAGAGCGTCTTGCACCACAGCTCTTCTTGCCTACCTGCCCTCCCCACACAGTCCATGCTTCCAGCTGCCTCTGCTCTTTGAAAAAAGCCTCAGGCAAGTGAAATCCCAGGAGACACAGCTGCCCAGGCTGAGGAAACACTACCTGTCTAGTTTGTCAAATTAGTCTATAATAATTACATTCTTAAACAGGTCCATTTTCAGGGTTAATTTGGCTGGCAGAAAATAAATAAGCTATTTTTGCAGTACATATATGCAACATATTAATATAATCACTTGGAAGCACTGCAGTCTCCAGGATTGAATGCTTTTTAAAAAAAATTTCTAATAAGCCTGAGCAGGCTCTACTGTTTGCAGTTGCCTGGGTAACTGAGATGAAACCTTTACCTGGCTTTTTCAGGTACCAGTGGAAGGATATACACTAATTCTGATGTCTGGGCTTTACCCTGAAGTATTTTATGGAGATAGGAAAGGTCAAAAAAACATCTTTAAGACTGCCCTTCCTGCATGCATCTGAGACAATGATCAAGCATTTGATCCCTTTCACAGGAGAGCTCTGTGTGACTGGAATAGAAAGGAGTTGGTTCCCTTCACTTCTGCATCTAATTGGAAATTCTGTCCTGTGATGACAGGCACTAAGAGGCATTGTGCGTGTCTACTCTGAGTCTGATTGGACTTTGAGAAGCGTGTCTGAGCCCCGAGCATTGGGATTGCAAGGTGTTTTCCATCCACACAGTCAGGAGGTCTGCAGGAACCCCCTCCTG
Source organism: Eulacestoma nigropectus (assembly GCA_013397775.1). Classification (NCBI taxonomy): domain Eukaryota; kingdom Metazoa; phylum Chordata; class Aves; order Passeriformes; genus Eulacestoma; species Eulacestoma nigropectus. Next base: position 5,486 of record VZTE01003348.1, read on the forward strand.
TGGGGTCCCAGTCCCTGAGGCCCCCAGCCTGGGCTGTTGGCCAGGGCTGGCTCTGCAGAGCACCCAGAAATGTGTCAGTGCAGACAATGTCTATCTGCCTTCATAGTGTTGCTTCCTGCAGGGAACACATCTTTTCTGTGCAATTCAATAAGCTGCTTGAAATTTTTTAATTACTTGTGTCCTAGTAAGCTTGGAGACTACATTCCTCCTCCTGCTACAACAAAGTTGTTAGAACCGAAGTTCAGTGGCTTTGGAACATTCTGCAAGGCGATTTTATCTGGATGGTTGTAAAAGGGAGCAGATTTGAAGGTGAAAATGGCACAGTATTGGTATGTCCTAAGTGTGGTAAATAGGAAAGGCAACCCAATCCTTAATGTTGAGATGTATTATACTGCAGATGGCTTGTGCAAGTACAGAGGAGAGGTAAGCGATGATGTAGAGGACAGATTATCAAAAAAATCCCACTTCTACCAGCAGGTGGAAAAGATGGATAAGCATTTTAATGTTGCAGCAGGCGGAAGTGGTGCAGATGCCGCAACCTTCCTGAAAGTGTCTCCGGATATGGGAGCCGCTCGGTGGTGCCACACTCACACACACACACACACACACACTCACACCGAAACGCTGTTGTTGTAGAAGCCGTCGGCAAAGAGGCACAGGAAGGGTTGTCGCGTGGAGTTCCACGGGGAGGTTTATTGCAGCCACGCACATGAAGGGGTCCAGGGACAAAGAACCATGAATGAGGGAGGGTCCAGGGGTTTTGTACGGGGAAGGTAGGGGCACAGAGCGCATATGGGCCAATGGTCTGAGGGCACCAGGGCAGTACAGGGGGTATAGGAGCCAATGGGGAAACAACAGGGGAGCGGCTGAGGTACAGGGGCCAATGGGAGAGGAAAGAAGGGAGAACATTCCAGATTAGGGACATATAGGGTAGAAAGGAGCAGGAAGGCCAACGGGCCAAGCAGGGAAACAGAACCGGGGTACATTAACATAACAGAACAGAGAATCCTGGGGGAGGCCTTTTTCATCGCCCTAACCAAGGGGCAGTTCTCAGGGCTCTTCCCTCCATGGGACTCCATGAGCCTCTGACTTAGCAGGTCCACCTGCCTCCACATTTTAAGAAATATTAATTTAAATTTAACTTTAGCTTGTTCCTAACTTGGCATTTGTGACTGAAATAAAGGCTAGATTAGCTATAAACATGCTGGTTTTTTCCTGTGGAATAGTCAAAGAAAATCATTATGCAATAATTATGCCAGAATAGGCTATACTGCTCGAGCTTAATGGTAAATCTCTCTATGTTGACAAGTTCACTGGCTGCCAAATAGACAGAGGCCCTGAAGTTATTGCTGCCTCTTTTTGCTGCAATATGTCTCACAGGGGGTTTCATAGATGAGGACTGAGAATATGAAGTGGATTTTAAAATCCTTTTTTTTTTAAACTGTGGGACAACTAAACAGATTTCAATTTGCCACTTAAGAATAAAATCCCTTTTCTCTAAACAGGCCAAGAGAACTGTTACTCTGAAACATTCTTATCTGCAGCCTCTCCCAACATCTTGATCTGCTGTCTAACCTCGCATTTTTCCTAAGTGCCGTTTTCCATCTGTATCTGTAAAACTGTGACTGTGTTTTTCAAGTTATTTTAATCAGAAAGCATGAGTAAAATCATACTGGATAACATGAAAAAAGATATTTTTTCCCAGGAGGATGAACAGAGTCCATGTACGATATAAATCCACTGAGACACAAATCTTCATGTCAGAAAACCAAATGGGTGTCACTGTTGTCATCTTCCTTTATACACAGCCATGTGCAATGGAAATTTTGCTTAAGAGAGCCATTACTGAGCCTTGTGTTAACACATTGCAGAGCAAGGGAGTTCTGTGCATCAGAGTAGCATGGATGAATGCATTGACAGATGCCCAGGAAAATTAAGTGGCAGCAGCTCCTAAGATTAGCCTGCTTTCAAGTTCACTTTCATTGCTCAGAAGCACCTTCTTGCTCTGCTCGTCTGCATCTAGAGAGCTTGAGAACTGAACGGGCTGTTAGGGAGCACAGGTTTCATAGAGAAAGCAAGGAAAGGTCAGGAAAGGTGCTGTGGCCATTCTGTATCTTGCTTTCTCATATATATTCAGTTTTCTGTTCTCTGTATGGAAAACAGCAGGGGGAGTATTTTCAGTGATCCCTGACAGGGCACTAGTTTTCTGCCACCTGTGACTTAGAAACACTGCTGAAAACTCAGCCTCTTTGCTTTAACTTTCTTCTAATCATACTTGGGCTGTTGTCAGGTGAATGACGGTGAATGGCTAAGGTAGGACAGATTTCTTCAGAAAAATCTTCCTTTGGAAGGTGGCAGATTGTCAGGAACTTTAGAGTCCATCCTGGGCTCTGTTGCAAATCTGCCTCAGAGTTTCCCAGCAAGAGCCACACGTTGCCAAGAACACTTGAAAATAAGGCTTCAGTTATAGTTTGCTGATCTCCTAAAATGTCTGGCAGTAAGCTCTGCTGGAACCACCACCTGTGCAGCAGCCAGGCACAGCCCTGCAGGTGCCCTGTGAGCTCCCACGCAGCTCTGAGCCTGACCTGTAACATCTGGAGCTCATCCCCAGCACAATCCCCAGATTGACAACTCTGCCAAATGCTGCTGCCACTCTGACAGACACTCCTGTTCCTGGATACTTAAACACCAGCTCCTGTCCAGCCACATTCACAGAGTGACCTAAGCAACTTGAACCTCTGGGGCTCTAGGTGGCAAGTGCTAATGGAGTTCTTTGGGAGTTTTCTCTTGCAGTGCTACCAGCATTTTTTTGTTCAAACGTATTGCTTGGCTACAAGTCTTTCTTTGCATTTGAAAGCTTGCATAAAAATCTGAATCAACTTCTCTGGCAGTGTTGGCTGCTAAAAGATTATATTGCTTTACAACAAGGAGTCTGAAAATGAAAATGTTCTATAATGCTTTGCTTCCTTGCCTCTTAGCCTGTTCAAACACTTGTGCCATCCTTTAAATAAAATCTACTTATAAATGGCAGCTGGAATAATTGGCACAGAAAATCATAGAGCACAGCATTTTATATTTATTGTTAGTTTTTCAGTGACATGGACACTGTTTAGTGGACTTGATAGCAGTTCTTCCAAGTAAACTATGTAACATAACTGCATTATGGCTTCTTGCTCTCCTTAGCCTAACTTTGCCATCACAGTTTTTCAACATGGGCTCTCTTAAAAAAAATTAGTTCATTTCTGTCAGTGATATGGTGGGCAGTGAGGAGGCAAAGTACAGAACACACCGAGATGGCTGTGTCTGGTTTCTACTTGACTAACTGGGGTTGGTCACGGAGTAGGGGAAAAGATTTCTCCCAGGAAATTGTGACAGTTGTACTGCTGTAGTTTGAATAATTTATCCAATATGCCTGAGTGTAGCTGTGGCTCTTGTTTGCTGACAGTCAAATAACAGCCTATAACCCCTGAGCTATTTATTTGGCACTTACTGGGGTTTAGGAAGTTAGCTTCACCTCTAATCCTTATCCTTACTACCAGTGCTGTGGGAACAGCTCACCCCTCTGATGTAGCTTAGAAACACTGTGGTCTAAGCTCTTTTGGAGCTTCATGTCTCTCTTGCGACACACACTCTGCCAGAGGTGGCCAGGGTTGGTCTGGCTGGATCTCTCACAGCCTTCTCTTGTCAGGTTGGGGTCATCAATCCTTACTACAGTGCCACAGAAATGTGTTGCAGTACAAGATGGATCCACCTCAAAGCCGTCACACAGAGTCTTCACATACCTGCTATGGTTTTAGTGAAAAATTCATCGTTTTGATTTTGCTGACCATTTTTTTTGTCATATCCTGATCTGAATATATGATTCCAGATTAGTTGTGTCCACTAACTGAGCTTCCCATTAAACTCACATTTAAAAATTTAGTAGTCAATTTCAAAAAGGCTGGGTTTAGTTAAATGAAAATGTTTTCAAAGGAGTTGCATTCAAGGCATTGCAGCTAAATTTGAATGAAAATGTGTCATACTTTCCTGAATATTAATTTTGAGTAAATATTTTACTCCAACAAAACTTCTCTGAATCATTCTACTACAGCTTAACTACTTTGTGTTGGAAATAATGTAGGTGTCCCACTTCTGATGTGGTAGTGATAGCATAGGGTTAAAATGTTTCTAAAATCGTGGTAGCTACAGTAGGCCTCGGGAACGGGAGTGGGCATTGTCTTTGCTAAATCATGTAAACCTGCACCAGTGTACCCACCATTATCTTGTACCCACCATTATTTTGTACCCACCATTGTCTTTACTAAATCATGCACCTGCACCTGTGTATCCCCCGTACGATAGATGATCAAGTTAAATGTGATGATTGTCTAGTAACTCATGCTCGGGTGAAATCAATAGAACAATAGTAAGTCAATGATTAACATATCATTAGGCAGCAGTTATGTAAGGAAAGGGTATAAAAATGTATGCATCTCGAATCCATGTCGGAGTCAGATTTGGGTCTGTACCCCTGATTCCCAGAGCTCTTCAAATAAAAGCACCTGCATATAATCATTCCGTGATTATGTGTTTTCCACGCTAACATTTTGGCAACCCAGGAGGGACCCTGTAAGCTATGCTGAGGACCCTGCGAC
>VZTE01003356.1:6425-22255 GCA_013397775.1 Eulacestoma nigropectus
TCTACGTGGGGACGGGCGGAGAGGGGTGGCACACAGGTGGGACCACCTGCTGGGGGGGCACAGAGGCACCACCAGCTCTGGGGGTGGGGACGGGTGTGGGGTCACCTCTTTGGGGGGTGTGGATGGGACCGTCACCTCGGGCAGGAGAGAGACTTGCGTGGGACCACCTGCCTGGTGGGTGGGGGAAAGGTGGAACTGCCTACCTGGAACGGGGCAGGGGGGCACGACCAGCTCGGGGCTGGGTGGGATCACCCAGCTGGGGGGCATGGATGGGACCACCTGCCCAGTGGGTGTGGGATCATGTGTAAGGGATGCTGGACCACTTTGGGAAAGGGGGGTGACAGGGATGAGGGGATGATGGGTGCTGCTGGCACCCCCATTCTGACAGGTTCTCTCCCCCAGGAGAGAGGTGGCAACAACTCCTTCACCCATGAAGCCCTCACGCTTAAGTACAAACTGGACAACCAGTTTGAGCTGGTGTTTGTGGTAAGTGACCCCCCCAAGCACCCTTGGTATGGCAGGAGGGTCCCTCCACCCCCCACGTGCCCCCAAACCTGAAGGAAGGGATTAGCTCAGAAAAGAGGGGGAATGGTTCCTGGTGTGCTGAGGTTTGAGCAAACAGCTGTTTGCATTGTGTGGGGCTGGACCTCGGCTCCCAGACTGGTTTGGCTCCTCTGTCTCTGGGATTTTGGGGGGTGAGGGGGTGTGATGAGGGTTTCGGGGGGATGTTGAGCAGTGACCCCAGTGTAGCCAGGCTCCCTACAGAGGGGGGACATGGGTGTCTATCAGCTGAATGTTGCTGCAGCAGCTTATTTTAATCATCTGCAACAGGATTAAAACTAATCAAGCCTCCAATAGAAGCTGCAGCCTTGTAAAACTTCGTTTGCCCAGATCTATTGAAAAAAAGGCAGAAATGTGTCATTCCCTTCACTTTGGGAAGCATTTAATGCTCTCTTTTCTGTCTCCTGGCACCTTATCTCCAAAAATCCATACAACCTTCCTTGTTGACCCACAGATAAGCTAAAGGTTTTCTGCCCTTGCCTTACGTGTCCGTGTTGCCATGAGACAGCCTGTGTGTGTGTTGGGGTCGCCTGTGGAAGCAAAGCTCTGGGCTGGTTTTTTTTACCTTTTTGGGGGCATTTTAAAAGCCTGGGAAGGTGGAGCAGAAAGTGCAGGCTGAAGCTTGCCCAAGTTAAAGAACCCTGAATTAAACAAAGAGGTTTTTTGCTTCCTTGCTGCTGTTGAATGAGCTGGAAGTGCAGTGCCTGTTGGTTGTGCTCCTTGGCAGGTGGGCTTCCAGAAGATCCTGACTCTAACCTACGTGGACAAGTTGATAGATGACGTCCATAAGGAGTTCCGAGACAAGTACCGCAACGAGTTCCAGCAGAAGGGCGCCCTGGGCCTCTTAAATGGCACCTTTGATTTTAAAGATGACTTCATGCGCCTCCTCCGGTAGAGAGCTTGGGTTTTGTCTTAAATTTCTGTTTTGAGCAGGGATGGGAGGGGGGAAGAGCTGAAATCCAGGCTAATGGGTCACCTCTCCGCAGGGATGCAGAGGAGAGCAGCAAAGTCCGAGCTCCCACGGTAATGAAGACGTTTGAGCAGTCTCTGAAATCCCAGAAGACTGTCAAGTGTATGATTGAAACCCGAGGGGAGAAACCAAAGGAGAAGGTCAAGAACAAGAAGAACAAAGGTTCCAAAAAGGATGGTGAGTTGATGGGGAAGATAAATGGGAAGGAAGTAAATATTCTAGAGCAATGTGTTGCAGCCTGTGCTTTCCCAGTCTGGAGCTGGTCTGAGCTTGTGTTGGGGCTTTTCCTGTCAGGAACTGAAGCTGTGGCAGCGCCCAGTAAAGCATCTGCAGGTGACAAGCAGCTCTCGGCAGCAGGAGACAAGGAAGAACTGACCAAGGATGAAATCCTGCAGAAGAACCGGGAGGAATTCTTCAGGAGACACATGAAAGCTGGGGAGAAGTCCAGGTGGGGATGAGATCACAGTCAGTCTGCCTATACTTCGAACTAGGCCATGGCTGAATCTCTCCTCCTTTTGGTGACCCTTGGAAGCCAGACCTCACTTTCTTGGACCTTATTTCCCTTTTCCTTATTTCCCTGCTTGCTGAAAAGACTGGGAGAAGACAGCTGGGGGTCCTGGAGGGGTAATAGAACCTGATTCCCTTTGCTGGGAGATCCAGAAACCCTGGGAGAGGTCCAGACCTGTCTTTAGTGAGCAGACAGCAGCAGTGCATCGATGCCTGGCTTGAGGGGAAGTGGTGCCATACAGGGTTAAAGTTCAGATAAATAAACTCTGGTGATCAGATCAGTCAATTTCTGCCTTTTTGGGTAATCCAGGCTTTTATTTTTCACATCTCCTAAGGAGGCGATGGCTGCTGCTTCCCTGCCCTGAACACGATGTGTTTCTGGTCTTTGTTCCATCAGATCTCCAAAGCCTGACACACAGAAGGAGAAGGGGAAGAAGCCCCGGGTGTGGGATCTGGGGAACTCTAATGCCAAAGTACTCGATTACAGTAATTCCGCTACCAACGGCAGCGCGGAGGCTGGTCCCGTGGAGGAGTTTGACCCTGACATGGTAAGGAAAAGTCAGGTGGCTCCGTTTGCTGTCGTGCATTCTCTGGGATCAGCTGGGCATTATGAACCCAGCCCAGTCTCTGTGCCTGGCTGAGAAAGGATTGTGAAGAAATGTGAAACAGGGATCGTGGCACCCAGCCCATAAAGCCGCTTCTTCCCCTCGCAGGCCCTGGGGGACAAAAATCGGGAGCCCGGCCGCCTCTACGACCTAGAGTATGAAAGTGATGATGAAGCTGAAGAGGAGAAAGTTGTCCAGAACCCTTCGAAACCCAGGTAGAGGCTCCCACCGCCCCTGCTTGTCACACAGTTCTTGATTTCTCTCCTGTAACTCCTGTTCCAGTCTAACCAGTAATGCAAGAAGGACAAACTGGTGTGTTTGTCCGCTCAGGGCAGGCCCTTCTGCATCTGACCTTTGCAATTCACAAGCCTCAGTCTAACTCTTCTGCTTCTCCACAGTGTGAAGAAGGGTGGCCTGGGGGGCATGTTTGGCATGCTGAAGGGCCTGGTGGGTTCCAAGAGCTTGACAAGAGAGGACATGGACCCCGTGCTGGAGAAGATGAAGGATCACTTGATTGGTATGTCTGGATCCGCAGTGTGAGGGATTAGTGGTGGTTCCCTGTGCTCTGCTGGGTAGTGCCTGTGGTTTGGGATGTTCTTGCCCACAGGAAGTGTGGTGGGTTCCTGTCTTGCCCCTGGGGAGTCCTGGACAGTGCAGCAAAAGGGGGGCAGCAGTCAGGTCCGGTGGAGATCCTGCACACTGACTCCATCCTTCCCTTGACACCGACGTGGGATGTACATAACCTTCTCAGCAGCACTGACTCCCTGCTCTGTCTTTCTCAAAGCTAAAAACGTGGCAGCTGAGATTGCAGTGCAGCTCTGCGAATCTGTGGCCAAGAAACTGGAAGGGAAGGTGATGGGAACGTTCACCAGTAAGTGTCCCTGTGGCATCCTGTGTGTGGTTTGGAGCTCGGGAGTATTCCCCACGCGTGACACGTCCTCTTTCCATCCCCTTCTTCCCAGCGGTAACCTCGACGGTGAAGCAGGCGCTGCAGGAGGCCCTGGTGCAGATCCTGCAGCCCCAGCGCCGTGTGGACGTCCTCCGCGACGTCATGGATGCCCAGCGCCATCGCCGGCCCTACGTCGTAACCTTTTGTGGCGTCAACGGCGTCGGGAAGTCCACCAACCTGGCCAAGGTAGGACAGGATCCTGGATCACAGGATCAGGGTGATGGGGTCAGGCTGTGTAGCTACTAATGGGCTTTTTTGATCTATTGCCACCTGCAGATCTCGTTCTGGCTCATCGAGAACGGCTTCAGCGTCCTCATCGCCGCGTGTGACACGTTCCGCGCGGGAGCGGTGGAGCAGCTGCGCACCCACACCCGCCGCCTCAACGCGCTGCACCCTCCGGAGAGCCACGGCGGGCGCACCATGGTGCAGCTCTACGAGAAGGGGTACGGCAAGGACGCTGCGGGCATCGCCATGGAGGCCATCTCCTACGGTATGCGCAGAGCCGGGGGCGGGCGTGGCTGTCCTGGGGGAGCACCGTCCTTCACGCTGCCTCCCTGCCGCCCCAGCTCGGAACCAGGGCTTTGACGTGGTGCTGGTGGACACGGCGGGCCGCATGCAGGACAACGCGCCCCTGATGACCGCGCTGGCCAAACTGATCGCTGTCAACGCTCCCGACCTGGTCCTGTTTGTTGGGGAAGCACTGGTGGGAAATGAGGCTGTGGATCAGCTGGTGAGTGTGGAGGCTTTGTTCCTAAGAGATGGAGGGGGAAAGGACGCATTTGTAGGTTTTACCAGAGAATTGGACGGTGGCAGCACCACCACTGCATTTCGGATCTTTTTTCTCCCTCAGGTCAAGTTCAACAAGGCCCTGGCTGATCACTCCATGGCCCAGACACCGCGGCTCATTGATGGCATTGTCCTCACCAAGTTCGATACCATCGATGACAAGGTAAGGAGGCTGCTGAGGTGACTCTGCACGGAGCTTCCTGACAGTGACTGAAGGGGAGAGACAGGAATTATCAAACATAGGGCACTCCTGCACTTTCCTCTTACGTTGAAACCATTGAACCCAAATTTAGAAGTCTGGTTTCCACACGTGGGGGATGAATGACTGACGCGCTCTCTGAGGGGGAGCACTGGATTTAATGGTGTGCTTGTCCCTGGCAGGTGGGCGCCGCCATCTCCATGACCTACATCACGAGCAAGCCCATCGTTTTCGTTGGTACCGGACAAACCTACTGTGATCTGCGAAGCCTTAACGCCAAGGCCGTGGTCGCAGCGCTCATGAAGGCCTAAACACCAAATCGCTGTGTGCAGCTGTCCCAGAAGAACATGCTTTACCCTGTCACCGACTAGTCTTTCCCGTGTAGTGCAGAACAGAATGGAGGAACAGCAGCATGAGGAGTACTTTTTTTCGATGAACCCCCTTTTATCCAGAAAAAGCCCTTCCCTGGGTTCCTCCATTCTGTGTCCAGTGACGCAGACTCCCTTGCGGGGAGGCCGAATCCAGAGCTTTGTATTGTTCGTGCTGCACGGGGGGTGGGCGGTGCCAGGATCTGCTGTGCTTTTTGGTGGGTTTGAAGGCTTTTTTGTGAGCTCCTTTTGATTTTTAGACCAGCTTAGGGAGGAGGCAGGAGGGACTTGGGCTTAGGGGCAGTGTTAGATCTGGCTGTTAATGGTGCTGCTCGTGGCAGCCCCACTGAAGCTGATAAACCAAAAAAAAAGGTGACGGCCTGTGCTGGGCTGGAGGGGACACGCTAAATTGCCTTAAAGTCCCCCATATCTGTCCTCACCCGGACTCTGGAGCAGGGTCCCCAGACACCACGTTTTTGGGCAGGAGCCGGAGAGCTGCAGCAGCTGGGTCCAGAGGAGGAAAGGCGGTGTGCCCTGCCTGGCTCCTGCCTGCTGGTCTTGGCATTATTTGCTAGTAAAAAGGAAAAAAAACCAAACCACATTAATACTGGAAGAGAATGGTGGTTGCTTGCTGCTTTCCTGCACCCTTTCTCCCCCCTCCGAGTGCCTCTTGATCCCGGTCAGAAGTGCTACACTGAATAATACAAACCTCTCTGACGATGTCTTGTAGCTCTGTATTGCAGATGTGCTATAGTGCAATAAATTGAATGCTGTCTGCTAAGAGACATAATTTATATAAAATAAACTTCATAATTTGTTCTCTGTGTATAAATAACTTGCCTCCAGCCAGAACGTGTTTCCTACTGGGTTTGGGAGAGATGAACTCCCGCCAGTGTGAGGTGTGAGAGAGCCTGTAAATGATACAGCAGCCAAAAGTTCAGTGAGCAGGCCTTTAATACAACTTCAACATACAAAATACTGTACAGTAAAAAGACAGGACTAGAAAACTAGAGCTTCCAGTAAAAAAAAAAAAAGCTCAAGTTTCATTTTTTAATTGAAATACAGAATATAAAAGCACTAGGTATGAAGTTAGAGGAGGCTGCAGCTCCCTCAGGGCCACCGCGCTCCGCAGGCACATGCAGCCCCAGTAAAACCACAACTGCAGTGTTACACCAGGTGTTCATCCGTGGAGGCTCTGTCCTGGCCTCCCTGCCGGAAGGGTCCTGGCTCGGTGCTGGACAGCAGTGGGACAGCAGTGGGCTCCAGCCTCCCTGAGGGCTGCTGGCCTGGCTTGGGCCTGTCCCAGGAGCCCCTGCCATGGCTCAGGGCAGGGCTGAGGCTCAGGGGCTGCATCCTGCGTGGAAGCAAAGGATGAAAACCTGTCTGGGACTCCAGGGAGCTACACAGGGTGAAGCCTCTTGGCTCCAGAGAGCCTTCCTTACCTTTTACCTCAGTGTGAGCAGCGGCAGAGCCGTTCAGCTGCTGCCCCTCCTTGGGCACACCTGGGGCAGAGCAGAGACCAGTGTCGGGTGGAGAGCCAGCTGCCCACGTGGTTTCACACAGGCTCTCCCAGCTGGACTAAGCCTCAGAATACCTGCCAGCAAGGCTCTGGCCAGTGAACCCACTTTCCCCCATTTTTATAATTTATTAGTGATACCTCTTGTATAAAAGCATGGGCTCAGGCTGAGCAGCACGAAGGTCAGTGAGACTAAAATGCCCCTTTGCTAAAAAGGGAACAAACAGCTGCACGTGAAAAACAAAGTGTGCAGGCATGGGAAGCAGCACAGCTGTTTAAACTGTTAGAGCATACAGTGATTTCAGAAAAGTAACTCTCAAATCCAGGGTTTTTTTTTTTAAAAGTTTGAGGAATCTATCTAGCATGGAGAACAGGGGCTACTAACCCTGTCTGCTCTCCATGGTGACAGCCAAGTGTCCCCCAGCCCCTGGCCCCGTACCTGTGCAGCCCCGCATGGCAATCTCGCTCGTCAGCCGCTCAAAGTACTCGGGCAAGTCGGCGTATTCGTCTCCGTAGGAAATCACTTTGATCCCTTTGTCCAGCATGTTCTCACGGAGCTTCTTGAACTCATCCACATCTCCCCTCCGCACCAGCATGAAGTGCTCCAGGTCTGACTTGTGCTTGACAGCCTCTAAAAACAGGGCCTGAAACGTGGTGTCATCAACTGTCCAACCACAGCCCAAGAAGAGGAAGGACTTATTTTCATACAGCTTCTGAATCTCTCGCTTTAAGAAAGGGAAAGATGCTCTTGGTCAAGGTGAGCTTCATCCTCACAAGAGACAGCACCTGCCCCGTCCCTTATGAGGCTCTGCAGCAGTGTCATCCTTCAGCAAGTGTGGGGGGTGTTCCAGCACCTTCGCAGCCAGGGAATTCACCCCTCCTATTTCCCATAACCAATTAATTCTCCCCCACCCTCTGTGAAGCTCAGTCTAAACTCAATCCGTGCCCGGGTGACCCAAGTGGGAGCCGTAGCTACACAAGGCCCGGGCCCCCAGCGCGGCTCACCATGACCTCAGTGTTGCGCAGCACGTTCTGGTAGCCGGCCGGGTGCAGGACGATGCCGCTGGGGTTGGTGTAGACGCCGTGGATGTGCAGCACACTGAGCTTCCTCTTCTCCTGCGCCCACTCCAGCACCTGTACAACACAAACCCGCAGCAACGTCGGTCAGTGTATCACATTGGCTACCACAGCACTGCTAAATGTAATGTTTTGGGGAAGAGTTCCAAAGGGGCTGCTTCTTCCTCATATTCTCTCCATCAGCCTCTACACCACGGCCTGCAGCCACAGCCTGTGCTGCTCGTTTGGGTCAACACTTCAGCTGGCTGGTGAATGTGATGAGAAGACTGAATCAATACACCAGATTGACCAGAAAAAGGGGAAAAAACTAGAAATCCTACATCAGCATGTTTCTCAAGCCTACCAAGTTCTATTTTGTGGCCCCTCTTGGCTCTGAGGGAGTCAGCAGCTGAGCTGACCTCCATTTCAGACAGCTGCTTCTGAGGCTCTCGGTTTACTCCTGCAGACCTCAGCTCGTTTAAGCTTGCAATAATTAGAATGCTTATTCGTAACACTGTAAGTACTTCCAGCCATGTAGATTAAGAGGTCACGCAGGAAATGTGAAGCACAGAAATGGGAATGAAAAGAGACCAAGGACTGCACAGGTAACACACACTCGGTGTGTTTAACATGCAAACAGAAGGATGAGATGCTCCCCACTAGTAAAACCCACGATGGAGAGATGAGGTGGGCAGGTGCAAAGAGCTCAGGGTTTCACAGCCTGACTGGGGCAGGAGGAGGGATGTTTGCACGAAGAGAGTAACTCTGAGAGTGCAGCAGCAGGAGCCACTGCAACCATCGCACGAAGCGGACACGGGCCAAGAGGGGAGCCTCGAAGGCTGCAGCCCTTAACACCCGTCACAAAAAGCATTTTGCAGTGACTTATAAAAATAGAAAGTTCAGCTTTGCATCTCGCATGGAGTTTCCTGTATTGGTTAGAAACATCAACCCGAGCCTTATGTGGAAGCAAGGCCAAGCCAGAAGTTTCAAGGACAGAGATCAAAGGAATAGCAGGCTTAAGGACTCCTCCTGAGCGCTGGATGGCAGCCAGCAAGCCAGCGTTCCAGGAAGGAGCATTCCTCCTCATTCCTCTGCTAGCTGCCCTGAACAGTCAGAGCCTCTGCCTGGAGCTTGTCTGCCACCAGTTAAACCACTACAATCACTACAATGCCCTCAGGCAGCACGAGAGCACATCCTGCACCACCACAGTTCCTGACAAAAGAATCATCCTTTACCTTCTTTTCATCAGTCAGGTCAAGGGACTCAAGGTGCTTCCCCTGGTGTGCTGCGTACAGCTCCAGCAGATTATCGAAGTTTGTGGTTAACACAAGGGCCCCATTTTCCATCAAGTGCAGCACAGATTGAAGCAGCTGCTTCCCAGAATCTTCCATTTTGGATTCCAGGTCATCAAACACCTCATATAAACAGTCCTTGAAAAAGGTTGAGCGAACGTTGCTTGTGCGCTGAGAAGGGAAGGCAGATTGAGATCAGAGCCCGGCCCCTTAACGCTTCATGCCAAATGACTCCATGGAAAACTACCCACGTTTCCCCAACACCCCGCAAAGCCCTGGGTCCTTGCAGGGCAAACACAGAGCTCTGGCTGCACCAGGGTGGGTGCTCTCCCTCAGCATAGTCATAGGATCACAGAATCCTGGACTGGTTTGGGTTGGGAAGGACCTTAAAGCCCACTCTGTGCTATGGGTAGGGACACCTTTCACTATCCCAGGTTGCTCCAAACCCCTCCAGCCTGGCCTGGAATGCTCCCAGGGGTGGGGCAGCCACAGCCTCTCTGGGCAATCTCACCACCTTCATAGGGGAAGAATTCCTTCCCAATATCCCATCTATCCCTGCCCTCTGTCAGTGTGAAGCCAGTCCCCCTTGTCCTGTCACTCCAGGCCCTTGTCCACACTCTCTCTCCATCTTTCTTGTCAGCTCCCTTCAGGTCCTGGAAGGCCACAATTAGGTCACTCCTGAAGCCTTCTTCTCCAGGTTTAACAACCCCAATTCTCTCAGCCTTTCCTCATAGGAAGGTGCTCCATCCCTCTAATCATCTTGGTCCAGGAGAAATACCCAAAACCCATGTCCACAGCGGAGTGATGTCTCAGGCACCTGGCACAGTAACTGCACTTGTGGTTCCTTGTACACAGAGGAATTGTTGGGATGGGGGCACCATTGCTGGAGGACCAAATCTGGCTCTTTCCAAAAGCCAAATCCTACGCTCAGGGCAGGTACAAGCACACTGACCAGGGCAGGTACAAGCACACTGACCGGAGACAGCTTCTGGATAAGGTCGTGGGCAACATGAACCAGGTTCTTGTCTTCATGAAGACACTTCTGGAACCGTCTGCTCTCTTCATCTTCCAGCAGATCGAAGTCAATAGCAGCATCCAGGAGGGCCTGAATCAGCCCCTTCCAAGACTTCAGCGCTGGGACCTGGGGAGCAACTGCAGCACTAATTCCTGTCCCAATCACCAAAACAAGTTCCCGAGGCTTCTTGGTTTTGAGGCTTGGCAACAGCTTCCTGCAACAGGAGAAAGGAGCACAGGTGGTACCACCATGAGTGGGAGGGTGGCTGGGGTGGTGGGACATGCAGACCAAGGGAGAGGGAGGTACCCCATGCCTAAAATTTGAATCCATTGGGGCTCTCTGATAAATGGAGCCTGAGAAGAGCAGCTTGGTATCCTTAAAACACAGCAGGCAGCTGCACGGACCAGCAGCACAAATGCTCCCAATACAAGGTCAGTAATTACAACATTTTTGGGAATCGAATCTGTTACCAGGATGGTTACTGGGGAAGTCAGTGATGCCCTGGGGTGCTTCTGAAGCAAAGCTAATCCACTAAAAATCTGGAATAAGGGAAGTCTATTAATAAAAGTTACCTGGAAGGCTGGAGGGCATGGGAAAGGTGTGGTGAGCACTAGAGAATGAGGCACACACACGCTCTACGTCCCAAGACAAAAGGTGTGTTGGATCCCGTGCAGGTCGGAAATATGACCTGGTTTAAATAAGGTGCAGAACGGGCGCCTGGAGACAACAGCTCCATTTATCCCAGCACAGAGAAAAGCAAGGGAAGGCTTTCTCCTAGCTCTGCCCTGGAGGGGCCCAGCCCCAGATTGCTGAGAAAGCCCCTCAGCTGTACCAGCAATCCCTTCCCTGTGATGCCTGCAATGTCAGCGGGATGCTCCAGGCCAATCTTCTGGAAGATCCCAGATGATACAGAATCACATGAAAGGGCTGCAGGGCTGTATTCTCCTTATTCCTCCTCCCCTATTCCCTGTTTTCCTGGCTTTACACCTGCACAAGGCTTTTAAACGTGACCTTTATCACTTATTAAACAGATGTGCTGCTCCTTGCCTTGCCTTGCCTGGTGTCCAGCTGCTTTCTGCAGCAGGGACCCGCTGCAGCTCCCCAGGATCGGAGCAGCAGCCTGGGAAAGCAGCTTGTACGGAAGAAATGGGCTTTATCAGCAAACATGTGATATTTAGTGAGAAGGGGAGAGGAAACCAACACCACACAGATGGAGCTGTGCCTTCCCTCAGCTCCTGCCTATGCAAACAGACTTGTTAACCCTTTCCTCAAGGAGGGCTTCACTGTTAGTGCTGATAAACAGGGTTTAATTTGAGGACTGCAAGCCTCACGTGAGGAAGAAATTAGTGTTCGTGCTAATGAGCTAGTATAAAAACACTACTGGAAATCCAGGGATGGAAATCCAAAATAATAACAAATACCCAAGTCTTAATTTCCTGTGTGACATCTCTGAAAGAGGCATTCTGTTCCCTGCTGATAAATGCACTTGTTTCTGCCCTGATAACCTGAGCAAGGAAAAAATCATCTCCCAGCCTCTTTTCTGCACATTCCAGGGTCACTGATCAACCTCAAGACCACACAGAGACCACACTGATCAACCTCGAGACCACTCGAACCTCTGCAGCCCTCCAGAACTTGCAAATAAATCAAATTAGCGGGAGACAACTCCCCAGATGAATTAGCTGCTTGTTCACAAGAACTTCTCAGCCTGCAGCAGCCACAGTCCCAGTCTCAGATGGACAGAATTATCCACCAGTCAGGTCCCCACTCACAGAACTGTAAGACCACCTGTTTCTAAGCACAGGGAGCCTCAGAGTGAATTATTTAGCCTTTACATGCAGCTCAATCATACTAATTTGAGTAACTCCCTGTCCTCCTGGAAACCACCATCCAACTCAAGCGAAGAAGCACAACCGCCGTGTCTGACCTGACACTGTCCTGTGGACAGGACCATGGAGACAGGACAGTGAAATACAGCTTTGAGTGCGACCCCATCCCCTGGCTGAGGGTTAAAACCCCAAAAAAGTACATTCTGGGCATGAAGGCCTTTGTTCCACAAACAGCAGGAAAGCCCAGGGCACGGCCAGAAGCCAGCGCGCGGTTCTTGGATCAGGAAGCGAAACAGCTGCGGTCACCAAGGGTCACAATCCTTGAAGAACAATGCGAGGCAAAGGAAAGGCTCTTGTTAGAAGAAACTCACTGGAGTATAATTAAATTTACCTGGGCTTTTTTGCAGGTGGCATTCCATCTTCCAGTAACGTTTCCTTGCCCAGGCTCACCGTAGAAGCCATCCAGTTTCTATAGCAGACAAATCACCACAAGCAAAGTCACTGCACATGGACAACACCACCTGGACACAACAGGGTTTTGCAGAACCAGCTTTGCATAGGTGGATAAATCCCAGGTTTGTTATCATTCCAAGATCACCTCTGGGCTGAGAATTGCATGTTTTGTCTCTGAACTTTGCCCCACAGTCTCATCCACTTCCTTAACCTCCTTTACCATAAAATCCTGGGCTGTTTTGCCCAAGTGCGATTGCCCCAGCAAAACACACTTTGCCAGACCTTTCGTTTCACCTCAGCCGTTCATTTTCCCAGAGAGCCTGGATCTTGGAGCAGCACCTCCCCCTTCCCGACAAGGCCTCTCAGCAAACTTGCTGCTTGGGAAACAGTGGGAGGGAAGAGAAGACAAAAAGATTTTTGTTGGCTCCAAAAATCCACGGAGAGCATTTCATTCCCTGGTGATGAGAGAAGGGTTTCCCAGCCCGCCATGTGTCTGCAAGCACTGGGAAATGACCTTAAAGCCCACGGAAAGGAAGTGCAGTCTGAGAACTCTTTCAACAGCCCATGACATAAAATACAAAAGGTCTGCCAGCATGCAGTCCTCTCCCACTACGCTTCTCCCAAATAAGTCTATGAAAAGGGAATGAAAATGAACAGAACTGTTCGCCCTCCTCTGCTTTTTTTCTTGCCAATTGTAATGAAGAGTCCAGCAAAAACTCTGTTAGACACAGGGATTTTGGCCGGAGGAAATGCTGGGGAAGAGCTGCTGACCCAAAATCACAGAGTTTTTGCCATCTCAGGGAGATCTGAGGGTTTGCTCTAGACATTGATCCCCGGCAGCAAAGCAGGTGACACAGGCCAGGTCTTTCCAGGTAGGACGCCTCCCCTGTGCTGCAAATGTTGGCATGGATCATGTGAGAAATCAGCCAATATTCTAGGAAACCAGCACCTTTCAATGCTGGATGATGAGAACAGGGCAAAGCGACATCGGCAGACGCTCAGATACATTGTGTGTGCAGCCTTTTCTTTCTGACTCCTTTGGAAAACTTTATACAATGGCACTATGGAATGTGGACACAACCTTAAAGCTCGTGTCGTTCCACCCCCCTGCCATGGGCAGGGACACTTCCCACCACACCAGGTTGTTCAATAATAAATCATTGTAACGACAGTAAAACAACTCAGAGAGCTGGTTTTCACCACCTGCTTCCTGAAACATCACTGAACACATGCTGCTCATCACTTCAAACAATCCCCTTTTTATCTTACTGGGCCTTACTGCGGGGCCCAGATTTTGGATAAAAGTGTCAAAGGCCTTTAGCAGGTGAGGAATCTCCCAGTTTTCCCCCTCTGTGTATGTCAGGCAGGGCTCCTCCATCACACACCCTTGCGAACATTGTACCCTGTGTTTTTCCAACCCACACTGAGCCAGGGAGCACTTCAACGCTGTTCTGACAGTGAACCTCTGCAGCCTCATCACCCCTGAACACCTGCAACTTGTCAGGCCTCATGTGAACTATTTCAGGGGGTTAAATCTCCAAAGACCAAAGTAGTGACTCTCAGGAAGACAGGAGGACCTGGTGGACACAGGATCCGTCAGGTGGTACCATCAAATCCCCGCTGAGTGAATGCAGCCAAGCACGGTCAGGATAAAGAGGGGAGAAGCCCCTCTTTTTCCCTTCCAGGAGAGTCCTAGCTCTCCTTTTGGATTAGCTGATTTTTCTGGAAGGACAGGCTGCTTCCACAAAGGCAGCCAGATTTTATTTAATAGTGCAAAGACGCTTTAGATGAGCCAGGAACTAACAGTGGATAACTGGAGTGTTTCAGAGGGAAGTTGGAGTCTGCCCTCGGCCTCTCCGCAGTACCAGAGCTACAGCCGAAGGTAAACCCTTCCTCATTTCTAAACTGGATATAATTTAAGTTTATATTATATTTGGATTGTGAATCATCAGCTGAGCCTCAAATATTGAGGCTGTTTGTAATCTCCCAGCTAAGCCTTCCCCTGTTTGCTTCCACCTGCCCCATCTCGCTTCCACTGCTCCCATCTCGCTCACCCTGCACATTCCTATGCTATTAACAGCAGGAATGGAGCCATCAAATCAATTTTAAGTGCCTCTAAACGACGTTTCGAAAGTAATTTTAAACTTAGGAAAAAACACTTTTCAGAATTACAATCACCTAGTAAGGTTGTCTGATATAATGACCTTCAACCTTCAGGTCTATTATTTAGTGCAGAGAGCCATAAAGGAACAAAACCCCATTATAATACAGCCTAGTTCCAAAGAAGTTATTACTGGTCTTAAAAAGAATTAATGGGAATTCAGCCAAGAAACAGAAACCTCCAATTTTTAGTCCCTGGGAGAAGTTCTGCTCCCCAGAGGGATGGATCACGCTTGCACAGCTGAAGTAGCCAAAATTAAATGGAATTACCTCAGAGCATGACACTGCCATGGGAAAAAAACACACCAGGTACTGCAGGTTCCCCCTGGCAACACAGGTGCCATGGAGGAGAGGGAGCCACAGGCACTTACAAGGTAAGAAGTGTCTCTCCAGCCTTCTTCAGACATTGGGAACTTTCCAGCTATTTAGACTCCAGGGAGCTGAAGACTGTAAACACAACACTCCATGAATTCCTGGCTCAGCTCCCCCGTTCCCAGTCTTGCCTCCATCACTTTTATCGGGGATACTAAGAGAGCCCCTGTGTGGGTTTGCTGTGTTCTCCTTTTCCCTCCATACCACTGAAGTCCCTTAATCTATCCTCAAGCCTTACAGACTTCAGCTTTAAACCGTGCCCAAGTCACCAACACTGGATAAACCCAACCACAGCAACTCCCTGTGTGACACAGACATATCCAGCTGCAGAAATGCTGGGAGTATGAAGGTGTATCCCAGGTAAAAGCAAACACCTGAACACCATGTGTGTCAAACGAAGGCCGAGGTTCACACAGGGTGTGTATTTACAAAAACCTCACTGTGGCTCTGCAAAACACGACCATGCCACACAGACAACATCAGAGCCCAACCTGCAGAACCAAAATGGGGAATTAGTTGAACAGTTCCTCCACCACCTCATGGAGAAGTCGCTGCTGACACCATCCCCATGCTCAGCACCCAAAACACAACTAAAGCTATACCTGGATGTTTAAAATCGGAGCCAAGTGATCCAGCTCCACGCTGGAAGATGGGCTCCTCCAGAAGAGCCCCCACAAATTCCCAAAAGAAACAAGTACAAACCTACTGCTCATCCATTATTTTTAGCTTCTTTGAGTGCTGAGAACTGCCACCAGCAAGGGCATAATTCCCAGCTTCTTTTTCAATTCAGCGACCTTAAGGTGTTGGGATAAGACAGTTTAAAAGCCACTATGTTTCAGCTAAAAGTTGAGCTGTCCCTGGCCAATTCCCAAGCCTATCCCTCCACGTGGGAGCTGCAAATGGAGCGGGATCAAAACCATCCAAGGAACACACAGGCTCCAGGGACAATGGGACCGAGGACAAGCCCTGCTCCTGTCCAAGCCACAAAACCACGGCATTCAGCCTCCTTGGATGTGAGTCAAAACACACCAGGGGCTTTTATTCAACACTGTGATTCCCCACGTGCTTCCCAACGGCTCCGTGAGCAAGGAGAGGGAGTGACACAGCAAGGCCTGGCTGAGCTCTGTACCCCACAGACTCCCGCGGAAGCACGCTGGCTTTCCAGGATTGACGCTGGAAAGGGAAGCAGGGA
>VZTE01003356.1:22806-47623 GCA_013397775.1 Eulacestoma nigropectus
CGCCCCGCCCTTCCATTGGCCCGCAGCGGAAGAGGCGGGGCCGGGCGTGGGAACGCCGCCATGCTCCCGCGGGGCTAGAACAGGTGCGGGCGCATGCGCACTGCGGGGCCGGCGTTGGAAACGGCGCCGAGCGGGTCCTTCCCTCTGACCGGGGCCGCGCTGGGCCTGGCGGTGCCCCCGTGCCCCCCGTACCCCTCAGGGGCCTCTTTTCCGCCAGCTGCCGCCGCCTGGGTTCGTGTATGTGCGACCGCGTCTCCAGCCCTGTGAGGTACAAGCGGTGCCTGGGCCTGGACGGCCGCTGTGATGCCTTCAAGCATCTGTGTGGCGGAATTAGGGTGTACTTAGAGCTTTCCAGGAGAAGAAGTATTCTGTGTTTTCTGAGTAGCTGCGCATTGTTTTGTACTGGCACCGTAAGGAAACATTTCATGGTGTTTTTAGGGACAAAATTAGCCTTATTTTCTCACCCGAACCACATTTGTTTGACCCTGCTTTGCAGCACCCTCTCTTCACCGCTTCTTAATTCCCCAGGCAATCCTGAAAAGCACAGGCTCCTGGTGATGACCAGCCTGAAACTCCTGCAGGGATTTCAGCGTGTTGCTGCTGCAGGTGGGTCAAGGCACGCTGTGAATAGAGCTGTGCCTGCTTAATTACTCCTTTAATAATGATTATATTGTTGCTGAGGTAGGGTGGACGTCGGTCCAGAGGGTGCTGCCTCTTGGGGTTCAGGGTTGTGGCTTCACCCTCGCTCAGGTTCCCTCTTTGGGGCAGCTCTGGGGTTTCCAGGTGGGGTGACTCACACGGGCAGGTGACTCACCCTCCTCTGGGTCCTCTCCTTGGGCGGGGAGTTGATTTTTGGGGTGGTGGCAGCAGTGCCAGGGAAGGGACTAATGCAAAATGGATCCCAGTAGGATGAGTGGTGCTGGTTCCGTGACTGGTGGTAGCCTGTGGGGCTCAGCACCACTCGGCCTTGGGCTTTTTCCTTTGGGATTTGGCCACCAAGGGGCCAACTGGTGTCCTGTGCTTGGTGGAGAGAAAGGCAGCCGAGGTGGTGACAGGGGGTGGGGAGGAGCCCAGTGTCTCTCAGGGAATTCATTGCGTTTCTGGGCACAGGCTGTCCAGGTTCCTTTGGCTCTCAGCACTGTGTTTGAGGATGGGCTGGGTGCTCCTGCACCCCCAAGGTGCCTTCCAGGGCTGATAGATGGACTGGCTGAGGAAATCCTTGAGGATGGGGAGGTGTTTATGGCAAGGGGTCAAACCCATCGGGGAGCCCCCCCTATTTCACATGGTTTTGTGTTTTGTGCTACTGTGCTGCTGAATGTTGTTTTGCTGAAGGTGGTGGGTGAGTAGACATGGAAATACCTGTGGAAGCCACAGCCAGGTGGTGGCATGGAGGGAACACTCAGTGTCCAGCAGGAGTTCTTCAAAGACCTGTAGGACACAGTGGTGGTGGGCATGGGGTCCCCAAAAGCCTGACAGGTGCTGGTGGGTGTTGGGAGATCTCCTGACCTTCAGCCCTCCTTCCCAGGAGACTCGGAGGTCCCTGGGGGTGAGGAAACAAACAGCAGTGTGCTGAGCAAGGATGTGGATTCAGCCCTGGGACACAGCTGGGTCATGGTGGCATTGATGAAGGGGTGTTTTGAGTGGCCCTTGCATGGAGTGTTGAGGTTAAATGGGGCGAGGGGACATTTTTGGGTGTCAGAGGACATGAGACTTTTCCCTGAGGGAAATACTTCCCTTCAGGCATGGAGGTGTGGGGGTTGTTGTCCCAGTCAACTTGCAAGCAGATGGGGGACCACTGGTGTTGTGTTTTGGGATGGGGGCAGGTGGAGCAGCCCTGAAATTTGGGTGATGGGCACTGGGCACGGACCACCCTTTCCCTGCCCACGGGAGAGGCTTGGAACAAGATGATCTTTAAGGTCCTTTCCAACCCAAACTACTCTGGGATTCTATGATTCTCCCTCCTAGGGTAGAGGGGAGGACCCACCTTGGTGACCATTGAAGAGGAACTGCCGGGTATTGGAGGGGTTGAGGATGATGAGGAGATGAAGGCAGTGTCAGTTGTTGGCCACCACCAGCAGCACCAGGGGAACAAGACCTGGGAAAGGAGAAATACTGGGGGATTTTGGGGTGAAAAAATTACTTGTTTGGTGAATTTAACTAATTAAAATAACCGTGAGTGGCAAACCTGTCTGTATTTAGTTAGGAAACCAGAGAGGAAAATAGATCTGGGTGCTGGCGAGGGCTGGGCACTGACACCCAGGCAGTGACGGCGTGTGGCGGATGTGGGAGGGAGGCCCTTGGGAGGGCTTGGCTTCCCCTCCCTGCAGTCTCGGCCCTTTTACCCTGCCTTTGCTTTCACATTCCCCGGCAGAGGCTGGAGCTGCTGGCAGCTGGGGGCACCTGGGTGTTTGGGGAGCTCCTCCACGCTGTCCCTGGGGAAGCAGGTGGGTGCCCCTGTCCTCATTTCCACCCCCGGGCAGCTTCACTGGGAACCGCTCCCGGATGTGGAAGCTGCAAGGCTGGATCAGCCTCACCATTCACTGCAGATCCCATTAGCCTCCAGAGTGAACACTGCCTTCCACCTGTCCTTTCCCACCTAGGTAATCCCAGAAGATCTTTCTTTGCCAAACCCAGGGGCTGATGCATCCCCTTCCCTGCTCCGGTGCCGGACTCCTGCATTCCAGGTAAGCATCCTCCAGACTCCCCCCCCACCGTCCACTGTCCATGCTCATTGTTCCTGTCACACTTGAGCTTTTGGCTGACACTTGGGCACTGTGGTTTCCGTGGGCGTGCTGGGGTTTTGCCAGTATTTCCTGCAGTCCTGTGCCATTTTTGGAGTAGGGGAACGGCTTCAGCGTGACTTGGGGTGTTTGTTTCGGAAGGGGTGATGCCAGCAATGGAAAACAGCAGCTGTTTCCCATGCTGCTGCTCCGGGGTGTCCGCAGGGAGTGTCTGGGCTCCCTGAACCACGCTGGGAGCACAGTGCCCAGGCACGGGGTGGCACGAGCTGGCAGGGAACAGACAGGAATGCCCGGGCAGGCAGCACCAAGGATGCACAGCTCTGGGCATCACCTGCACTGCCTTTGGTTTGCCAGCACCCAGTCCATCCCTGGTGATCCCTGCTGATTCCCACTTCTCCCCTCCACAGGATCCTCTCCCTACTGACGGGAATGAGGATTTCTCCTCCCCATTATCTCTCGGCCTTGCTTGCTGCAGGTGTGTATCTCCAGTGGAGAGAGCCAGTAACAGGTAAATGTCCCTTCTCAGGACATTCTGGGAAGGCAGATGCGGAAAACCCTGCTGGGGGTGATTTTGAGGCTTTAAGAGAGCACCCCAGAGGTGCAGGTCCCTGGAATAGACCATGCTGAGCTCCTGGGGCTGAGACCTGCCATGAAGTTCTTGCTCTCAGTTTTTTTATCCCTCTTTTCTGCTCTCAGGAGAGGTGTCCCGCTGGCAGTCGGTGGCTGAGCAGCGTGCTGCCCACTATGGCTGGTGAGTCTGGGAATAAACCCTCTGGCTCTGTCCCCTCCCCAGCAGAACACAAGGGTGCTCGTGGGCTGCTCCTCACAATGCCACAGCATTCACGTGTTGGTGGCAGCTCAGGTTTTAGGGATCAGGATGGTTTTGGGGGTCAAGGTGAGATCCCACCCACCCCTTTCCATCTGGGGGCATCCTGCTGATCAAATGATGCTGTGCTTGGGAAGTCCAGGGCACGCTGAGCCCCCCAAAACTCACCGTGGCCTCACTCGGCAGGTTGGTTTAGGCGGCTCCTGCACAAGCCCAAGCCCAGCTCAGTGGAAAGCCTCAAGTCCAGCCACTCTGCTTCATCCTCGCCTTCCTCCTCCTCCTCCTCATCCTCTGCCAAGAGCTCCACCTCTTCTGGCATGAGCTTGGCCACCAGCTCCATCTCCCTGTCACCTGTGTCAGCACCGGACATCAGCGCCTCGGACAGCCCCCGGTGGGACAAGAGCTACGACGTCTGCATCTGCCACAGCGAGGAGGACGTGCAGCTGGTGGAGGAGCTGGTGTCCTACCTGGAGGGCCAACCCGAGAGCTTCCGTTGCTTCATCCAGCTGCGGGATGCGGTGGCGGGCAGCGCGGTGGTGACGGAGCTGTGTGACGCCGTGCACAACAGCCACTGCTGGGTCATGCTCATAACCCCCGGCTTCCTGCAGGACCCCTGGTGCAGGTACCAGATGCACCAGGCCTTGGCTGAGGCTCCGATGGCCAACGGACGCACCATCCCGGTGCTGAAGGACGTGGATCGCAAGGATTATCCCAGGGAGCTGCGAAACATCTACTACATCTACATGGCACTGAAGGAGAAAAGCTTCAGGCAGATCAGAGACACTGTCATGCGCTGTGAGTATCCTGTGGGATGCTGATGCAATGTCAGTCCGTTGGGATGAGGACCATGGGAAGGGACCAGATTCCATACGTTTATTTAAACAGTTGATTTTTAGATTAATTGGTTGCTAATGGAGCTCATCTGCTGTCTCTGCAGACCTCCAGGAACTGTGCCGGAGCTCCACAAAAAGGATGGAGTAGTGCTGGGAGAAGACAGATGCATTCCCTTGGGCATCATGGAGCTGTTGCCTTTGGATCTGGGTGTTGGGCCTTGAGGTCAAACCCGAGCTGTTGAGACCAGACCTGGGAGCCAAGGATGGGGAGTTCCCCACTTCCATGAGGGACAGTGGACTGGAGCCCGCCACGTCCTGGTGGCCAGTATCTCCTCGGCGGGGACAGGGACATCCATCACACCAACACTAAACTCTGACATCGGGTGGGTTTTGGGGTCACCAGAGCTCCTTACTGCGCTGGCGTTCTCTGTCCTGAGGACTCTGGGACCCCCACTAAGCTGACAAGGTGCCTGCTGGGCTGTGGGCAGGGCAAAATGAAGCAGGCAGTGACTTTGCACGGAATCGTTGCGACTACGAAAATGCAGAAGTTTTAAATTTTGGTGTTTTTCCGTATTTTTGTCTCCATCCCCGGTTCGGGCGTTTGGGGGCGAAGGATCCGCGGGGGTGGGCGACCTCCGAGCCGCCAGGGGGCGCGGTTCTTCAGCGCGCCCCGGGGCGCCGCGCGTGCGCAGTGCAGGGGCGGGCGCGAGCCATGGCGGAGGGCCCGCAGCCGAAGAGGAAGCGGGAGGAGGAGGAGGAGAAAAATGGCGGGGTCGCCGCTCAAGGCGGGGCCGCCGCCGCCTTCACGCTGTCGGACCTGCGGGTGCGGCGCGTCCTGCGGGAGTCGGCGCGGGACAAAATCGTGTTCCTGCACGCGGAGGTACCGGGGAGTGGGGGGGGCGGTCGCGCCCGCCGCCATTTTCCCCGCTGAGGGCTCGGCCCCGCCCCCGGCGGCGCGCTCCGGGCAGGCCACGCCCCCCGGGGCCACCCCCGGTCACCCTCTGGGCATCCCGTCCCAGCCTGGTCCCGACCCGCATTTCCAGCCTGGCGCTGCCCAAACCAGGCTGAGCTGGCGGCCGAGGAGGCGGCTGGAGGCCTTATTGCAGCCCTCTTTCTTGTTCGTATAATTCGGTGCTTTTGAATTCAAGCAAGTTGGTCGTGCTTGGTAGGTAGAGTGGCGCTGGGTTGCAAGCAGCGTGCCCACTCTGGGACTGTAAATAATACAGCCATTACAGGAAAATTTGTAATAACTCTTGAGATTGCCTGTGCATGGCGTGGGAGCCACGCAGCTGCCTCAGCTCCTGTTCCCTGAAGGTGTGGATCCCAGCAGGAGATGAGGATAGGGCAGTTCCAGGCTGCTTCTTTGCTTCAGGAGCTGAACTGGGCACTGGCCTCCTGCTCTGCCCTGCAAGCGTGACAGGGTTGGGAGCCCCAAGTGAGCCCTGTTGCTCTCCCCAGGTGGTGTGGTGAGGCCTCATCTGGGTCTTGTACAGGGAGGAGTGATGTTGAGGGATGTTCCACACATATCACCTCCCAAAACCAGCATGCTGAGGCCACTGGATCGGGGGCTGTGGTTCCTTGGAGCAGGGCAGCAGTAAGTGCCCCCTGCCCCAGAACTTGCTCCCTGACTATGATGCAAATCCATGCGCCTGCCTCTGCCCTCTTTCTGGGAAGTGTCAGAGATGAAATTGGTGCTATGGGTCAGCAGGAAACCTTAGGAGCATCCGGGGAGGTGCACATGGGCTGAGTCATTGCCCACATCCCCTGCTCCCCCAAAAACCACCTGTGTTCCCGGGTGGGGAGCAAATTCCTGCTGAGCTTCCGGACAAATGTGCGGTTTATTTTTGGATGGGTGTCTGGTCTGCAAGGGGGTTTGGGCACGAGGACTGGGGGGCTACGAGGTGTCTGCCATGATCCCTGGCCTCAGACTGTCCTCCCAGTGCTGCATCTGTGTTTGCTGATGCCTTTATCCATTCCTATTCCAGAGGATTGGCCTCTCCGGAGAGGGCACAGATGCTGTGGTCATCCTGGAAAAGACTCCTTTCCAGGAGGAGAAGATCCCGGACCTGCTGAAGAAGCCCATGAACGCAGAGCTGCAGATGCACAATGACATTTACTGCACGTTCTACCTGAGCCCTCCCCCGGAGCTGAGTGGTGAGTGCCCTCAGCCCCGCTCAGGGATCCTGGGAGGGCGGCTGGGGTGCCAGGATTTGGTTCCTGCCCATTCCGGAGGGGAGGATGCAGTGAGATGGGCAAGTGCCACTGCTGGACTTGGCAGTGCCACCCCGGTTGTGGTTTGGTGACAGCAGCACACCTGGCCCAGGTGGGGAGGTCAGTGGGTTGTCGCCACGCTGAAGGCAATGTCTTACCCCAAGGCTTTGAATGCTGCCCTGTTTCGTCCCCTTTTACCCGTGCCATGGACACGTGGCTCAGCTGATGAGGCACTGAATGGCCATGGCTTGATGACCTTGATGTGGAGGTGCAGAAAGCCACAGAGAGCCTTCACACGCCTGAGCCTGTTTGTCAGTGCTCTTTCTTGGGTAAGAGCTGTCTCCTTCCAGAATGTTTCTCTTGAGAACAGTCTGTAGGGCACATGCAGCTGCTTCTCATCCCAGGGTGGCATCTCATGGGCTTTTTTGTTACCTGGTAAGGACAGGCAGCTTGTATTTGGGGGAGGATTTAAGTGCTGGTACCCTCAAGTGCTGGGGCAGATGAGCCCCATCCACCTGCTGATTTCACACATCTGGGTGTTATAAAACTGTTAATAACCAAATATGACAAGGACAGATGGGCAGGTTGGGGAACTGCAGTGGAAGGCTCTTGCCCTGCAGAGGGGACTCTGGTCCCAGTGGAAAAGTGTCCTGCAGTGGTGGTGCTCTAGCTGCCACTGGTCTTTGGGCACTTCAGTTTAATCACAGAGTCCCAGACTGCTTTGGGTTGGAAGGGGCCTTGACGCTTGTCTTGTTCCAACCCCCTGCCATGGGCAGGGACACTTCTACTATCCCAGGTTGCTCCAAGCCCCATCCAGCCTGGCCTTGGACACTTCCAGGGATCCAGGGGCAGCCACAGCTTCTCTGGGCACTCTGTGCCAGGGCCTCCTCACCCTGATAGGGAACAATTCCTTCCCAATATCCCATCCATCCCTGCCCTCTGGCAGTGGGAAGCCATTCCACCTTGTCCTGTCCCTCCATCCCTTGTCCCAAGTCCCTCTCCAGCTCTCCTGGAGCCCCTTTAGGCCCTGGAAGGGGCTCTGAGGTGTCCATGGAGCCTTCTCTTCTCGAGGTGAGCACCCCCAGCTCTCCCAGCCTGGCTTCATGGCAGAGCTGCTCCAATCCTCAGAGCATCTCTATGACCTCCCCTGGACTTGCTCCAGTGGCTCCATGTTCTTCCTGTGCTGAGAAGCCCAGAGCTCTGCAGCTCTGCAGGTGGGGTCTCACCTGAGCGGAGCAGAATCACCTTCCACAATTAATTCCACGTGAATGCTGGTATATGTTAAAATTCTGGAAATGCAGTGATAAATTCCATGTCAATGCTTCCATAAACACAATAGCATCCAAACAGGTTTAACAGGGTCAAAATTAATCTGAGTGCTTTAAATAAGATGTTTTTGCAGTCCCAAGATAAATGTTCAGGATGTTTGATGTGCCTTCCCAAAAACGCTCTTGTTTTAGCTCTGTTCCCACGGTGTAGGAGGAAGTACTGTCTGGATTTGTCAGCTTGAGTCGTGCAAAACTCCTTTTCTCCTGTGAAGGACTCAAAATGAAAGGTTTCATTGTTACAGTGAGTTTCAGTCTGAGGAAAACACCGTAACACCACGGGCGTTGTTGGAAGACGTTAAAGCTCCTCTTTCTTAGCTGGGAGAGCTCCTGCTTGGGCACCTGCTGTATTCCAGCCCAGTGGGAGTTGCAGTGATTCCCACGAGGTGGCATTGCAAGACTGAAATCCCCTGGGCTGTCTCCAGCTCAGCCCTTCCAGCTGTGCCGGCCTTTGCCTTCCTTGCAGCACTTTGCTGCAGCGCTGTGTAACTCCACATTACTCTGAGAACAGAATTCCTTATTTAAGGCTTATGCCAGGTGTGAAACCCCTCCTGCATGTTTGAATGGGGAAGAAGCCTCTGGCTTTCTTCTGCCAAGCTTTTATCTTTTTACTGACTGTAAGTTTTTGCAGAGATATTACCCAGTGGTGCACCTTTGCTTCCCACCCCTCTCCTTGGCACCCCTCAACTCGCTCTGGATGCTGAGCAGCCCCAAGCAGGAGATCAGGAGGGGGCTGTAGACCCTGGAGCTGCTGTCCAGGCTCCCTGAGTTGGAGTGGAGAGCAAGGAGGCTTCTTCTTTTGAAACACTTAGCAGCAAATAGCTGTTCAGTGGGCACATTGCATGAGCTGCTGGTGGGCAGCTGGGCTGGCACCAGGGAAACAGCCCTGTGTGTCAGGAGAGGAAGGAAATTACCCTTTGGAGCTGAGTCATAGCCCAAGGATGTACTTGACATGAGGAATGCAGCTTAAAAACCTGAACAGGAGGAATTGCCTGTAAAAGCTGCAGTCAGGGTTTGACTGACCTGGGATGTCAGGTGAGAATGTGGAGACCCAGGGAGCCCTTGCACGGGGTCTGTTGGCTCCTTGGTTGCAGGGTTAGAGTTACGGGGATTTATCTCCTGGTCCTTGCAAGTTTACGCTTGGGTACAAGATGCAGTAAAATATTTTGTAGAAAAGGTCAGACTTTGGCGATAAGCAGGTCATGGAACTGTCCTGTATTGTGGTGTTGTGTGCTGCAGGAATTCACCTGGGGGATTTCACAGCACCCTGGGCAGCTGAGCCCTGCCACGCTCAGCCTCTTGCTTTCTGAGGTGAGACTGACCTCGAGGCAGAGGAAGTGGTGACTGTGGGTGACTCTGCTGGCGCCGTGAGGAGCTGCCTCCAGAGCATGTTTCTCAATGCTGCCTCTGCGGTTCCAGGTCTCTGGGGATCTTCATTCAGCTGGAGATCCTTACAGCTGGAAGTGGAGATTTCCTTCACTCTTTCCCCACCTCCGTGTTGAAGAGAGTTAAGTGCTGCTCCCTCTGCGCAGTCAAACCAGCACAGGCCCCGTGGAATGATGACTTGTTTGTGTGGTGACACGGGGAAAGGGAGGCCAAAGCATGTTACTTGAGCAAATGACTCCCCTCTGACCTCGGAAGAGACATTTCGCTCTGATGAGATTTTTAGGTCTGGGAGCACACCGGTGCGAAGGTGGCACCAGATGAGTCTTGCTCATCTCACTGATTTTACTGCACGTGTCAAGGCTGAAATGGGAAATAACTTTTGCAAACAAGCCAGTAATGGTCAGTTTGTCTGAAGGGCAATCCAAACAAACCCCTGGAGTAAGGAGAGGGGACTTTGCGAATTTGTGGGGAGTAGTGTGTCAGAGCTGATGTGACTGTCCTGCTACCAAAGGCAGGCACGTGTGCAACTTAAATTTTAAGGCCACTTTCTGGATGTTGCCTTGATTTAAGAGGGAGCTTAAGCCTAGACATGAGAGGAACCCCCAGCCTTGGCTTTCCCCTGCAGGGAGAGCAAAGACTAATTTCACAGAAGGGGAAACATTTTCCTTCTGCCAAAGGTTGGATTGCAAAAGGCAGATGGTTCAATATAAACGTTCCCTGATAACATCCAGTTCCTCACACCCATTTGCCAAGGAGAGCTTGATGTTTGTGGCAAAAAGCAGCCTCTTCGTGCCTGGCTGCTGCGGGACTGTGCTTCTCCAAAGCTGTGCTGGTGTGATTTAAGGGCTCTTATCAATTCTTTAAGGAGTCTTTGCTCCCTGGCTGCAGGCTGAAGCTTATTAAAAACATCTTAAAACAAGCACAACGGGAGAAGCTCTGGCTCCATTGCTCCAACATGGGGTGGAGAAATTGTGGGGAAAATGGGAGACTGTGGAAGGAAAGTTTTCAGTCATGCAGGAAGCAATCCACATCCCAAAAAGAGTCTGGTTTCAGGCAGTGAGGAGCTGGAGAAACGTGCAGGAGCTTCAGTGGGAAGGCTGGTTCTTCTCCCTGCATTTCCATGCTCTCGCTGCCTCTGGGGTTTGCCCAGCCAAGACAACTTCTTGCATTTACACTTCAATAAAAAGCTCAAGCCTGAAGCTGTGGGAGCGTGTGGGGTGGTTTGGAGGATGGTGGTGGGTGTCACTGTGCTTTGCTCTGTGTTTTGCAGGGGTGGTAAACTGCAACTTTCCTCTTTGCAGTGCCTGTTGCAGCTGAAGTCCACTGAGCCCCCCAGGTCCTCCTGGGATGAGCCCCAGGGGCCAGGCAGCCTTGTCTCTGGCAGCATGCTTGGCTTGCCCTGGCATGTGCTGGCCTTGGAGACTGTGAGCTTTTGCAGGCTTTATCCTTTGCAGCTTTAATTCATTCACTAAAGAGAGCCCCAGCTGTCTGGGACAAAGCCATGGGCATACCTGGCTGGGGCTGGGTTGAAAGCTGGTGTTCCCATGTGACCCCTGTGCAGTTGTGATCCTAAAACCAAATAAACTGTTCATGCAACAGGGGACGTTGTGTGTTAATATATTTATTTAGGGCATTGTATATTTAGTTAGGGCTGTGTCCAAGGTGCTGTCTTCCCACCTAATGATGGGAAGACAGCCCAGAACTGGATGCAGCAGGAACAAGGCTTGCAAAGGAAAAGAAAGCCTGCAAGAGTGCAAATATTGACCTGTCAGTTGTTCCCTGGGCATGGCACCTTCCTGCACCTGATGCTCAGGCTGATTTGGGAGCTTATAAACCAAAGCTCAGCTTCCTGCTAGCAAAGAGGAAAAAGCACCCCTGCCCAAAAGGAGAAAAAGTTATGCCTGCCTTGTGTGCTTCTCCTGGCTCCCTGGCAGGGTTAAATCTGTCTAAAACAGGCTGGCAGTAGGTGTTAATGCTGCAGTGGGGTGGGTGAAGAGAGTGTGAGGCCTCTCCTCACTGATGTGCTGAGCTGGAGGGGGATTTTGGCAGAGCCTGGGTACAGTGCTGCACAGAAGGGGATGAGGCATCATTAGTGAGCTCAGAGTGCCCTTTCCTACATTCATGAGCTCTCTCTGCTTATGTTTGTTCTCTCCTCCTGACAATAGCAGCCTACAGCCCTTTTTCCCTTAAGTTGCCCAAATGGTGGTTTGATTTTTCTTGTCTTTGGTTGCTTTCCTCTCTTGTTTTTGGCAGGAGAGGGGAGAAGTGTGTGCCTGGTCAATCTGAGCCTCCTTTTCTCCTGGGCAGTTTCCCAGCACTGTGGTGCTTCCCCTCAAATACCCCTCGTAGAGTGACCAGCCTGGACAGTTGTTCTCTGCCTCCTGCTCATCCAGGTTCCTTCAATTAAACCTCCTGGCTTTTTATAACCTCCAGTTAGTTGATGGTCAGCCCTGTCTTCCAGAATAAACCACAGATGCTCCGTGGTGGCCCCGGGCCGGCGTTCAGGAACAGGCTGGCTGACGTGACTCAGATGTGAGCAGAGACAATCCCTGATGTTTCAGCCAGCTTAGAAACCCACATCACGTGTCCAGCGGTTCCTTGCCCCTGTTTCCAGGCCAGGGCAGGTTTTGGGTGCCCCACGGCCTACGTGCTGCTCTGGTGCACGTGGAGCCTGCCAGGAGCAGACTTGGAAACCGGAGTGTGGCCGCATGCCAGCACTGGAAAGGTTTTGGGGCGAGCCTGGTCTCGCTGTGGATGTTTCCTGCGGCCGAGCCCGGGCTCAGCTGTGACTTTGCATCCTGTGTGCGGCTCCTAAGGACTGTCAGGCTCTGAGCAGGTATCAAACAGCCTCTCTGGCTGCAGTGATTGGTGCTAATAGTATCACTGGGACATTTTGGGGTTATGAGACCTTTAGAAGGGAAATAATCATAAGTGAACAACAGCCTCTCCCCTGCCTCCTCTTCCAAACATCTGCTCAGCTGCAGCTGCACGTTAAGGAATTCTATGATCTCTCATTTGAAGCACCCTGAGTTCTCTCCCCACCATGAGGAGCCACCCCCAAACTGGGGAGGTGCCAGGGAAGCCATTATGGGTCCCCTGCACCCCCACGCACTGTGGTTATCAGCACCCAGCACCGAGGGGCTTCTGCTGCAGTGCTTGCTCTATTTTTGGGGTATAAAATCAAATAGTGAAAGTTTCAGCCTGAGGCTGGCTGTGGTATTTTATCTTTTGCCTTTTTTGTTTTCTCCCCAGTGCTTTGCTGATCTTTTTAAGTGAGGAGAGCTACAGCCTTCTCTTATTTTCTTTGGTATTACATCATCCTGCTAGAAGTGCTAATTGAGTCCTGGAAAACAACCTTGTTTGAACATGTGTACGGTGGGAATCAGACCAGACTGCCCTTGTGGTTTGCATTTTCATATTTCATGTTACCAGCATTTTCCTGTGGATTTCATTAAGCTGGGTTTGGCATGGAATGAAAAGGCAGAGTCTCTCAGATTGTGCAGCACCGACCTTAAAAAAACAGAAAGCAGAAAACTAAAAAAGACTGAAACCATCCTAAATCCTGGCTCTGGGAACAAATAGGTGTTTATATTCAGTGTCTAGCTAGCCTATATACAAACTTAAGGCATGAAGCACAACTTTGGTGCCCTGGTGTGTGTGCAGCCCATGGTTTTCTGTGGCAGACCCTGGGCACAGCCTGCAGCGTTCACAGTGCCCTGGCCACTCGCCTCAGTCTGGTCTGCCTGGGGTTTGCCCGGGCTCGTGGGGCTTTTCTCCTTCCTGCACTGATGTTTATAGCAGCTCTGTGTCGGCTGGGAAGGCAGAGACACCCCTGTGCCCTTAGAGTTGTGGCAGGCTCTGTATTGCACATCCAGTCTTGGCCAAAGAGGGATGTTTTCCGAGTGTTTTAGCCCTGTGGGTAGGATTTACTGCTGCCGACATCAGAGCTGCCAGGTTGACAAGGTTAGCATTTGCATCCTGTTTAATGCCACAGAAATTGCGCAGCAAAGTTCTAATCTTGAGGCAAACAGAAAATGTTTTCTTTTTGCCAGGGTAAATGGTGAAATGCTTTTTTTTGGGTAGGGGGTCACTCAGCCCTCTTCCCTCAGCTCATCTTGAGCTGTGTTGACCTATCAGCTCATGTTGTTTGCTCTGGATCTGTCCCTGTGCCCTTGACTTCATCTCCTGTACTTGGGGCTCGAGGCCAAGCACTCTGACTGAGCTCTGGGAAGGAGCTGCTCTTTGGTGTTCATCTGGGTTTGTGGCTGGACAAAGTTGCTGGGTGCGTCCTGTGAGCTTTGGATTTAAGTATGAAGAAGATGTGTCCCTGTCCCTGGGGTCGAGTTTCTGTCCTGGTTGTTGACTGCACACGAACACTGCCCTGGGAGCCCCACCTCTGCCCCGATGTTGCTAATAGACCTGAAAGAGCAAGTGTGGAAAAACTCAGACAGCAAACTCCTCCACCTGAACTGGAAAGACAGGCCCTGGCTGTGCCGTTGGCTTTTTCTTCCTCCAGAAAAGCAGCGGCAGCAGGGGAGGTTAAAGCACTTGTTTGCTTTCCATGTCCATTCTCCCTCACCCTCTCTTCAAAATGTCTTAGTGTGGCATTTTTTGGAAGGGAAAACAGATTTGTTGGGGACTGAAGGAAGCAATGTGGGTGGTAACTCGGTCGACGTGTTTGTTCCTAGAGATCAAAGCCACGGTGGTGTACCCTGCCACGGAGAAACACATCCAGAAATACCTCCGGCAGGAAGTGCACCTCATCCGCGAAACCTGGGAGGATTACAAGGACATAACCCTGCCCTTCATCCAGTCCCAGAGCTTCAGCATCCAGGTACGGGTACCAGCCCCTCTCCTGCAGGCACAGATGTCTTTGGTCTCCTCTGTCAAAACACTGTGCTTCAGAAGTCTCCTCTGAAGCCCAGGCTGGAGAGCTGGGAGTGTTCTGCCCCATCTCCCTGTTGGTTGTGTTGTCAGCTCCGTGGTGCTTTCCCCTCTTATTTGGTTGGCCAGGACATTCTTTTCCATCTTTGCAGAAAACCATTTGCCTTGGAGCTGTACTCCCAAGTTGCTTTTCCCAAGGTTTCTGGAGAAACTCTGAGGTTTTTCCTGCTTTCCAAGGGTGGCTTCCTGTGCATTGGTGCTGTTCAGTGGGCTTCTTAGGAGTCTCTGGGTTGTTGTGGAAATGGAAAAGCACAGATTGCGCTTGGATTCCTGCATCACAACTCAGTCCTCCTGCCATGGCTCCTGCCATTCAGCCCCTCAGTCCATATTCCATGTGGTGAAACTGTTACTTTCAGTGTCCTACTTGCCCCAGGCAGCTCCACCTTCTTCCTTGGTTTTATACTTTTTTGACTGTTCCTCCCCGTCTTTCTCCTTTAGAGACCAAAGGAATACAAGTCTGTAGGGACTGATTCATGTCAGCCTTTCCAGAAGGGGGAATAAACCAAATCCTGGGGCTGCTGAGGCTCTCCATTAAAAATAACTCCCCCAAACTAACCAGGAGCCTTGGATGCCCCCCCCTCCCCCATCTTTCCTGCTGCCTTAAACTGCAGCATTTCTTAGCTGGAGAAAGGCGAGTGCAAGGCAGGTGCATGTTTCCACCAGGCCACAGCCCACATGGAATATTTTCTCTGTGCTTTTGCTCCCAAATCTCTTTAAGTTTCCTGGTGTAGCAGCTGCCTTCAGGAATTGCTTGAGCTCTCACTCTGCCTCTTCCCCCAAATGCTTGTGAGCTGATTTCAGTACATGGAAACATTCCTGGTGACCATCAGGAGCATCTGCTGAGGAATCGTGGTCAGCATGGTCAGTCCTTGACCTCTGGGATTTGATAATGCTGTTCCTTGTCTTTATCCAACTGGTTTTGCCAAGTGAAAGGGGAAATGTGAAGGGTGACAGAAATACCAGGGGACTACAGAGGCGTCTGTGTTTCCTGCTGGAGGATACAAAGTGAGGATGCTGTCAGGACAATGGTTTTATTGTGGTGCCAGTCCCTGGACATGTGTTCTGCTTGCTGGGCTTCTGCTGGGAGCAGCAGGAGCAGTCAGCCGAGGACCTGCCCATCATGAGGCAGCTTTGGGTTTAAAATTCAGCTCATCTAATCGGTGAACTTATTTAGGGCACTGACAGCTTGGCACTTGTGATCAGGGCAGGCATAAAAACCCCAGCAAAAGGCAAATGTCCATTTTCTGCTGAGCTTCCTGCTGAACTTTCCTCCCAGGGTTACAGAGCAGAGCGAGCTTGTGCTGTGCTTTCCAGAATCACTTGAAGAACCCAATCTCTAAGATGATGCTAAGAAGAAAAGATAGCAATTTAAGCAAAAAATCCCAGATCAAGGGAAAAGAAGTTGTTTTTTCCCTCCAGATGTATTCAGGTCAGTTGACAGTGATCCTAAGTGTTGATTAGATTAATTAAACTCTTGATGGATTTCCCCAGAAGTGTCTGGTGTGCACAGCACTGCCAGCCCAGCTCATTTGGTGTATTTGTGAAACTAGCTGCACCTTCCCTACCCACCGGGGGCAACCAGAATATTTCAGACCTATATTTGATGGGGAAAATGATGTTTCCAAACATTTTCAGCTTCCAAGCTTTAGCAATTTCCTGCTGCTTTGTGTTACCTTCCAGGGACCTGGCTGAGGACTCCCTTGCCAGTCCAGTACTTAAGCTAGGCTTAACCCAGAGCATAACATATGTTTTGGAGGTGTAAAGAAGGATGCTGGAGCTGAGGCTGGGAGCCAGGGAGAGCAAAGATGCTTTTCCCTGCTCTTACTCTGTCACTTATCCCTGGTGTCTTCCATTTCCATAACTCTTCTCTGAATGGTGCTTTGCCTTGCAGGAGGAGCGCGGGGGGATAACCAGAGCAGGGATTACAGGCAGGCTGGAGGCTGGAACCTTAAGTATGGAAGAAGAAGAGTGGTGAGCTGTTTTCTAATCAGCCAGGGAGCCAAGAGACATGCATTGCCCAAAAAAACACAGGCCTTTCGTCTCCCTGCAGTGAGCTGCCAGCAGCCAGAGCCACATCCAGCTCTGCTCCTTCCTCTTTGAATAGGGAACAAAATCAGCCAAATTCCCTTCCCAGACTTGGTTGTAAAGATTTTGCTGCAGCTTGGGGGGTAAAAAAGGTGTAAACAGCCCCATGGTGCTGCAAGAAGTGTGTGCTGAGCCCCACAAGAGCTGTGTTCCACGGCTTTTTACTGAAGTGCTCATAATATTCTGGAGTTTGTTGGTTGTTGAATGGCTAATTGTTGTTTTATGGCTAATTAATTACAAATTTGGTTATCTTAAAATAAAATTGGGGTTTCTTTAATATTCTCTAGTTGCAGAGAATGTGCAGTAATCCAGGAGCTTGGGCTAAATGCACCTGAGATGTTGGGTTTTTATTCTCTGCTGATTTATAAATATGTATTTCTCTTTCAGTGGGTGTATAATATCCTGGAGAAGAAAGCTGAGGCTGATCGAATCGTCCATGAAAACCCAGATCCTTCCGATGGCTTTGTTCTGGTTCCAGATTTAAAGTGGAATCAGAACCAGGTTGGTTTGCTCCTCTAATGCTGCCTGTCTGAAGGTAACCCAGAGGAAATGTCCACTTTCAGACTCCTAAGAGCACCCTGAGAGAGTCTGAGTAGGTGCCTGTGTCCTGTGCTCACTGTTGTTAGTGATGACGTTGCCAGGGCCTTTTGGCACGAGCTGACTGGGGACACTGCAGACCCAGGCTGTTCTCTCTGCTGCTGAGATGTATTTATTAGGTTCACTTTTCTGTATCAGCCCAAATGTTGTCAGGATGTGTTTGAACCGAAATCCTGCGTATTTGTTCTGCTGAACTTGTCTGTTTTTTTTTTTTTTTTGCAAGCCTTGACTCGAGGTGCAAACCAGGCAGCTGTGTTGTCCTTTGGTTGCTGCAATTAACTCTCCTCCACACTGTTAGACAGATGGTTCTTGGCTGATGAGCAGCTGCTTTACCCCTTGTGGGAGTGGCTACTTGGTGAAAGTGATTTTTAAGAGCAGGCTGTATTCCTAAATTGAGAATTACTCCTTGGGCTTTGGCTCCCTTTCATGCTGTAGATTTGGGGAGGTGAAACTCTATACACACACCCCTCCCTTGAAGCTGGTGGCGTCAAAAAAAGTCCCCGTCGTGTTTCTGATCCTCATATGCTTCTGCAGGGGGCACGTGAGGAGAGTTGCTGTATGATTAAGACTTAGAAATTGAAACTAAAACTCGAAAAAATGGGAACACAAGCCTGCTGGTGGGCAGCTCCATCCTGTGTGTCTGTGCAGGGAGCAGCTGTTCGTGGTGTGGAGCTGAGTTGTCTCGGGAAGTGACAGGGGAGTCACTGCAGGGTAGTGTCTGCTCCCTGTGAATTCCTTGCACATCAGCTACTCCAAAAATCCCCTGTCAAGTGGTGATGGGGTAACTAAGCTTGAATTTCCACTTGGTCACCAGAGGCACGACCTTCTTCCTGACGAGATTTTGCGTGGGGATACATGTCCAGCTTGCAGGATGTGCCCTGTTCACTGCCCTCCCAGTGGGGCAATATTTAGGGATCCTAAAACATGCAGCATGTTATCCCTTTCCTGGCTGTGAGCAAAGCCTCGGTGGAAATCCTTGAGTGCTGCAACCAAACTTTGCAACTCACATCGGGGTTGGGCTAAAATCATAGATGGGCTAAAATTTGTGCTAGAGACCTGCTGCATCCACATTTCCCAGCTGGCATGGTCAGGGAGTGCCTCAGTAGCAGGATTTGTCCTTAAGGGAGGTTTCCCCATGTTCCTGTTGCCTCTTGGAATGCTGAACAGGATCTTCTGGACTTCTTCACAACTGCTGGGCTGTTGTCTGCACCCCAGTCATCCCTGGAGCTATCTGGGCCTGCTGCACTGCTGATCTCCTTCCCAGGCAGCATCCCAGGAAGGGTTCTCAGCTTTGCCTTTGAGCCAAGGAATTTCTTCTTGGCTGCGGGTGGCACTGAGCCAGAGCTGATCCCGACAGCCCTGGGGCTGCCTGGGAGCACCGGTTCCTGCTGCCACATCCCACCTGGCAGGCAAGGCTGCTGAATGGAATCAGGGAAGCGAGATGCAGCTCCCAGCAGGACTCTCTGAGCCCTCCTCGGAAGTCCTTTCAGCAGTGTGGCCTCGCACTCCTTTAGTGCCTGCCCCACAAATCCTGTGAATTCACCTGCAGTTATTTCAGGCTAATGGATGGGGGGAAGGTTCCTCTTTAGCACTGTGAAATCTGCCAGCCTCAGCCTTCTGGGTGCTGCTGCCCAACTTTGACAGTGGTTTGCATTGGCTTCTTGAGGTGTTTTTTAATTTTTTTAAAATTTTTTGGTGTGTTTTTTTTTCTTCCGCAACTTTTGAGTTGGTTTCAAATCTGCAGGAGCCCTGAGGCGTTGCCTGAAGCGATGCCTGGCATGACATCATTCCAGGCCTTTTTAGCAACAGGCTTATTTGTTTCAAACAGCAACATGCAGATGTTGTTCTAAGGAGAAGAGCTGTTTGCTTTTCCTCCCACCAGCCAGCCCGGAGCCAAAGAGCACAAGCTGATACACCATCTTTTTCTGGAGCTGTGCATGGGAATCAAGTGGAACCATGAGCTGGCTGGGTGCAGGAGCAGCTCTGTGCTTCAAGAGCCCTGTGAAGGGTCCTGAGAGCATCCTTTGACACAAGCATCTATTTCCAAAGAGCTGAATTGGGTTTCTCACAGCCCTGAAGAGATCTGCTGGGTCTCAAAATATCCAAACCCTTTGCTTTCCAGTGTTTATGTTAGAAAGTCACTAACTGAGCTGAAGGAGACTGGGATTTTTATTTTTTTAAAGTGTGATGAACCACAACTTTGTGTCATGTTAAACATTGAATGTGCTGAGCACTTTGGGGGAGGCCAAAGGTTTGCCTGAGAGCTGCTCAAGGGACATATTTTAACTGCCCTGGGTATGTAGAGTGACCAGTTAGGTCTTGAAAATTGTTATTTATAGAACTGATGCAACTCAAAAGTGGCCAGCTCTTTGCACAGTGGAAAAGTAGAGAGCTCGTCACTGGGAAAAATGTTCAGTTTCAGTTTTGGCCACAGTGGTTTGCTGTAAATCCTCGTCTGAGCGTGCTGCAGATCAGCCATCACTGAGAAGCCTGTGGGGTGTGCATGGGGGGTGCTGGCAGACCCCCAGGCTCCTGGCTGGGGCTTTAGTGACCCCACATATCTGGGTGGATGCCTGCACCTGGTCACCAGCCTCAGTCACACAGAGAAAGCATTTTTGAGGTGCTCGGGGAGATGTGAAGGTGGAGGGGCAGCACTGAGTGCGGTGCTCAGTGCGAGAGGGCTGGTCACTCCATCTGCCTCTAAAGCTGAGAAGGTATTTGTGATCCCCCTGTTCATGGGCTGGGATGAGGCTGTTCTCTTCTGGTCATTTCTGGACAAAACCCAGTTTCTCCAGAAAGGCTGCTTTGAGGTGCAGTGGGATTGTGGGGGAACGGAGATTCAGCCCATTGTGGGTGTTGAGGACAAGAATCCTTGTATGGCACAAGAATCCCTCTATGGCACAACAATCCCGGTGTAACAGCCTGGGAAGCTGTGAATGGTGTGTCAGGTCCAAAGTGCTGCTGCTTCCACGTGCTCTTCGTGTGTCCCCTTCATCCCCATCCCGTGTCTCTGCAGCTCGATGACCTGTACCTGATCGCCCTCGTGCACCGCCGGGAGATCAAGTCTCTGAGGGATCTCACAGCTGAGCACCTCCCGCTGCTGAGGAACATCCTGCAGGAAGGGAAGGTGAGCGTGAGGCCGGTCCCACGATGCTGTCCTGACCAAGGAGAGCTCGGTTGCCTCTGCAAAGGCACTCCCTGGGTTTTCTGGCACAGCATCTGCCTGGGAACCGCTCATCAGGAGGTAATAAGTCAAGAAACAGGGCTGTGTTGCCCTCTCTGGTTCCTGCTCTCCATCAGCACCTTCCCCAGATCATGCCACATCCCGGTGCTTTAGGGATGTTCCATACTTCCTGTTAGCAGTGAGCTCCTCATATTAACAACCCCATCCCAACCCCTTGCCTGTTCTCACTGGCCGATGTGATTTTCCACGGAGTGTGTTTGGGAGATGGATGTGCAGTAGCTTCTCCTTCCTTCACTGCATCAGAATTTGGAAAGTAATTGCACTGGGGAAAGTGGGAGATTAATTAAGAGATTAGCCAGGGGATTGCAGCGAGCGGAGCCGGCGTGCCGGAGTCGCCGTTGCTGTTTATAGCTTTAATTACACTGGCTGGTAACAGATCCCTGTTACTTTTCCAATGAGTTGGAGTGATAAGGGTGAAAGGGAAGATGATAGGGGTGGATAGCACGTCCCATCACGGAGGGATAAAAGTGGGGCAGCCGGAGGCATCACTCTGTCCCTGCGGAGGCTGAAATGGAGGGTGGGGAAGAGCTCTGGCCTTCCAAAGTTCCCCCTCTTCCTTGCTTGCCTATGCCTTTCCTGCCATCCAGGGATGCTCTTTTCCATCCATTCCAAGGTTTTGCCAGTCCTGAGCTCTCCGTTTCTCCTCCACAGGAGGCCATAGCGAAGCGCTTCGGCGTGCCCGGCTCCCAGCTGCGGATCTACCTGCACTACCAGCCCTCCTACCACCACCTGCACGTGCATTTCACCGCCCTGGGCTACGACGCTCCGGGCAGCTCCGTGGAGAGAGCCCATCTCCTGGCCGATGTCATCGACAACCTGGCCGTGGACTCCACGTACTACCAGAAACGGGCTCTGACCTTCCCCCTGCGGGCTGACGAACCCTTGTTTAAGAAATTCCAGGAGGCAGGGAAAGTGTGAGGAGGCAGAGGTGCTTTTGTATAATTTTTTTTTTAATAAATACCCGTTTTTGGGCTTTTTTTCAAGGTTGTGTTCCTTTTATGTTTTTTAACTCTGTTTTTGTACAAGGTGGGGCTGATGATCCTTTGCTATGGAAACCGTGTTGTCTGTTCAAGTCCATTAAAAAAACCATTGATTGCATAAACCCCTTTGAGTGTGCTGGATTTTACCTCAGAGTGGGCACCTCTGGGATGCAGTGAGCAGAGGGGTTTGGGCAGGAGTGGCTGTGTTTATCCATCTTTTCCACCTGTCCCCACATCAGCCCAAACAGGGTAGTAGGGAGATGGACAGATCCAAAAAACCCCGCTGTCCTCAGAAAGTTTCATGTATTTCCTACAGATTTACCCCTGGGAGTGGGACTGCTGCTTTCCTAGAGCAGGGAGGTGTGCCTTGCTCCAAAGAGCTCCAATGACTAACTCGAGTCCTCGCCCTTCCTGTCTGGCTGTGTGGAGACAAGCGCTGTCTGCTGCCTGGTCCCCATCACCCCTCTGCTGCTCCTTAGTCATCTGTGTCTGAAACAGCCCCTTGCTGACAGAGGCTGCTTGAGGTTTTGCAAGGATTATGGGTTAAAGCCCCCCAAATATAAATAATAGTGCTCTTCCTTCTGCCAAGGTGGTGGCAGGACAGGAAGAGTGCCAGGACTTGGATTCAATGATCCGTTGTGGTGGAAAACCCAATTTCTCTGTATGCAGGGAGTTTGCTCGGCCACCCAGCCATTGGTTCCCTGGCAGCTTCTCCACTGAGCACCAACCTCTGAAAACTTCATGAGTTCCTGGTGCCAAAAAGGGCTCTGGTTT
The DNA here is from genome assembly GCA_013397775.1 of Eulacestoma nigropectus. Classification (NCBI taxonomy): domain Eukaryota; kingdom Metazoa; phylum Chordata; class Aves; order Passeriformes; genus Eulacestoma; species Eulacestoma nigropectus. The sequence goes on from VZTE01003356.1 coordinate 44,753, forward strand.
CTGGTCAGTAACCAGGGATGTAATTGCAGGAATCATCTCTCTGGTATCCCAGTTCTTTGCTCCTTTCCGCACCCTGAGCTCTAAGAGGGTTTTTTTTTGCTGATGAGGGAAAACCCAGATGTGATTGATTTTTCCAGGCTGCTGGCTGTGCCGGAGCACGGCCCAGAGCTGGCTGGAGCAAAGTGGCATCATTGGAGCTGCCCCGGGGCTCTGCTCAGCTCAACCCATTTATAAATATTCAGGTCAGGCAGCTCCCTGATGCCTTTTAGCAGCAGGGAGAGGCAGAGCAGCTGGGTGCAGCCACCTTCCCTTATTTCTCTGCACAAATTCCCATTTCCTGCGTTAACAGTTGGGCTTGATGATCTTAGAGGTATTTTCCAAATTGTTCTTGGAGTCTAGAAGTGCAATCCATAGTAAGATGATCTAGCGGATCATAGCAGATGCAATGACCTGCTGCGGGAGCCTTTCCCTCTTGCTTCAGCTCTACCCACCTCCTGAGCAGAGCAGAGCAGGCCAGTTGATTTGGGGAGCTGGGGAGCTTTAGGATCTGGACACGGTCAGCGGGGTTGCTTGTCCCATGGCTCTCCCCTTCCCTAGGTTTTAAGTTGCTAAGGGACAGGGATGAATTTTTTTCCACACCAAAGCATTTTCTCTGCCAAGGGGGAGCTTGGTCTCCTTTGGTGAGGGAACATCCCAGTTTTATGTCCCAGCCCAGGAATGGAGATGGTTAAACAAGAGACAGGCCCATCCTCTCTCCCAGGAAGGCTCCCTGGTCCTTCCAGGTATTGAAAAAACACCCTCAGTCTTGAAAATAGTCTCTCTGAGGGCTGTGACAGACAAGCAAGCAGCACATCTTCCACAGACCATCTGCCTGGCTCCCGCTGGAGGAGTCGTTTTCTTGAGAGGCTGCACTGGAGAGCAGGGGGATACCTGGAGCCCGGGACGGAGGCTGTCTCTGCCTGTCCCAAAAGAAGGGGTCAGGGGAAGCATTCTGATGGATCTGGAGCCTTCAGAGGATTAACTGAGGTCCTGCAAAGCCAGATGGCATTCCCAGGCTGTGGCTTGAGGAAGGGTGAGCCTGACGTGAGCCAGGACAAAGCCAGCTTGTGCTGGGCATGAATGGCCACATTCTTGTCCCTCTGGAGCAGATGCTGCGAGCCTGGCTGAGGGCATCCCCTTCCTCCTTTCTGAAGAGATCCTGCTCGTCTGGCTCCTCCTTTGGCCTCGTCACCCTTTCGGGAGCATTTTGGCTGTGGTGTGGGGGATGGCACAGCCTCTGCCCGTGCCCAGTGGGGCAGGACACCAGTCCTGTCCTGCACCGCGGTTTCCCAAACCCTTCTATCAGTGTGAGTTCCTAAGGGTGATGGCAGAGCTCGTTACAAATTTGCTTCTCAAACACCCAGCATTTTTTCCCCCTCTTTTCTTCTCCAAATTACTCGGTGCTCATCATGCTGAATTAATCCAACTGGCAATTTATCCTTTGTAAATTAAATATTAGGGCAGGGTGTAGTCATTAACAGTGACTACCCACCCAGCGAAGGCTCCTGGCACTCTGCTACGGCAGCAAATACATCCCCATTTTCTGGTGGGCTTTAAAGCCCTGTTGTCTGCGGAGGCTGTGGTGGCCACAGGAAGCTCGTGGCTGGTTTTTGGCTCCACCCAAGGCAACACAGGTACTTTGTGGCTGCTCCATGGATGCAAGCAGGTGTCCGGAGATTCCTGTGGGATGGACACAGCTGGTGTCCGACACTTGGTATGGGATCGCCATTGCTTCCCCGAACCTTGGTGATGCTCGAGCCACGGCACCGTGACCTCTCGGCACAGAGGTCTGGGCAAGGCAGCTCCCTGCTCCTGGGTTTGCAGCTCTGCAAGGGCTTTTATTCTGCTCCCAGTCTTGTTGATATTGCCCTGGGCCATGGGGGGATGCTGGGGATGGAGACCATCACCCCAAAATGAGCCCATCGACCATCACCAGCAGGATGCAGCTGCTGAGGACTGAGAAGATCCTGGGAAGCTTTGCAGCCTCTTTTAATATTCTGTCTTGGGGGCATGGCAGAAAGAGACATTTGGGATGCATTATTATTGCTGGAGCCTCGTTGAATGCCGTTTATGATTTTCAGATGCAATAAACCAAGCAGGGGAACCCATGAGACTGAAGGGTCAAAATATCCTTCAAGCAAATGCCTGCCGAGCTGTGACCCCACTAATTATCCCAGATTGTCTACAAGCCTGTGGCAATTAAAACCTAATTACGGCGAGTTCGCCTGTCACCACGGGTAAAGCTCTGCCCCACTTCTTAATGGCAAGGAAACCCCAGCCTGAGGAGGATGAGGAACGAGGCAAGGATTCTCCTCAAATATTGATGTAGTTCCCTTGGCAAAATCAGACGTGTCATCTCCACAAGTATTTTATCAATTACTAATGGCCCTGGACACGTTGTCTCAGGGATTGGCAAAACTCATCCCGGGCAGGAGGGATGAGTTTGAGACTGCAGAAATAAAAAAAGTTTTGAGGGGAATAAAAATAAAAACTTCAAAAGGTTGGCTTCTAATTTTGTGTATTTTGGGGTGGAATGGAAATGGAATCCCGTGGGAGAGCGAGGTGGCCTGACATGGGGCATTCCTGGGATGAGGATTAATTTCTTTCCACTTAATATTAGTTGATGATTTCAAGCAAAGCCATCCCCAGGGCCTTTGTGTGTCATCTCATGATGGTTTGAGCATCATCTCATGGGGGTTCAAGGGGGGAACGGTGCGAACCCCCTGGCTCAGTGTAAATCTCCAGTAGAATGAGCTTTGCCCATCCCCCAAAATTTGCTGTGAGCCAATTTTGGCGGGTTTTCGGTGGGGGGCTGCCTTGGGAGGGGGGCAC
>VZTE01003356.1:64392-88634 GCA_013397775.1 Eulacestoma nigropectus
GGGTGGAGGTTGGGAAAGTTTGGAGACGTGACAACCCGGGGTTAACCCCCCCCCCCCCCGGGGGTTAAAATCACCCCGGTTTTGGAAGGGGTCTGGTTGAGATGGGGTTTTCTCTCGCAGCCTCAAGTGCCGGAGGTGTGCAGTGGTGGGCAACGGCCACCGGCTCCGCAACAGCTCCATGGGGGACACCATCAACACCTACGATGTCGTGATCAGGTACAGCCCTGGGCCCGGCCCACCGCTCCCTCCCCGGTGCCACCTGCAGCTGGGGCTGACCCCTGTGATGTCCCAAAGGCTGAACAACGCCCCGGTCCATGGTTATGAGCAGGACGTGGGCTCCAAGACCACCATGCGCCTCTTCTACCCGGAGTCGGCCCACTTCGACCCCCGGACCGAGAACAACCCCGACACGCTGCTGGTGCTTGTGCCCTTCAAGCCCATGGACTTCCAGTGGATGGAGGCCATCCTCAACGACAAGAAGAGGGTGAGCGTGGTGGGGAACTGGGTCCAACCCCTCCCCGGCTGCTCCAGGCTCCAACTCTCCTGCCACCCCACGCTCGGGGACATCTGGCCTCTTACAGGTTCGGAAAGGGTTTTGGAAACAGCCCCCCTTGATCTGGGACGCCAACCCGGAGCAAGTGCGCATCCTCAACCCCTACTACATGGAAGTAACTGCTGCTAAACTGCTCAACCTCCCCATGAAGCAACCACGGAAGGTCAAGCAGGTAAGGGGTGGGGATGGCTGGTCCCCCTGCACCCCCTGAGGGGCAACAGCCTGTCCCTGTGCAGCTCCCTGAAGGCTGTGGCTCTCTGTCCCCCAGAAGCCCACCACGGGGCTGCTGGCCATCACCTTGGCGCTGCACTTCTGTGACCTGGTGCACATCGCGGGCTTTGGCTACCCGGACTCGGCCAACAAGAAGCAAACCATCCACTACTACGAACAGATCACGCTCAAGTCCATGGCTGTAAGTGTCTGCCCCGCAGTTTTGTCCGTGTTCCCCCCATTTTTCCCCCAGGATGGGGGATGGCAGCCCAGGAGAGCAGTGCTAGGATGATGAATGGCATGGGAGGCTCTTCCCTCTCGCTCCACTCCCATGGTGGATGTTGAAGTCCACCTTTGGATGGTCGTCATCCAACTTCTCTCGGTAGCCAAATGTCTTTGGAGGCACGGAGAGTTGGATCCATCCCGTTTATGTGTGAGGAGAGGGGCTCACGGACAGGGGGATTGGGCAGGGAGGGTTCTGTCCCTGCTTTCGGGGGGGCTGAAGTCCCTGCTGGTGGGGTGGGCAAGGTGGGAGGGGTGGAAGCAAAGCCCGTGGCCCCTCCTCTCCGGACTCTGGCCTCACCCCCTGCTCCCTGTCCCGCAGGCGTCAGAGCACAACGTGTCCCACGAGGCCGTGGCCATCAAGCGGATGCTGGAGCTGGGACTCGTCAAGAACCTCACCTACTTCTGAGGGCAGCAGGGCTGCGCAGGGACACCGCCCCCGGGGCGAGGAGACAGCGTCCCCTGCAGTGAGGGGACACCTTTCCCTGCAGTGAGGGGACCCTTCCCCTGCAGTGAGGGGACAGCATTCCCTGCAGTGAGGGGACCCTTCCCCTGCAGTGAGGGGACAGTGCGCTGGCGTGGGCAGAGTGACCGAGGGCAGAGCATCCTTGTCACCGCCGCCACTGCGTCCTGGGACTCTCGGAGCAGGGCCGGGGCTGGGGAGCTGTGCTGGACCGCGGGTCCCCGGGGTGGGGCAGCTCTTGGGGGGCGCAGGGAGCCCGGCGGGGCCGTGCCCCGGCGCCTTTTCTACTGACGCACTGAAGCTACCAAGGACGTGGAGGGGATTTTTTGGGTAGGGGGGTCCTCCCTCCCAGCGGGCCTGAGGGGGTGAGTCAGGGCAGGAGCCCTTGCCGTGGACATTCTCTTTCCCTTAATTTCCTCATACACTGACGAGGGCCCTGCTGAGGGGCTGATTTTAGGGGTCCCGGCCCCTCTCCTACCAGGGAATGGGAGCCTTTGGAGGCTGATGTTGCCTCCTCCCTGCCCTGGACCTCCTCCCAGATATTTAATTCCCCCCCCTTTTTTTTAAATTTCCTTTTTACTTGGTGGCCCTGTCCTGTGCCTTAGCGCTGGCGTAGGGACTCGTCCCCGCAGCCCCCCTGGGCAGGGGCACCCTGGGGTGGTGCTTGGCTTCAGGGTCTGCCAGGGCCCTTTGGTGGTGCAGATTAATTTAATTAATTTAATTAATTGAAATGCTTATTTATGATGGAGTCTTCACCCAGCGCCCGTGTGCCACTGGTGTCAGGGACAAGGGGCCTTGGGTGGGCTGGTGCGTGCTTGGCTCCAGGAATTTGGGACGTCCCCCCACCATGGACGGGTTGACTGGTCCCTTCTCCCTGCTGGTTTAGGGTCCCCTCTGCCCCCGTGGGGCTGCAGGTGCTGGGGGGACCCATGGATGGGGGTGTTGGGGCTCGTGCTGGCACCCAATAAAGTCCTGGTGAGGCTGCGATGGGCTGGGCGCTCCTGGGGCGTGATGGGGGGTGGGTGTGAGGGAGTTTTGGGGCTGTGAGATGCAGGGAGGGTGGCCTGTCCCCACACCCTCGTGTCCCCACATCCCCTTACCTGTTGTGATGCCCCATCTCCTGGCTCCCACGCTGGGGTTCTGGGGTCCCAGCTGCCCCGTGCCTCAGTTTCCCTCCACCACCGGCCATTTCTGCCCCACGGGGCCTCCCCCAGGAGGCCGTGGCACACCCAGGCTCCAGGCCAGGCCTGTGCCGGGGCAGGGTGTCAGGGAAGCCGATGTCCCAGGCGTGCCACGAGAAACACCTCTTGTATTGACCGCGGTGCCGCGATACAGCGTGGAGAGGCCCTTCCCGGGGGGTCCCTGTCCCACCGATGTCCCCCCCCCATCCTGTCCCACATGGCGGGACCCCCCCGACCCNAGAGGGCAGCGGGAAGCGGAGGCGAGCGGCTGGGGGGGCGCGGGGGTGCGTGGCGGGGCGTCCCCGGCCCCGCGGAGGGGACGGCTCCCCGGGGCTCAGCGCGTCCTCGGCGGGGTTGTGCTTAGCATGTGCCAGGGAGGGGGGATGCTCGGCCGGTCCCCCGCCCCGCAGCCCCGCTCTGGGGGCGCTGGATCCGGCCTCTTCCCACCGCCGCTGCCGGCGGGCGCGACTGTCCGAGCTCGAAGCCACGGCGCCCACGCGGAGGGTCCCGAGCGTGCCCGGAGGGGCTCAAACGTGCGTCTGCATCCGCCTCTGCAGGGGCCGGCTGGGGTCTGAGTTTTGGGAAGACGACTGGGAGTGGTGGGAGGAGGAGGCGGAGGCCTTGCTGGCCTTGTCGAACTGCACGTAGCCGTCCTGTTTGCCGCTGCTGCTGATGCTGCTGTCGCACTGGGTGTCGAGGAAGGAGCTGCTGTCGCTCATGGAGCCGCGCTGGAACTCGCGCTCGCACAGCTCGATGGAGCTGCTGCCCATGCCCAGCACGAAGCGCTGGCTGTAGTCGTAGAGGCGGCTCTGCCCGCTCAGGGTGCTGTAGATGTTGGTGAAGGACATGCCCGTGGGCACCCGCTGCTTGCCGGCCGGCCGCAGGTCAGCCGGGCAGCCCGACAGCGAGATGGTGGGGGTGGAGTGGTGCTCCTTGAAGGTGTTCACGCTGTAGTAGCCGTTGGTGGGGTCCTGGGGAGTGGGAGAAGCGGGGCAGGTTGGTGGTGGCCTCCCTGGGCACCGTGGCACTTGCGGTGCCCACCCTGCCCATCCACCCGGGACATGGGAGACTCATCACAATCAGGGAATCTCCTGAGCTGGAAGGGACCCACAAGGATCATCCAGTCCAGCTGCTGGCCCTGCACAGACACCCCAACAATCCCACCCTGGGCATCCCTGGCAGCGCTGTCCAAACGCTCCTGGAGCTCTGGCAGCGGGGCCGTGCCCATTCCCTGGGGAGCCTGGGCAGTGCCCAGCACCCTTGGGGGGAAGAACCTTTGCCCTGACATCCATCCCAACCCCCCTGACACAGCTCCAGCCATCCCTGAGTCCTGTCCCTGGTCACAGAGCAGAGGTCAGAGCTGCCCCTCGGGAAGAAGCTGCAGACCCTGATCAGTCTCCCCTCGGTCTCCTCCAGGCTGAACAAGCCAAGTCACCTCAGCTGCTCCTCATATGGCCCCTCCAGACCCTTCCCCCTTTTCACAGCCCCCCTTTGGAGGACACCCTCAACCACCAAACTGTCCAGCAATGTCCTCTTGTGCCACCAAAGCATTCCACTCCGTTCAGCCCCCTCCAGGTCGGGACACAAGTACCCCTTGCACCCCACTGTCCTGGCACCACACCTTTGTGTCATCCCCCAAAAGCTGCTGGGGCCAGAAAACAGTGCCAGCAGACCAGAGCCTCTGTCCCTGCACAGGGACAGCCCTCTGGGACAGGCCAGCACTGGGGACATGGCCCGAGGACAGACAGCCCGGCAGCAGCAATGCTGGGTGAGGCACGAGCTGGTTCTGCCCAGTGGTGGGCACGGGGAGGGGTTCCCAGCACCCCCGGGGTGCAGCCCCTCTGCCAGGAGTGACCAGGGGGGCTCTGACCCCAACTCTTCGTGGGTTTGGGGACAGAGGCAGGCTCCAGGATCCATCTCACCTTCAGGTTTTGAAACTCCTTCTCCTCCTCCTTGAGCACCTCGAGCTGCTTCAGCACCGAATCCTGCTGGAACTCCCCCCGGTCCATCTAGGAGAGGACGCAGACAGGGGTCAGCATCCCGGGCACCGCCTGTCCCCCGGCTGTCCCCATCATCCCCAGGCCATGTGGGGTGAGCCCCACGTCCCTCATCAGCCCCGTGGCACGGGGAAGCTGCCACCAGCCGGATTCAAGGACTTGCCCAGGGGTGCCCCAGCGGTGTCCGGGGGCGGTGGAGCCGGGCAGACGCCCAAAAGCCACACGATTCCCTGGGTTACAGATTGGTTTTCCCTGTTTAGGACAGAAAAGGCCGGGCCGATGCAGAAAACAAATTATTTACCGTAGTGAAAGTTGAGGCTGCATCCACCTGCCCAAAGCAACACCCCAAATTCTCCTTTTCCCTTCTTTTCATCCTCTCCTCCTCAGCTGAACTTGGCCGCCTCATTAGTTTTCCTTTGAAGGCTGGCTGTGATCGGAGGGAGGCGGGGAGGAGGGGCAAGGTGCACATTAATTACACCACGGCTTTAATTACCCTTCCTTCAGCACGCGGGGCTGTGCAGGAAGCAGAATAATTATCAACCAATTTCTCAGTCGCCTTTTTTTAGCTTCTCCCGTGTTCACCGGACGCCTCCAGCCCGGCTTCTCTGGGATCTCAGCCCCCAAAATCCCCTTTTATTGCCCAAATTCTCTCCTCTTTAAGATGGTAAGTGGCTGTGGAAATTCACCCCGCGGCACTCGCTGTTCATCTCCCGAAAGCCTTTGATGTGGCTGTTAAAGGCAATAAATTAAAGTACCTGAGTTTTCCTAGGGAAAAGAAAGCCTGGATCAGCCATTGATTTACCAGGATAAATACAAGTGTCGCCGAGGATTAAACGAGTGCAGCTAAAGTGGGATGTGGAGGGGTTTTTGCTCTGCCAGCTCCAGCGACCCCCTCGATCCTCTAAAGCATCTCTGACAGGCAGAGACTGGGGGTGTTAACCCTATCGAAAGGGTTTAACAGGTCCTAGCTCGGAAAGAAGAGGAAAAACCATTTCTCCTTGGATTTGGCTTTTGTTTTTGTTGGCGTGGACGACCCAGGTGGGCAGGACAAGCCCAGAGATGGAGAGGGGAGAAGGGAGCTGGGAACCAAGGGGACAGTCCCACTGTCACCAAACCTCCCCGGAATTAATGTCGGGTTTGACGCGGTGTTTTAAGCCATTTCATGTTGCCTCTTGAAGTGCTGGTGGGAACGATCCAGGCACGGGGATGCTCCTCGAGCCCCGTGGGGACCCTGCCTGTCCCTGGGGCTGGCAGGACGCTCTGAATTCGGCTGCACCCCGTGGATTTGGGGACTGCAGGGAGTCCCCACGTGGGGTCCACAAAGCGCCATCACATCACTGAACCTCCAATCCCCCCATTACAGCCGGTCATTACCGTCACCTTTATTAAAGTCTTACACCGTTAATTAGTGGGCGGTGGGATCCTCGTTAGTGTGATTTCCGCTGTCATCACCGGAAAGGGAGGGAAATTAACTCAAGTTCACTCCATCACCCATATTAATGGGGATTATGAAGGGGGAGAGGGAAATACAGGGAAAGAAAGACAGAGATGTCTGAGTGCCCTGGCATGGGATGCCCCAGTGTCATTCCTGGACTTTTTTTCCAGAGCCATGGCCCTCTCCAGCCGGGTGACGGCACCAAGGTGCTCCGGGCCTCAGCCGTGCAGATGGCTGGGGATGCACCTGCCTGTCAGAGCCTCGTGCCCACCATTCCCCTCCTGCCAGCGCCGCTCCGCTCCTGGGAACCTCATGCCAGGACTTAATCCTGCTTGGCACTGCCAGGTGCCAGCAGCCTTCGCCATCCCCAGAGCAGTGGGGCATCAGAGGTGGGGTGAAAAGTCCTGCCCATTCCCAAACCCCGCCGGTCCCTCCCGGATCAGCGCGGCTGAGGGATGTGACAAACTGCATCCCTGCCTGCCGCTGCCTCGGCTTCCCCCCCTGCAAAAGGCAGGGGCCCCCGAGAGATGCTGAAGCATCACCTCGGCTTCGCCGTGCTGGCTCCCAGCGCACAGGGAGCGCATCCCTGCAGAGCAAAGTGACTTCTCGGGGTCACTCAGCGCAGGGAAACGCCGGATGGAAGCAGCAGACAGTGCCGTGCCTCCCGCTCTGCTCTGGAAATGTGGAGCTCTCCCGCATTTCACGCCACCAGATGAAACCTCTGAGGTGGAGAATCTGACAGGATATTAAATTCTTGGCTTTCATTAGTGGACACAATATGTTTTCTAAAATGCTGCCTCAGGTCCCTGAGTATCCTCCAGACCTGGCGGGCTCCAAGTGCCTCCCCCCAGCTCGCTCCAGGTTTAATTACAATATTTCCGGCTGGCTGGGTAATTGGATGCCACCCGGCAGCACTTGTGCGGGCCAGACGCTACCAGGGTGAGGGATGTTGATGCCGATTCTCGAACAGCGACTTCCTCTGCTCCCAGGGAGGGAACAAGCCCATGAATAAAGAACCACTCTGGGAATTCCCAGCTGGATGAAGCTTCATCACCTTCAGACACCGGCTCTGGCCTCGGTCGCCCAGTGATGTGACCTCCCACTGGGGCAGGTGTGGCTGCCCACCACAGGAGAAGCTGCAGCTTCTCCTTTCTTGTCCCACCTCTCCTTGAAATGTTGCTTTTGGATGGGCTGGTGCCGCTGGAAGGGGTCGGCTGTGCGGGAGGATGCTCCCCACGCTTCCCGGGCAAGGCTGGATGTTGTGGAGACGCAGCTTGGCTCCAGTTCAAGCCTGGCTCTGCCAGCTCGGGGCTGCTGGTGCTTCCCAGGGTGGCGGTGGCAGTGGCCACTGGGCACGTGGATCATGTCCCAGCCCGCGGGCACGGGAGGGAGGCAGGGAAAGGGATGCTGTGGCCACTGGGCTGCAGGTAGGAATGAGCCTCGCCCAGAATGGAAATTCTGCTTCTCTGATTTTTCCTCTTCCACAGGGATCCGAGCTGAGCGCCTGTCTGGAAAAGGTGTCTGGTGCTGATCACCTGTGAAGGCCATGAACAAACTGGGAACGGCCCTTGGAGCAGAGGGATGGGTTTGAGGAGACAGGAAAAGATAAACCTATCACTGGATGGATTATTTTGACTGTTCCATTCCAAATATGAACCAAAGGTGATGCCTGGATCTGCCTGGCCACACTGGATCCCCTCCGATAGAAGGGATGATGCAGAGGTGGAGATCTCTGGGATGCCCCTGCCTGTCACTTTGGGATCGTCTCTGACTGCTCATGGCAGTGGGGATGGCTCCTTTGGGATTATCAGCCCCATTTCACAGGTGGGGAGGCGTCAGCCAGGAATAAAGCCAGCCCTGGTGAGGGAGGAGGCTGTGCCACGCCGGAGCTGCCAATGCTCTTCACCTCTGTCCTCACAGCCCGGACCTGCCGTGCCCGTGCAATGCATCCCGCAGGAGGGAGAATGCAGCTGTTGTGGTTTATTTTCCCCAGGATCAGACCCTTCACCAGGCTCTTTTGTCTCCAGCCCCTAGAGCTGGCAGCCTTTTCCCTGCCCGTGGGCACTGCCTGGCAGAACAGCTCTCGGAGCAGGGGGCGAGCACGGCGCTGAGGCAATGTGAACATATGCAAATCAGCCAGCGTGACGCGTATCCTAAGGTGTTAATGAATTTATAGATGCATGAATAATGCCTTGTGAAAAGCACGGTGAGCTGCCGAGGTCACAGATGGCTGGAGAATGACAAAACAGCGTTTGGGGGCACGGAGAGTCACGCTGGCGCTCTGGCACCAGGAACGCTCCAGCAGAGCGGGACACGGTGGGAAACCGAGGAGCAAAGGCACATGCACGGTGCTGAGGATCCTGAAATTCAGCAGGAGCAGGTCAGGCTGTGCTGGACTCAGGGGCTCGGCCGAGGGGCCGGGCCGGGGCTAGGATGGAGAGCAGCGAGGAGCTGTTTGCCAGCGTGGCTGCTCCTCGTTAACATCCACATCAATGATCCCGAGCCCCCCGCACGGCAACGACAGTCACAGCTGCTATTGAACTGCAAGGTGTGATGAGCACTGCTGAGGGCGAGGAGATCATCTCAAGGGATGGAGATCTCACAGAATGCTCAGAAAAGGCAAATGGGGAAGCAGAGGGAAAAATGCTGGTGCTGGGAGGAGGGAGAGCTGGAAAATCCTGGGGTGAGGATAGGGAGGTGCTGGGCACTGCCTTCCTCCTCCTGCTGGAGAGGCCTCATTGCTGCTCATCCGCAAGAGGGAGTTTTTAACTTGATCCTTCACTTCATTGACAAAGTTGGAACATTTTATCAGGAATCTGTTTGGCATCCAAGGCTGGGTGTCTGATGGCCGGAGGAGGATGCCCACACCGGCTGTTGGACACGGCAAGGAGGTGGATGAGGGAGAGATGGGGTCCCTGCGGACTCTGAGGAGAGAAGGAATTGGGGAGTATTTCCTGGGAATGTGCTAGCAGAGGGCAGATGAGGGTGGGGAGGCTCCCATCCAGGCAGGCGAGGGGGCTTTGGTGCCTTCTCCCTGCAGGTAAGGGTGTCCCAGCTGGTGCCAAACCCTCCCAGCATCAGGGTCAGAGATCATGGACCATCTCTTCCAGCTCCTGAATGGTGCTGATCCAACGATGTCATTTCCAGCTGCTGTATTTTCAGGGAAAATGCCTGGATTTGGCCAGGAGAGGGGAAGAATTGCCCTCTTCCAGTCCAGCCAGGCTGTGAGTCTCTGTTGTGTCATATCCAAAAGTGCTCAGCTTTCCCTTCCCTGTTTGCACTTTAAACAGTTCCTTTGTGCCGTGACCAAACCACCTCTCACCAGTCTGGCTGATAACCCCAGGAGCTCCACAACCTCTTCCTGTAAGGCATTTTTTCCCAGCTCTCAAACAAATGTCTTTTTTTTTCCGCACCATTTCCACCCTGCCAGGATCCTCATTGCAACGTGCCCGGCACAGCTCCGCTCCCAGCCTCAGCAAGGCACACGCTGATGTGAAATCACCCTCTGGCTCCTGCAAATAACCTAAGAATGTCCCCAGGATGGCTTCCAAGATCCTGTCCCACGATCATCCTCTTCCTTGTTTACTCACAGTGGTAAGTGTTCTCTTCTGCTGAGGCTTCGTGTGTGCTTCCAGCCTGGTGGTTACGGTCTGGAGTGGGATTTGGGATGGTCTCAGATGCCCCTGTGGGAGCCAGATCTGGGCTGGGCACTGCTGGTCACACAGATGATGTACGGGGTCCCATGGAGAGGAAGCTTCTCATTCCCCTTCACCCCCAGCAGATTGGTCCAAACCCAATCCCAGCCTTCTCTGTCCTTCCAGCCTTGCAAATCCCACCGTGGGCTTGCAGATTTCTCAGGGCAAAGCCCTATTGGGAACAAAGGGTCTTGCACAGAAACCTCAGCGGTGCTGGGATAAGTTGCCAGATCTCCACCTCCTCCTGCCTCATTGTTTGGAGGCTCCCTGGCTGTGTAAATGCTTTGGCAATCCTGACAATTCCAGCAAGCAATTCCACCCACCCTACGATGCTCAGCCTTGCCTTCCCACCAGGCATCCATGGAACAGCTTTTGCAGGCAGGACATACAAGTGCTGCCCAAAAAATGGAGAGTTAGAGGTGGAAAAAAACACCCAGCAGCCTAGAAAGCAGCCACTGTCTTCTTCAACCCTTTCTCCCTTTCCCATCCGCTCTTTCCTCTCCTTTTTTACAGCCACGCGCCTTTCTTTGCCATTTTTCAGCTTCCGTTTGCCACCAGCAAGAGAAAGCGAAGGCAAATCGGGGCTGAGACAGAGAGAACAGCGACCAGAGGGGCTGGTGGTGAGCATGCACCAGTCCACGGGCGCAAGCTGAATTTCCTGGGATCTCAACCATCCACCTCTCTCCCTGCCCGCGCCTGTCGGTCCCCGGGGGTGAAGGCAGTGGCCCCGGGAAGGTGACACCTCCCTGGCTGTTACTGGCCCTCAGCGTTCCGGGCGCGCATCCGGCCCCGTGCGCGCACCTTGGTGCTGCCCGCAGACGTCTCTGGGCGCAGCCCTCGCTGGTTAATGAGCTCGTTACCACCCCGTGCTCACCCCTTGCGTGTCTCCCTGTCCCCCGCAGCTTTCCAGGTGTGAGGTGGCAAATTTGCTTTGCAATTAGCCCGGCGGGCAGCCGGGCCAGGGCAATAAACCCCTCCCAGCTCTTCCGCCTCATTGGCCAAGTTTCACTCGAGGAGTTTTTACGGCAGGAGGATGTAGATCTCGAGAACGGGGTTTTTGGAAAAGCATCTTTGCCTTGAGTGGTTATTACGGGGCTGAGCGACGCGTGCCTGGGCTCGTTACCATCAGACTTTTGCCCGGAGCCATCGCTCAGGGCGGGGAAGGAATTCCTTACCATCAGCTGCTTGATGGTCGGGTGCTCCTCCGCCTCCCTGCCCGAGGCCGGCTCCTTGTGCACGATCTCCACACGGATATCGTTCTTGGCGGAAACCACACCCTTGAGATCTGGGAAAAGAGGGAGATGGAGAAGGGGGTTAGTCCGAGGCAGTGGTGGAGCTTCTGCAGGACCTGACTGAGGAAGCCTGGCAGCACCAGGGAAAATAAACCCGGCTCAGCAAGCCCATTGGAGAGCTGGAGGAGCAATATTTGCATTGCCATGAGGTATGGACGGCTCAGACTCCTACAAGAATTCCTTTGGGAGCTCGGTTGGCCTCTGCCACACTCACGGTGCTGTTACCAGGGGCTGGGCTGTAGCAGAACTGCTCCCACAGGGAGTGGGATCACTGTCCAGCCTGCTGGTCCCTAGGAAATGCTGCTCCTGAGGGATGGAGCAGCTCTGGCCAGGCGCTGGGAACTCCTGAGAAAAGCCTCCCCCAGTCTGGGACACAGACAACACAGGGAAAAGGCCAAGCAACGAGCACAGACGTAGCCAGGGATGGTTTTATCATCTCCAAGCAGCCTGGAGATGACAATGAGAGAAGAGAGAAAAACACGCCTGGAGAGACTCCCTGCCTTCCCTGAAGGTGTCAGGCGTGCTTTGAACAAGTCATTTTAGCAGAATTAAACCACAGACGTGGAGCAGCGGGAGCAGAACGGCGGCGCAAAGCCGAGATGAAAAGCAGAGATGGAGGCAAATCTGAGCAGCGAGACCTCAACAGCTTTGAAGCCGGCCCCCAGCCACGGATCTGGCTCTCGCCTCCCAGGACGGCTGTACCAGCCCTCCCGGACCCAAAAACTGCCTTGAACCGCTGGTTTGTCAGATCTACCTCCAGCTGACAGATGCAGCCAAGCCAGGATTGCAGGGATCAGTCCAGAAAAGGCTGGGCCCCCGGGAGTTTTATCTCTAAACCAAACTGAATGATGTAACCGACACCGGCTCGAAGCTCCATCCTCGAATTCATCTCTCCCAGCATCCCCTGTCCTTGATACCTGCAGCCCCCAGACCTCTCCAAGTCTCAGGGCACGAGGCAAAGGCTTTCACTGGGAAGTTGCTACAGCTTTTTTTTCAATGTTGTCCTGCTGGGACCACGTTCCTGGTGCTGGAGCCTCTGTCTTTAATCACAAGGAGAAGCTAATCAGTGTCTTGCAGCTCCTCTCCCATGAGTGTTCCCCCTTAAATAACTCTGGGCCGTTAAGTCACTGAAGATACAACAACAGATGTGCAGTAAAGTAAATTTCTTTTCTTTTCCAGAGCCTCCAGGCTCGGTGTGTCTGCACCTGGTCCTTTTTTTTTTTTGCTGCATTTTCCCAAAACATGGTCAGGAATTGCCTCCCCCATTGCTGTTAGTTGTGGTCAGTGGCTGGGTCAGGAGATTCCTTCTCACGGTGTCCGCTCCACACAACAGCCTGCACCAGGTTGTTGTAAATGATGGCACAACACTCCAGTATTTGTCTCGGGAGAGGAATCTGCAGTCATCCTGGCAGGAAATGAGTCCTTCTGATATCCAAGCGCTCTGTCTGTCCCATCATTCCTGAGCTGATCTCTAATAACTCTGCCCTTCACACACCACTAACAGTGATGAAATTCCTTTCCTCACCTTTCAGCCTGGTGTTCCTGCCCTCCTGCCACCGGAGACAGCGGCCGTGGCATCCCGTTGGCATTAGCATCTCCAAGCTGGGGTGAAAGCCCATCCACTTGGCACATCCAAGTCCTTCCCTGCAGGGTTCTGCACCCTGAGTGTCACTGGGGTCTGGTTCAGCTGCTCCCAGTTCCCCCCAAACCCAAGGAGAGACTCTGTTTTGGGAGCTTCCGGTGGCTTTTGGAGCCAGGTGAAGGGGAACTGAGGGGCCTCAGTGCCACCAGCACCCCATGCATGGATCTCAGGCTGGGGAATCCCACTTGCATCCTGGATTTGCTGCTGTCCCCAGCTGGGTCCGGCTCTTCCCTTCCCGTTAGGTTTTGGGGAGGGAAGGGAGAGCAGGGCAGGGATCTTCGCTGATCTCCTGGGTGATCTCCTGCTTGTTCTGATCCCAAAGGGAATGGCAAAGAAGCCTTGTAGGGAGCACAGGGACCCTGGCCCTGGCCTGGGGATGCTGCCGACCTCTCCCCAGGGAATCACAGTGCCAGGGGAGCAGCAGAGCAGGGAAGATGCCCAGACCCAGCAGCCTGTGGTGTATCGGAGTCCCAAAAACCTTTTCTAAGCGGGACAGCACTGGAAGCACAGCGCAGGAAAGGGACTTCAAACCCTGCCCAGTGCCCTCTCTCCAGAACCTATCTTCCCAGCCCTGGTGAGGAAAATGCCCCTTCCTCCTGATTTACCAATGGGATAAATCACACCAGGCATTTGGCTGGGATGGCCTTGTCCCCTCCTGGCTTTCCCCTTGAAGAGCAGCCCATCCTTGCACGCCTCCAGCTTGTGAGGGTCTAAATCCTGGCGTTTTCACCGCGTCTGGGATCTGTTGTCATGGCATTGCTGTGAAATCGTGTGTCCTGTGAAGAGCCCTGCACCATCTGGTTCCATCAAGCGAGAGGGAAATAATGAACCACACGCTTTCTGTTTCTCTGAAGGATGTGGCACGGGGAAAAAACAGCCCATGGACGTGGGAACACAGCTTGGCCCTGCTTCCTTCAGGTGCTTGCATTGTCCCTTGCTGCCAAATGACCTCCATGACATCAAACTGGCCTGGTCTTGGGTCTTGTCCCTCAGCAATCCTTCCCCAAAAAGCAAGATGAATGACTTCCCCCATTTAATTCGTTAATTCTTGCTAATGGAGGCTGTGAGAGTTCAAATAAAATGAGATAAAACAGGGAGAGGCATCATTATCACGCTGAAAATTAAACACTTCTCTGCAGTGGGGGGCCGTGTGTGGCTTTACTGAATCCAGGAGCAGCCTGGTGTCTTTGATGGCTTTGTAAACCAGCAAGGGGGGGAAAAATAAAAGAACAACAACCGGGTTTTCTGGCACACACGTGGAGAGTTTGGCATCCCAGAATCCGCACCACGCGTCTCGCGAGCCGGGAGCAGCGCCAAGGATCTCCTCCTCTCCCCAGGGGCTGGGAATGCTCTAGACAATCGCACTCTTCTCCCTCCTGCTTTGGTGCCTTTTCATGGAGCCAACAATCCTCCTTTAATTTCCCGGTGTCTTTTTAATGAGGCCAGACAATGCCACGCTGTTTCCCCCTCCTCCTCCTCTACCTGTGTCTCTAATGGCACTTTGACTTGTATTCCCACTGGAGCCAGACTCCAAAATGCACAAGTCCCATGGAAAACCCCTCTGCTGGCTGTCATTCCTGCTAGGAATAAGCACGTCAGGAAAATTGGAAAGAGAAGCAGAACTGTGGAGGGTTTTTAAGCACTGATGTGGCACAGTGAGGATGCTTCTCCCCCTTGGACACCAGGATTTCTCCAAGGGAGGGATTAAGAGGTCCCCTGCACACCTTCTGTGCTGCTAACAGGGATCAGCAGTCACCCTGGCGTGTCTTCCATAAACCCTTCCCTTTTCCCACAGGGCTGCCGTTTGTTGGTAGACCAACAATGAGAAGCGGCTTGTGCTGAGAAATAAATTCAGTAAATTAAGCTGTATCGGTAAATTCAGGCTCTGATTTCTCCCTGTTCCACTCGATTCACCCTCTCCCCAGAGTTCGCCCCCCAGCCCTTCCAAAGGGATGCAGCGTGGCCGGGGGTGACACTTACTCCTCTGGGAGCGGGCGCAGCAGAAGGCGACGATGGTGGCCATCAGCACCAGGAACGCCACACCGGCCCCCACGGCCACTCCGATGATCACCGCCATCGGCACCGACTCTGCAAGAGGAAGGAGAGGAAGCATGAAGCGGGATGAAGGTCACAGAGGGGGCTTTTCCCCCAGGGACCCACCCCTGGCTACTGGCGAGAGGCTCAGTGACGAGCCCGGGGAGGGTTTTGGGGCCTCCTTCCCTGCTCCCCCATCCCTGCGTGGTGATGTGGGCACAGGCTGCCCGTGGGACACTGCGATTTGTACAACCCTGCTCGTTCTGTGCCTCAGTTTACCCTGGGAGGAGAGGAGGGGGGAGCCAGAGGAGCAGATTAGCAACTGCTCTCGTTAGTGCCCTGCGGGTTAATGAATGAGCTTCTCTAAAGGAGGAAGTATGAAAGAAGATCATGTGTGAATATTATTAAGAAAGAGAAATGGCATCCGAGCAGGCTGATGGATGACTTAGCCCAAGTCATCATTCACAGCCCCTGCCTATTTTATATCCCAATTTCCTGCCTTCTCCCATGGCTTATCGACTGTCATCCTTCCCAAATTCCTGAGGGTGCTACAAAGATTGGGACAGGAGGGACGGCCCACGCAGGGGCTGAGCACAGGGGGGTGGGACGTGTGGGCAGGGTCTGTGGGAGAGAGAGCAAGGGGTGCATCCTCACATCCTTCTGCCTGCAAGAACTCTGTCACCGAGTTCCTGGCGGGGATTCTGGGCTGTGGCTCAGGCAGCAAAGCTGATTTATCTATGCAGGCCCTGGCAGCAGCTGGTAAGGTGTGGGGAGGGTGGGATGGGAAATCACATTTATGGTGAGAGGGTCAGATTTGGAGCCCCAAAGCCTCGTTATCTCCCTGCTCTGGCTCTGCAGTTCCTCCAGGCACAGCTCCGACCTCACAGCGAGAGTTGGGTTGGTGCTCCCTGGATTAAAGGGGGGCAGTGATGGGCAGCACTCCCACTGCAGGACACCACAGCTGTGGGTACCAGAAATCACCTTCCTTGGCTGGGATGATAAACTACATCCCAGAGACCTTCTCCCCTAAAGCTGCAGCTATCTCCAGGTTCCTGTTCCTTCTCTTTCTAAGCACCCTGCAGGATCCTGTGAAGCAAAAGAGGGATAACCCTGTCCAGGATGACCTGATAAGCCGGGTGTGTCCTCACAACTTTCATGGACACCTCCTTGGAAGGTGTTTTCTCCTTGGAGCCCTTGCCTTGGAAATGGATGGGATGAATTTATGGAAAAACGTGTGCAGAAAGGTGGTTCTCCTCAGAGGTCTGTGCAGATGGGGGACACAGATGCTGCTGGACCCTGGGGACACGGGGGTGACCCAGCTGAGAAGCAGAGCCCAGGGATTATCACCTGGCTGGGTGATACAGGAACCATTTCCCATTGCCCACTGGTGTGGAGCTGGGGTTGGGCATGAATTTCAGCCTGGACACGAGACCACAGATGCCACCTGTGCCTTTCATCCTTCCCAAGGGCCGCACACCCTTACTGGTGGGACTGGGGGCAGCTGTCATTCCACCAGCATCCACTGTCGTCAGCAAAGGGCGTCTTCCTTGTCGCCTAATCCCAGGTGGGACAGGGGAGTTCTAAAGCCACCTTAAGCCATGGCTGTGGGGCTCCTGGGTCCTGAGCCCTCACTTGGGAACTGCAGGGTGATAAAAATGTGGTGCTGACTGAGTTTAGGCTCTGCTCACACTGGATCTAAACAGAACTGATGTTTCTCACTTTGTGGCTTGCTCGTGGATTTCCTGCTTGGGCCCGCTGGTCCCTTGATGTGTCACATGTCACTCAAGCTGGGCCACTGGTGACATGACTCAAGTGGCACAGAATCAATCCATCACCAAACCTCTGAGAGTGCCCAGGTGGTGAAAAGGCAAATCCCCTCAGTGCTCTGCTGCCTCGAGCTGGAGCTCAGGGAACAGGTGCTGTAGCTGGGTCCAGCTGCTCCAAGGACCTAAAATCTTAAAATCACCCTAAAATCAGCATCCTCCAGCACAGCAGCTGAGCCATGGCAAGGAGAAACCAGGATTTTCTGAGGCCGCCTGCTAGGCAGTGCTCCTGCCAACAGTGGCACCTCCTCACGGGATTCTTTTGGCCTTCCCAGGGGAATATGGAGCAAGGGAATGGAGAGACAGGAGCCTGGAGGCCCTGGGAGGGCTGGCTGGCTGGCTCTCAGCTTTAGGGGAGTGGGATCTGCAGTGCAGAGCTCAGAGAGAAGCAGGTGGTGATGGGGATGAAGATGATGGAGAATCATGCAGGGAATGGGGTGGGGAAAGCGTCCAGGGCTCTCCTGGGCTGGGATAAAGGTAACTGCAAAGGGGCAGTGACAGGAATGGGGGGGATGGTAAACTGTCCTGTAGGGATGGGTGAGCTGAGGAGAGGCAGAGTGCTGGCTCCCCCAGGAATGCTGCTCTGGGGCACAGGATGAGGAACCACAAGGGCGGCACATCCCGCAGCACCTGCCCCAAGGTCCATCCAAACCTGCTCTGGTGCCAGTGGATGCTGGCCAGCATTCTCCCACGATGCTGAACCAAGCTGATGTCTGCAAATGACCCCAGAAACATGTACTTTTCCTTCTTTGTTTTTGTCCCAAAGTAGCACTTTATGGGACTTCTGCAACATTTTAAACATGGCTGAGTAACAGCATCCCCCTCCCAGCGACTGGGGAGCTGGGGCACAGAAAGTGCTGGTTTCCAGAGGGGCTCAGTGGCACTGGGGAGACTGGACCACTCCAGCTTCCCAGTCCTGCCCCGGTCACTGCCCTGCAGCTTCCCTACTCCCCTTCCTGCCCTGCCTGCCCTATGGAGAGCTGCCGGGCCAGGAGGAGGGCGCCGGGCCCTCAGGTGTGGTAATGGCTGGGGACAATCCACATTCACCGTCAGCTCATGATTTCCGTACCTGCTTGAATACCAGCTCCTGATTTCATTTCCGTACCTGTTTGAAAATAAAGCAAGTGTCCACAGCCTTGCACAGCCCACGCGCCCACCGCAGCCTTCCTGAGCGCTCAGCCCTCAGCTCCGCTCTGCTCCGGGGCTGTTCCCATGAAGGGGACGGCCTCTGCCACCCTGCGGTGTCCCCCTGGCCCGGGCAGGGCTGTCCCCTGGCGTGGCCTAGCAGGGACGCCCGGATCTGAGCTCGGAGCCGGCTCGGCCGCCCGGCCACCCTCCGCCGGGACCCAGGCTCGCCGCCGAGCGCTCCCGCTGACTGGCAGACGACCTGGAAAAACCACTGGCTCTGTTTGCATTGGAAGAAGCCCAAGGCTAATTTTAAGGGGTTCATTTAGCTCTGATTTAATCTGGACGCCAGCCTTGCCTATAAATCACGGCTTAATGAGAACAATCCACCTGCCTGCCCTGGCATTTAATAAAATAGAGAACTGGAGTTCCTCCAGGAGCTAAGCATTCCTCACACAAGCCGTCTGCCTCCCTTGCTAGGGAGAGCCCCGAGAGTGGCATTTCCCTGGCCATCCCCTGGGAATTGCTGGGTGTGCGAGCCCAGCCCTGTAAGACGCTGGCACTGTGGCTGGTGGCCGGGATGGAGGGTTGCCACCAGCCCAAACGCCTTCCTCCCGCTCGCTCCCATCACCATGTGGGGTCTGCTGGGAGCAGCCGCTCCTGTTTCTCCAAGGCTGTAAATGATCCTCCAGCCTGGGGCAGTGACATCACCTTGTACTGTGGGACAGGGGCTAAGGGCTGCAGGATCAGCCCGTGCCCTCCAGCTTTAGCAGGACAGGTAAAATCAGGAATACCTTGTCGAGCAGAGACTTTACAGGGCTTGTCCCTGCTCTTGCCTCTTTGCCAAGATCATGTGCCCTAGGGATGCAATCCTACAGCTAGCACAGCTGGAGCCTTGTCACCATCCTTCCTAATTTCCTCTTTGGCATCCCGAGAGCTCTCCTGAGCACCTCCTGCCTCTCACAGCATCTCCCCACTCTCACAGCCCGGCCAGGCGCTAATTCCCGCTGCCCACCAGCCCCCAGCAGCTCCCCAGCAGTGCCCACCTTGCTCCTTGAGCCGGATGATCTCCGTGTCGGAGCCGAAGCTGTTCCAGGCGGTGCAGTTGTAGATGGTTTGGAAATCAGCCCGGACGATGTTGCTGATGGTCAGTGTGGAGATGACCCCCTCGTCTGTGCTCACCGTCTCCACCGTGTAGCGCCCGGAGGTCCCAGATTCCAGGACGTTCTCCTTCCAGGACCAAGCCTGCCAAGCGAGAGAGGGGTGAGCCCGGGGCACCCCGAGGTGTTCCAGGCACCCGCCGTGCCCCTGGGTGTTACTCACAATTCGGTCTGGCGGCGGAGTGCTGCGGATGAAGCACTTGATCTGCCCCTTCTGGCCGTGCAGGGCGTGCTGGGTCTGGGTGCTGGAGATAATGGGGGGCCCTGTGGAGACAGGAGAGGCTGCTGGCACCCCATGGGAGTGGTGGGGATGGGGGGTGTTAGTGGAGCCCTGCATGGATATTGGGGTCCATCTCTGAGGGGCAGGGATGGAGCAACAGCCCCATCACCCCCTGTGATGGAGAACATCGAGTGGAGGCTTTGGGCTCTGATGGGTTTCTGCAAAGCCTCCGCAAAGCACCAGGGTCCCCCCATCTCTGTACCCCCATCCCTGGTGTAAATGATCCTGCCCCCATCTCCTCGGTCAGCCTGGCCTCTCAGAAGGGCTGTTTGCTGCAGAAGCAAAGCAGGATCCCATCCCAGCTGCTGTTCCTCTTCTGTGCTCTCCCAGATTCATTAAGCAACCATTAAACTAATTGCTCTCCAGGGCATTAAGGAAGATGTGGTGGACAAGTTTCTGCTAGAAAACCTTAACACCCATCAGCTGGGCTCTCCTGCAGCATTTGGATCATGAAAGGAGCCCGGCCTGGGTGCGAAAGGTGGGAAAGGCTCTTCCTGAGCCAAACGCCAGCTGAGCCAGCTAGGGATGGGAAAAGTCCTTGTCCTGCCTTGATGAACATCCTGTGATTGGGAGAAAAGCGGTGAGAGAGAACAGCATGGCTTGATGGGATCAGCGTGTCCCTCACTCTTCTAACAGCCCTGATCACCCCAGGGGAGCAGCATAAGAGCTGGGATCCTAATTGCTGTTTATTAACCTCCTTAATTAAAGCAGATTTGCATTTCCATGAGTGGCTTGCTGCTGGCAGAAAAGGAAACAGCAGCAACTGGGCTGCAGGGCAAGGAGAGAGGGGAGGCAGGGGCTGGCAGAACTCCCCCTGCTCCAGCCCTGGAATTTCGGGTGTTCACTCGGGGTTGTCACGCCTGGTTTGGAGTACGTCACTGGGTTTATCAGTAAATACAGCCTGGTGGATTTTTTCCCATTTTCCCCACCTCCCTGCCCTGCACCTGATGTGCTCCTTCAAAAAAAGTCTCAGGGATTTGGGGTAAAGTGGGGAGAAAGATTTGCCTGGGTATTCCTGCCTGATTCTCATCCAAATCAGCCATTTATAAATTTCCAGAATGCACAAAAACGTACCAAAATGCTAATCCTTCACTCTCGTGCATTTGTTCTTTTTGGAACTATCCCAGTAACCCCTTCCTGCACCAAACTTGCACACTCCCCACACACCTCCCACTGAGGCACAGCCCTGTCCCTGCTTCCTTACACTGTTCCAAGGGGAGATGGATGGAAAACAAGCTCATTGAAGCACAATTCACTGACCAGTGACCACGGTGCTGGCAGCTCAGGAAATTACTGCTGGAAGGGAGCCGCCATCAACATCAGGGATAGCAGGAGCTGGGCGTGAAGGTCAGGACTTGTTTTGCTGTAATGGGCACAGCAGTACGGTAGTGGAAACTGTTGTGCCCTTTTTGATCGAAGAAGGCCACAAAAAAAAAAGACACTTCATTGTGTTTTTCTCTCTAAATGCTCAAGATGTTGTTCTAGGCACGATCCCAAGGTGTGAGTTCTCATTTATCCATCGCTGAAAGCCCAGCTTTCCGAAGGGTCTCGGTGGAGGTGACTCCTTGCTTTGCCTGATGAGCCTCCTGTGGTCAGTGATGCTCCTTCTCACCTGATGATCCCACAGCCAGCAGAGGCAAGAGCAGTGGTGGGATCTGCAGGCCAGGCCTAAACAGTAATAAAAAGAACCATCTCCTTTCCATTTTGATGGTTGTGTGTTACTTATAAATTCTGGAAGTGCTCCAAGACTGGGTGATGCTGGAGAAAAATGGCTTAATAATCATTAAAAGGATCATTTTCCCCAAGGCGAGCGGATTTTAAATGGCACAAATGCCAATGGCTTTGGCTTTTATTATTGCTTCAGGAGTTCAGAGTCGAAGGCTTATCATCATGATAATAGTGGATGACTAAAGACTATTTGTGAGATGAACATGCCCAGAAATAATAGCACCAAGTTGCAGCCTCTTCGCATTCAGGGCCGGCGTTTGATTCTCCACCAGGCTCTGGCTCCTTATGAAAGCTGCCAATCTCCAGCTTGGCATTCAGTGCCGAGTGTGAGACAGCCCACAGGCAGGGAAAGGGCTCTGAGCAATGTTGCTATGGATATAAATGATGGAGCTATTGGTGGAGGTTATTTTTAGCACCTCGGTGCCAATTTATTTGTGCGGTCCTGGCGGCTCACACAAAAGAGATGTCTGAGGTGGGAGCCTTCAGGAATGGAAGGATGGCCTGGCTTCGCCAGTCTGCTTGAGTCCATCCGAACCTTTCTCCCAAGCACTCAAAGTGGTTTGGCAGGAGAGTTTTGTTTAACTCCTTGCTTCCTGCAGAAGTGCTGGGCTGGCTGGTTCTGCCTGGTATTGCCAAGGACCATCACAGAATGATTTGGACTGGAAAAGACTTTAAACCCCATCTCATTCCAGATCCCCTGGCATGGGCAGAGACACCTCCCACCAGACCAGGTTGTTCCAGCCTGGGCTTGAGCACTTCCTGACACCATGGGGTGGTGACCAAGTGGGGTGGCAGGTCAGCCCCTGCCCGGCTCCCAACTCTCGGGCGTGCCTGGCTTCCTTGTTGGGGTGGATCCCAGGCAAATTACATCCTGCATTAGTCACCTGGAGTCGTCCAGCCCTTCCAACAAACCTCTTGCAGAGCAAGGTGGGCAGGGGTGGTGGTCCCTGCTCAGCAGCCCTGATGATGCAGTGACAGATGGGACTGCTGGTGATCCGCCTGTGAAGGTGACCTTGGGGGGCTTCTCCTGCTGGGGTGGGAGCTGCGAGCAGGCTGGGTGCAGTCAGGAGCATCGAGAGGCTTTGGCTGTAAATCCAGCTGCTGCTGATTTATGATGGCACCAAGTTCCTCCCTTCCCTTGAGCCTCTGCTGCTCCGGCCCTGCCAAATGCTGCTGCTTTGCATAATCCTCCTTCCCACTCACCAGACTCTGAATCCTATCTGCTTCCTTGCAGGCTGGTGGCCTTGGCTCTGGCACGGGATTGGGCTGCTCTGCAACCACAGCCCTGTCTGGTGTGGCCGGGTGGGGCGGGCAGGAGGATGCTCTCCCACCCCAACATCATCCTGCCATGATTTTGGACAATTTTGGGAGTGGATGGGCTGTGGGGACTGCAGGCTCAGAGTGGGTTGGGTGATCCCTCAGTTGGGGTCTCTGTGCTCAGTGGGATGGATCAGCCCCCCAGAGCCCACGTGCCCTGACCAGGGGTGGTGCAGCCAGCCCAGAACACAACTTCTCAATGCCTGACTTTTCTGTGACAAATCCCAGCCCACAGAGGGAGGCATCTGGTAATACCAACACAATTGTATCACCCTCTGGATTTAAAAACACTTCCAAAAATGAGGCATTCAACTTCCCCCTTGAATTCCATCAGAAGAGGCTTCCAGCAGAATTCATTAGCTGGATTAGACACACTGCGCCGTGCTCCGGAGCTGGAACGCTGCTCCCGCTGCAGGACAGGCTGCCAAGCCCTGGTGCATGTTGGATGTGGGGATGCTGCTCAGGGGCTCGGTTCTCCTCACTCGGAGGATCAAAAGACCATCCTGACCCAGAGGTGTGGGATTCTCCCTTGGTCCAACACCTGTGGTGACATGTCCCAACACTGTCACCTTTGGGGTGCACCAAGCCCCTGGCAGCACATCCCGTGGGATGGGATGTGCAGGCAGTCAGTTCCTGGGAGATGCTCAAGGCTGAGCAGTGAACCCCACGCATGGATTTCATTTGCTCCCCATCAGTTTCCCCAGGCATGAGCTGCAAAGCTCTGGAGAGCAGCTTTTCCATGCTGCACGCTCCGAATGCCCCGAGCCTGTGGGAGATCTGCTCTGCGCTCAGGGCATCCCTGTGCCTGGTAGGTGTCAGGGAAGGAGCATGTTCTTTGTGCTAATTTGTTCCTTTGTTTTCTGGGAGCTCATTTAATTGTAATCAAAACCCAGCAGCTGCTGGGGAACGGGGATGAAGGCGCCGAGGAGCTGAGTCCAAGTCGAGGGAGTGGTTGGTTTTCAGTCCCTGCTGCGTCGCCCTTGGCTTCCCTTCCCAGGATTATAGAATTGTGGAATGGTTTGGGTGGGAAGTGACCTTTAAAGGTCATCCAGTCCAACCCCCTTGCCATGACAGGGACATCTTCAGCTAGATCAGGTTGCTCAGAGCCCTGCCCAGCCTGTCCTTGAATGTTTCCAGGGAATTGGGGCATCCACCGTCTGCATCATCTGTGTTTGAAATGAATGCTTGTTGCTGCCTGAGCTGCCTCCTGCTTATGTTCTTCTCTTGTGACAGTGAGTGGGGAGTGAAACCTGCCAGTTTGTCATGCAGGTGAGAGACAATGCAAAATTCATCCTCTGCTTATACCATCTGCAGCCCGCCTGGCTCTTTCCCTGCCATATTTATGCTGAAATTTGTTACCAGCTGCTGCGAGGTCCTGGCCAGGGCATCATTAAACTCCAGAGCTCCGGGTGTGAGCCCAGGGCACATCCTGACACAGCGCTGGGTGAGCCCCAGGCAGCCATGGAGGTATCCTGCCAGGAATTCTGGCACGAAACCTCTCAAGTATCCTCACAGGAATCCTCACAGGTATCCTCACATGGGTTGGAGAGAGTGATTAGGCTGCTGGTCTTGGATCCAGACTCAATTCCCAGCTCTCCAGCTGTACAACAGAGACAGCAGCACTCTCCGACCTTGTGAGGGTTTTGCAAGATTAATCTATTAAAGATTTAAAGCTGCCAGCTCCCAACTACTCAATAAACCCCTGTTGATAATAAGGAACAGCTTGGGGCTGAGCTAATGTTCTTTTTTTTTTTTGCTTTAACTTGTGCATTTCTGGGCAAAATAATGCAAAATCCACTTTACTCCAATTGCCTGGATCCCCGACCCAGCTGGGGGTGGGATTTGCTCCAAAAGGAAGTATCTGAGGGGATAATTTGGGAACAGGAGCTGTCAGAGCAACAGGATCAAGGCAGGAAGGGAATGGCTGTAGGGAAGCAGGAGGGAATGGCGGAAGGGAAGCAGGAGGGAACGAACAGTGGAAGGGAGGCAGGAGGGAATGGCTGTAGGGAAGCAGGAGGGAATGAA
>VZTE01003356.1:88817-156030 GCA_013397775.1 Eulacestoma nigropectus
AGGGAAGCAGGAGGGAATGAATGGCAGAAGGGAAGCAGGAGGGAATGAACAGTGGAAGGGAAGCAGGAGGGAATGAACAGTGGAAGGGAAGCAGGAGGTACCGTTGACAGTGAGCGTCACCTCCCGCTCCCCCGCGCCCACCCGCGGCACCACGGCTCGGCACACGTATTTCCCGGCGTCTTCCTGGCGGACCGATTTCAAGATCAGTTTGTTCTCATTGCTCAGGACCTGAAAGAGAGGAGGGGGGGCTTTCAGGTGGGCTATGAGCAATTACAAGCAAAACAAATGATCTGAGTCACAAGAGCTGTGTCATCAGCTCCTGAGCATCCTTGGGAAAGCCAAGTGGATGAGCCCGAAGTCTGGCATTGCATGGAAATATCACTTACTGCTGTTGACCAAAGAATAAAGAAACACCCCGGGTTTTTTGGGGGGGAATTAGAAATCCTGTTCCTATTCATTTGAATTTTTACAAACTCCAGTTTTGCAAGAAGTTGAAGATACAAGAGAAAAATTTCAGTGGCTGCAGTGACACAGGCAGAAAAACCTCAGAGAGAATCACACTCCACACTTGCACCTCCACATTTGCAGGCACATGGGAGGCTGCTGGGATTGACTCAGGGATTTCAAGCCCAGAAGTGGTGAGAGAGGTGGCTGAGGAAGAAGCTGCCCTGATCCCACATCCCCCTGGGATGGCTGGGTGTTGATGGCTTTACAAAGCAGCATCCTCTGCTAGCATCCCTCTGGGAAGGTGGAGGTGGCTCTGGTGACCAGCATAACCATCTCTGCTGGGTTACACCAGCTGGAGGGTCTGTTCTGAGATCACAGAATCATGGAATTGTTTGGCTTGGAAGGGACCTTAAAGACCATCTCATTCCAATCCCCTGCCATGGGCAGGGACACCTTCCTTTACCCCAGGTTGCTCCAAGCCCCGTCCAACCTGGCCTTGGACACTTCCAGGGATCCAGGGGCAGCCACAGCTTCTCTGGGCACCCTGTGCCAGGGCCTCCCCACCCTCACGCTGAGAATTTCTATCCCTGCCCTCTGGCAGTGGGAAGCCATTCCCTGTGTCCTGTCCCTCCATCCCTTGTCCCAAGTCCCTCTCCAGCTCTCCTGGAGCCCCTTTAGGCCCTGGAAGGGGCTCTGAGCTCTCCCCAGAGTCTTCCCTTCTCCAGGTGAACACCCCCAGCTCTCCCAGCCTGGCTCCAGAGCAGAGGGGCTCTGGCCCTGGGGCATCTCCGTGGCCTCCTCAGGACTCGCTCCAGCAGCTCCAGCTCCTTCTGATGTTGGGGGCTCCAGAGCTGGACACAGCACTGCAGATGGGGTCTCATGAGGGCAGAGTGGAAGGGCAGAATCATCTCCTTCACTCTGCTCCAAGAAGTTCCAATGTGATGGAACTCAGCTGGAGGGAGGCAGAAAAAAGGGAGAAAGTGGCTGTGCCTGGACACCGCTGGATAGCAAAGGCAAGCCCTGATGAGGGGCTGGGGCTGGAGCAGAAGGGTGAGGCAGCCCTTGTTCCCAGCTCCTGCAGCCACCTCGAGACAGTGGAACAACCGTCTGTGTGTGAAACCCGGAGGAACAGCCACGGCAGCTGTGGGACGGGAAACCACCCAGGAATTACTGAGCCACTGGGATTCCTTTGCTGATTCAAGCCATCAGCTCTCCCCAGTCTATAATTTCCCCCCAGGAGATGGCCTTCACCAAGGTCATTATGGTGTGGAAAAAACACCCCAGCAGTTAATGCCTCAGTGTCCCCAGGGAGCAGAGGAGAGGACTCAGCCCCTCCGTGGGGGTCCAGCTCTCCAATTACAGCCTTGAGCCGGAACAGCAGCGTTTCCTCATCCACAGATCTGCCCAGGTGAAGCTGGGAGATGCTTTTCAAACCCAGACCTGTGTGTGTTTCTGAATGAGTTTCACATCTCAGCCCTCCTTTAGCTTCGTCCCATGGCTTTGCTCAGCCCTCCTGTCTGTAAAGAGGGATCAGAGCATCTCCTGCCTCCTGGGGCTGACTGAGCTGCGATTACAATTGGCAAAGCTCCTTACGATTTTCAGGACAAAAGAGACGTGGAGAATTCTGCTGGGACAGATCCAAGCTCCTCCCTGGAGCAGACTCCAGTCGACAGTGGGGAGTGCTGGGGTGAACACGTAGGGATGTGAGATCCCAGGCCTGGGGCCAGGAAGTGCCATCCCAGGAAGGACCATCCCAGGGAGGACCATCCCAGGAAGGACCATCCCAGGAAGGACCATCCCAGAAGGAGCCACACGCAGGTGAATTGCAGAACTGCTCCCCATCAGTGAGGTGTTAAGTGATGCTTTGGTTCAACCCTTCTGTCCATCATCATGGAAATAAATTCCCCACTCTCAGGACCCCTTTGCGTTTGGAAGAGCCAACATTAATCCAGCAGGAGCTCCCAGACCACACGGGTTTTGCTCCACGGGAAGCGTCCTGCAGCACCACATGCCCTGGCCACGTCCCCTGCCCCACAGCGGTTCTTACCACGCCCGAGCCTCGCTTCATCCAGACGATGGTGAGAGAGGGGTTCCCAGTCCAGGCACAGTTGAACACCGCGTCCGAGCCCAGGTCAACCAGGAGGGACTGCGGTTCTGTCGCCATCCTGGGCCCAACTGCGCAGAGGAAACTGGAGTTAGTGCCAGTGGCAGCCAGCAACCCTTGAACCAAACAGGCCAGAGGGAGCAGTGGTAGGTCTTGATGGGCCCCAAATAAAGAAAAGCCTGAGGCAGGTGCCTGCTGCAACTCCAGAGGGACCAGCTCCCCAAGAACCACCCCAGAGCTTGCAAGGAAATCATGAGTCCGACCACAGGAGCATTGTAGGAGAGCCCAGCAAGTCCTGCCACCCTGGGCAGGTCAGACTGAGCTGTGTCTCCTTCCCGCTGATTTTCAGCAGCTCTGCTGAGCCTGGAGCTGGACTCGAGCCAGCAGGGTACTCACAGTAGACATCCACGGTCCTGCTGATGTTTGTGCTGCCCAGCGCGTTGGTGACCTCGCAGGAGACGGGCTCGAAGAAGAACGTGTGGTCCACGATGGTTTCGTAGAAGTCACCGGAGGCTTCCTTTATAACCTGGCCTTTTTTCGCCCACCTGTTGAAGAAAACAGAGCATCGTGGTGGTGCTGTTTTGTGTCTCTTGCCACCTCCACATGTGGCTGGCACAGCGCTGGGGGCAGCACACCCAGGTTGCCCCGGACTTCAGAAGGGACAGGAACTTGTTCTCAGCACCATCCCCTTCCTCGGGGATGTAGAGACTACAGCCACAGGTTTTGGAGAGGAGCCATCAAAGAGATGTGTACGTATACCCCTACTGAAACCTTTCCAAAAGAAACCAAAATTCTGTTTCCCTGTTTCACTGGGAATACACCTCATTCCTCAGGCTTGTGCAGGGCCTCAGTGATGGGAGGAATGGGACATGGAGGGTCTCTGTTTGATGGGGAATGACAGTCCCTTCCTGAACACTTGCCAACAACACTGCTGGTCCTTCCACATCAAAACCACTAAAAACATTTTCTGCTGCCCCCGACTTTGCCCCTTTTCTTCCTTTTTTTTTTTTTTTCTCCAGTCAAAGAGAACTTTATCCCTTTAAGGCAGCTGAAATAACGTTCCCAAAAAGCCAAGCTGGCATTTGCAACACTGCAACTTGCAAATTGTCTTGGAGAACAAGCTGTCAACTCAGCACTTGAATTAAGCCCTGTTTGCCAAACAATGAGCAAATGTGACCTAATGGGGCACCATCTGGCAACCTGCCACTCGGGAGCGGTGGGAAAGGCGGGAGGTGCTGTCAGGCAGTGAGAAACTCCAGCCACTCTTTGGGGAAGGGAAAAAAAAGCCTGGGAAAAAACATATAATAATGCTCCCCAAACAACTGACAGGTAAATTGGAGGGAAGAGGGTTTCCCTGAGGAGTCTCTGCCTTGTTGTTTTGGGGCTGCCTTTCTGGTTGTGCTGGATGGGTTGGGAAAGATGCAGGCACTGGGAGCTGGGAGGAGAGGAAGGAGCTGCGGAGGCTGCTCCCCACACGGGGTCGGTGGGGTGGTTTTGGGGAAGCTGTCCCCTTCAAGGCAAGCAGCATCTGCTCCTGGGCCTCCCAGGGCTCTCCTGCTTCCCTCTGCTTGCTCCTGTCACTCTGCCATGGCTCCCCACTGCTTCAGTGCTGCCCCAAAGGCAGCCAAGGACAACTGGAGCTGCAGGGAGCTCCTGCTGAAGGTCCACAGCAGGACCGTGCCTCAGTGGGGCTGGAGAGAAAGCGGAATGCTGGTCCATGGCAGGCTGGAGAACACCCTGAGTGCTGCCAGAGTCAATTCCCCGAGCACCTGCTACTGTGAACCTCAGTGCCTCCTGCCAGCGACCTGCTCAGCCTCCCCCGCGATGACACAGCGCTCTGAGGGGCGGTCCCGGGTGGATGGAAGTGATTTGTACGCACTGACCTGCCCTCGCCTTCCATTTATCTTCGCACTTCTAACAGATGCTGACTGGCCACTTCAGCTTCCCTCCCCTGCCTCCCTCCTCCCTGGCCTCCCCCTCCAATAATTAATCAGGAGATGCCGGTTTTATTTCTAGGGCTGCACTTTGTGTGTTAATGAGGGAGGTTCCGTATGGGAAACCCTGCACAAGCGGAGCCTTCCAGGTGCTGCTCCGAGGGCCTGAATGGTCAGTGATGCTGCGGTGACGCCTTTCTCCTCCCAGAGGGAATTGCAGCCCAAGCCAAGCGGCTCGTTCGGGGTCAGCCTGCAAGGCTGAGCTCAGCATTCCCCTTCCCTGCGTCCCGATGGATCTGCCTTGCCCTGCTGCCTCCCTGCCGCAGGAACGCTGCTGCCCGGCACGGAGAGCACCTGCCAGTGCTGTGGCAGCAGCTGCTTCCTTGGGGATGGGGCAGGAGAGGGACGGGGGATCTGCCAGAGGTCTGGTACCTCATTCCCGAATCTTTGCACAGCTTGTGGGATGCAGAGGAGACACGTTCCCGTCATCTCCTGTTTGGTTTGCTGGTCCAAAAGGCCTGAATTCATCTCAGGAACTGTGGATGAATGAAAGCAAGGAGGGAAGGAAGGAAGGTGGAAAGCTGGAGGGACAGGGAAACTCCAGCTGGTGAACGTGGAAATGCCCCATGCTTTGTCAGGAATATTTCTGCTCCGTTAAGCTCCTTTTACAACTTTGTCCCTGTAGGGGACTTGCCATGAGCAGATTCCCAGCCTCTGGAGGGTCTGGTTATGTCCTCAGGTGCTCAAGGGAGGCACCAGGTAGACAAAGCCATTTCTTTCATAAGTCAGTGGGGCAGGGTGTGGCACCAAACCTTCGGGACAATCCAGAGCTTCTCTTGTGCCGGGCACTTCCCTGGTTATTTTGCACAAATCCACCTTCCCTGCTGTGCAAAGGACAGGAAGGAGGCTTCAAGATGAGGATAAAAGCGACTTGTGGGCTCCCTGGGTCATATCCTGGCACCTGCCTGCAGCTCATCCTCCCAACATTCCCAGAGGGAATTGGAACCAGATGGAGAACTGTCTGGAGGTGGGTTTGAGCTGGGCAGACTTCAGGTGAGATCCTCCCGGATGTTACGGAACATAGGACAAGGTTTCCAAGAGCTGTTTGACATCGCAGCTGCTTGGGAAAACACCCCCAACAAGCGTGGCACGGTGCTTTATGGATTTGTTCAAAACCCATCGCTTCTGCAAAACTGGATTTCCTGAGCGCGATGTGTCACAAACAGCAATTTTTCATGCTTCAGCAGAGATCAAGGATCTTGCTCCAGTTTTCCAAGGCTTAACATGGCTAAATCAATGTGGCTGAATGAGCAGTAATGGATCTTTTATAATGTCGGATTGGTTTTTAATAATGGCAGCTGATAACCCTCTTGTAAAGCTTCCTGTGATGGGCTCGTGGACAGCCAGAACGCAACTTCCTCAGGGTTTTAACGAGCCCATAACGTGCCTTGCTCACCTATTAAACATTCAGTTATTATTTATAAACAGAATCTGAATAAAATAGAGCAGAACAGACAGGAGGATGCTCCTGCACCCCATCCACCACCTCCACTGCTGCGGCTCTCTGTGATTTCTTCCTCCTGTCTCTGTGGCCGTGCTGCACCAAGCCTGGCTCCTGGCCAGAGCTGCTGGTCCTGCCAGCCTGGAGAGCAGGGGCTCCTTTCATTTATGTTGTTTCCTTGAAGGTATTTATGGATTGCAAATGTGCCACCCGGGGTCTTCTCCAGACTATATAAATGTACCTGCTTTAGTCTCTCCCCGGATGACTCGGCCACTAACTCGCCTGTCACTGCTTTTCACCCTCGGCCAGACTTCACTGCAGGAGCTGCAGGGACAGGGCTGGGCAGGGGGGGCTCCTCCTGCGCCAGGAGAGGGGTGAGGGTCTGTCTGTGGGGATCCTGCCCGTAGGACCTGTTCCTGTGACTCCCTTGGGCTCTCCAGGCTGAAGGGTAGCATGGCAGAGGGGATGCTGTGGGATCCATCCCAGTGCCCCCGTGCCTCTCAGGTGGTCCCCACAGGGTGACAATGGGGTATCTCCATTTCCTGCCCTCTACCACTGACAGGCACCTTTGGAGTACCCAAACTCACCCCCTCTCCCACTATCCCATGTCGTATGACCAGTGCAGATCATAGAATCATAATTCCAGAACGGTTTGGGTTGGAAGTGACCTTAAAGCTCATCTTGTCCCACAGGCAGGGACACCTTCTGCTATCCCAGATTGCTCCAAGCCCTGTCCAACCTGGCCTTGAACACTGCCAGCCACGGGGCAGCCACAGCTTCTCTGGGCAATCTCCCCACCCTCACAGGGAAGAATTTCTCCCCAATACCCCATCCATCCCTGCCCTCTGGCAGTGGGAAGCCATTCCACCTTGTCCTGTCCCTCCATCCCTTGTCCCAAGTCCCTCTCCAGCTCTCCTGGAGCCCCTTTAGGCTCTGGAAGGGGCTCTGAGCTCTCCCTGGAGCCTTCTCCTCTCCAGGTGAACACCCCCAGCTCTCCCAGCCTGGCTCCATGGCAGAGATGTGCACATTTTCTTCCTTTCTCTTCACCAAGCATCTCAGTCTGTGTCCCCAGATGGGCATTTCTTCCCCTGGGGGCTGGGTTTCATTCTGTTGTTTCATTTCCCATATTTCTAACACGCTTTTGTTTTCCTCTGGCCTCTCTGGAGGGAGTTCCAGGTGCCTCCCAATTCAGTATCTTCTGCAAATTGAATTTGCTCAGGTGATGGAAGAAAACAAATTTCAACCAGGAAAGAGATATTTTGATCCAAGTTTCAAAGGGGTTATTACAGTCAGCACTGAAAAGCCGGTGATTAAAGAACGAGCAAAAAATAGAATACCTTCACTGAGTCCTTTTAACACTGAAGAGGGAGGGAGGGGCTGTTCTAAGGAGACATTCTTCAGGGAAATAGCATTTTTCTGACTCCATTGATCCCTTCCCAGCTAAGAGTACACGCAAGGAAATAAGAAAGGACAGTTTGGGATTTGTCAGCTCCTAAACAATGCTGGGGCTTTGTTTGGGTTTTCATGTCTTAGTGTTTTTTCCTCTTCTGCTTTGGTTTCGGAAGGAAACCCGCCAAAATCTGGGATGACACCTGTGCCTCTTCCCAGGCTCTCAGCGGGATGCTCAGCTGCGTCTCCTTCCACACAAGGGGTTTTACCTGGCAGTTCCACCCCTTTTCCCCACGAATCCTGTTTCTGGCTGGGCTTCCAGGCTGGTGGAGCCCTCGAGGGGTTCCCCACGCTCAGGGTGAGAGCACAGCGAACCCCACAGGCTGTCAGTCCGTGGAGGAGCGTTGCTAACATCGCTTCATGCGCCCGAGCGCTGCCCACGCTCCCCTGAACAAACCCCTCTCCCTGTCTGCCCTACAAGGGCTTGGAATCCTTCAACACTCAGCATGTCTGAACAAACTATTGACTTCCCAGCCCTGGGAAAGCTGTAGGACTCTAAAAAGTCTTCTTTAGAAAGGTCTTCATCAGGCCACGGCTCCTTCCAGCAGCACAGGAACTCCTGGGGGGCAACACGGGGGTGCTGGGGCTCTCTGGACTCTGAAATGCCCCATCAAGCACTGCCCAAATCCACCCTGGGGGGATTTTGGAGCTGCCAGCAGTCCTGAACCAGAGCTCCTGGCAGAGCGGCTGCTCTGGTGGCGAATAACCCAGGGAAGTGGAGTGTGTCGTCAGTTTTAATTAACAATGCAAAATAAAGTGGTTGCTTGCCATATAAATCGTGTTTACTAAGAATTACTTAAAATGGATAAATATTTTCTTGGACGCATTTTAATTGCTTAATAAAAGCACCAAGAACACCCACAAATACCTTAAATAAATGCATGGCTCAGGGAATGAATTAATTAACATTTCATTCCGGGGAATGGCTATTAATTGCTACAAATTGCTCAGAGAATGGGTTTTGTTGCTTTATTGCCAGCAGTACCTTCAGTTCCTGGTGTGTGATGTGACAGTCCCCTCCTCTCACCCTCACAGGAGAGCAGTCCCTGGTGGGATGCCATGAGCACCACCCCAAATGGCCCTAGGCCCCAGAGCCCTGGCATCCTCCACGGGCAGGAGATGGTGTTTTGAGGGTGACATTCTGGCACCCTTTGGAGGTCCAAAGGGGACAGGGACAACGGATGGCTGGTGCTGCTGTCTCCTGCTAGTGACAGCCTTGTGAGAAATGATGGAGTGAGGTTCCCAGCCCGAGCGGTGTCACGGTACCCCCCGCACGGCTCCGGCGTGATGCATCGCACAAATTATTTCTTTATTACGGGTAAATTTTCATAATGGTGATGTATGGGGTTATTCCGCTTCTCCCGCCTGCTCCCTTCCCTAATGAAGACGTGTGGGCCTCGCGCGGTTCCTCCGCAGCGCCTCCGCCTCCCCCTCTGAGTGTGGGGTCATTTATCAGCGGGCAGGCCCTGGGTAACCTCTCCCCATCTGAATTACACGGCTGGGCCTTCCAGCTTGGGTTTCATCAAGGAGGAAAGAGCTCTGAGAATTCCTGCTGAGGCCCGGCTGGCCCTCGAGCAAGGGGAGCGGGGCGTGGGGTCACAGAGCCATGGAATTGTTTGGGTTGGAAAGGACCTCTGAGATCATCGATCCAACTGCTAACCCAGCACTGCCGAGGTTACAGCAACCCCTGTCCCTAAACACCACATCCACACGTTTATCTAACACCTCCAGGGATGGTGGCACCACCACTGCCCTGGGCAGCCTGTGCCAATGCCTGACCACCCTTTCCATGAAGAAATTTTCCCTAATATCCAAACTAAACCTCCCCTAGGGCAACTTGAAGCCATTTCCTCTTGTCCTGTCCCTGTTCCCTGGGAGCAGAGCCCGACCCTCACCTGGCTGCCCCCTCCTGTCAGGGAGTTGTGGAGAACCAGAAGGTCCCCCCTGAGCCTCCTTTTCTCCATGTTTTTTTTCCAAAAACAAATAAATAAGGGGAAAGATTGCAACCTTTTCCCAAATTTCAGGCTTTTACCCCTGATGAGGACATGTTTGGTGTCTGATTGCACTCACCACGATGCACCAGTTGCCGCTACTGGGGTTGGATTGTTTTTAAACACTCTGGGATTTTGATGATAATAATAACACCTCACTGCAGAGGAAAATTCTGGCTTGATTTTCCATCTCGTCTGGGCTCTGATGTTCCCGCTCCTGCCAAACCAGGAGGCTGGGATGAGCCTGATTGCTCATCAGCTGCAGTCTTCAAGGGCAGTGCCTGGGTTTTGCATCTCCTCCTTGCCATCAGCAGGTCCCGTGGGTGGGAAAAATCCATGAGGGGCTGCTTAGAGCTCCCCAAATCACACCTGAAGATGTTCAGTGAGAGTGCAGCTCTGAGGAGAGCACTGAGGTACCGGAGGAGAGATGATCAGGGACACCCTGGGGTCAGGTCCGTGCTGCCCAAGGAACCTGAAAGAAGTGGGGTGAGGTTTCTCTCTCCCAGATGACACAATTAAAGCCATGTCACCAGTCCATGCACTCGCCGTGGCTCATTTTTGGTGAGAAACCAATCAAAAGAGTCTTTCCCTTAGCACAGCAATCGGAACAAATTGGCTGCAGAAGCGAGGGGGAGAAGTAAACAAAGCTGTTAACTTGTCAATGACTTGACTGATCAACCGTGGGGAATAGTTGGAGAGGGCTGATGAGCCGTGCAGATAATCAATGGGCCCGGCACTGCGGCGCTGCAGCTGGTGCTGCGCGGAGCTCCAGAGACATGGAGAGGCCTCGGGGCCCATGGGCTGGGCTTGGCCAGGGGACGGTGGGGAATAAAACCTGCCCGGTGCTTGTGCACCCCATGCTGGACCACGTGTGGAGACCAGGAAGGATTAGGGACACTGTTTAGCGCTGGGGTTTGGCCAAAGCCCATCCCACCGTGTCCCCCTGGCTCCTTCCCTGCACCAGGGGCTGGGAAGGACCCTCGTCCCTCCCCTGGAAGGAAACCAGAGAGGCCCTGTTACTGTTTCAAAGGGAAAGCATCAAACTTCATAGACTGGGTGATTCCTTCTGCAAATCGAGCTGTTTTCGTGGCAGATCAAAACAAAATGCAGATGCTTTAGATGTTGTGCTGGTTTAATCCTGCTGTTTAAAATCCCCCCTCCTCCTCCACCCCATCACATGACAGGGCTGGGCACCAAACCTGTCCCCATTAATCCCTGTTTGGCACTTCTTTTGCCACTATGGATGTTTTTCTGCTCCTCCCCTTTCACAAATTCACCCTCTTTGGCAATAACTCCTTTTCCCTCTAAGGAGGGGACTTTAGATTTAATAATCTTTGGCCCCAAAGTCATGGAATCATATGAAAATTGTACTTTTTTCCCCCAAGTTAAATTATGAACATTAAATTCCTGATTTTAATGTATGTGGAGAAAGTTTAAAACCATTCAGACTATGACAGCCAGCTGCCAAAACTGCTTATCCTGGGGAAATACTGGGGATGTGAGTCACCCCCCAGTCCTGGATAAGCTTGGAGGTGTCACCTCTCCTCGGGGAGCTTTTACCCCTTCGGCAGTGATGCTGCATTTCATTTTTTCTGCCTACATCATCTTGACTTACCCCGCCGCACAATAGACATGACTAATAGCTTAACTATTATTTTGGGTAATCCAATTTCAGCACGTGGTTTGTATTTTCTCAAATCATTTAACAGGATTAGTCCTTTCTGGGGTCTTCCTACCCCACTCCACCCCTGTGGCAGAATGTCTTCAGCCAGATTTATGGATGCTGGCATGCTGAAGAGCTAATTCTCTGCTGTATTTATCCTCCTCCTCAGCTGCTGTGAAGCAGCTCAAACTTGCCTCTCCCTCTGCTCCAGTTCTTATTTTCCACCTGTGCTTGAGGCCTTTGCAACTTTACACCTCGATGTGCAATTCCTTTGGGGTTGGCAGGAAAAAGACAACGGTGAATGGAGACAGAAACTCACAGGTCTTCATCAGCGTAAGAAATCTGCTGCTTGAGGATCTTGAAAGTGGTGCTGGGCTGGGACCTCATGTTTCAGATCACTGGAGCTGCCAAATCCACACATTTCAGGGCAGAAATGACTGACACAGCAGGCAGGAACGGCTCGTCCCTTTCTGCACATGGAACTCATGCAACAGAGAGTTGCTGGGTGTCTGGGTCTTCTCCAAGGATTTTCTTTTTCTTGGCTGGCTCCTAAAGCTCCTCTGAGGCTTTGACCTGGTCCTGAGTTTGGGATGTTTTCAAGGGCTTTGTGGTTTGATCTCTGTAGCATGAGAGGGTCTGACCTCTCTCTGGCATGGCAAGAGGAGACAGACCTCAGGCCAGGTTTATATTAACTCTTCAAGGATGGTGGCCAACCTTGGACCTGTCAAACAGCCCAGGCAATGCTTTGGGTCACCAAAAATGGTGCTCATGAGCCTGAGCTGGCTCTGTCTGACTTTCCAGCCCCAGAAGTGCCCCTAAAGCCCCTCCTTCCCTCTGACAGCCCCTGTTCCCATCCCACCGCTTGGGCTTGTTCCTTGTTCCTTGTGCTCTGTCTGACTCCTGGCACGTCCTCAGGTTGGTGTGAGGCACAGCTCCTTCTCTGGCAGGTTCCCTGGCCTGCCCTGCCAGAACAGTTAATTATTCAGGGCTCAACTGTGTCTAGATCAGATGGTTCACATTAGTATTATCAACAGGATATCAGGTTTACATTAGGATTATCAACAGAAGCAGCTGAATCTGGAGGTGGCACCCTGGGTGAGATGGGCTGAGCCCTCATTTTGTGGGAATCGCCTCACAGAAGATGCCAAGGGCAGGGATTTCTGTGTAAGGAACTTGGGCTTCTGCTGCCTGAAGCGTGAGCAGCTTGGGGATCTGGCAAGTCATGAGGAGGGATAATAAATATCCAGCGTGTTCCCTCTGTGTGAATGCAAACACACACACAGCTCACGGGGGAGTAGAATAAAGTCACAAGTTCACCAAAAGATCTGTTCATCTCTTCAGTATGAAATTCATCCATGGAACCACAGAATTGCTCAGTTTGGAAAAGACCTCCGAGATCATCAACTCCAGGCGTTACCGGGCACTGCCAAGGCCACCACTAACCCACGTCCCCAAGTGCTACAGCTACACACCTTCTAAATCCCTCCAGGGATGGCGACTCCAGACTGTGCCAGGGCTGTTCAGCCTTTTTGGGGAAGATATTGTTCCTAACATCCAGTATCAACCTCCGCTGGTGCAACTTGAGGCTGTTTGTTCTTATCTTATCACTTGTTACTTGAGACAAGAAACCAAACCCCACCTCACTGCAACCTCCTTTCGGGCAGCTGTAGAGAGCAGTAAGGTCTCTCCTGAGCCTCCTTTTCGCCAGGTGAAACAACCCCAGCTCCCCCAGCCATCCATCCGTCCATCCATCCAGCCAGCCATCCATCCATCCATCCATCCATCCATCCATCCATCCATCCATCCATCCATCCATCCGTCCATCCATCCATCCATCCATCCGTCCATCCATCCATCCATCCAGCCAGCCAGCCATCCATCCATCCAGCCATCCATCCATCCATCCATCCATCCAGCCATCCAGCCATCCAGTCATCCGTCCATGCCCAAACTTATGGTCAAGTCCCTCTTCTCTCCCAAGCCTCTGGAATGTCCTTTGACACCCTGGCGCAGCTCTGCCCTTCTCAGCCATGTCACAGGAAAACAACCCAGCGTGGCTGTGTCCTGGTACAACAGACCGACCCAAAGAGCTCTGTGATTATCTATCAACTTCTGCACAAAACAGCACGAAACAGCATTTATACAACAAAAAAACCAAACCAAACAAACAAAAAAAGACATCTCCAGAAGTAACAACCATGAAGTTCTTCACTATCCACTTCAGTAACAAAGTGGAGCCGAGCAGTAAATGTTGGTCGATACTTTACAAACAACCTTCTAATCCAGAGACAACGTCCTGCCTTTTCTCTTTGCTTTAACACTTGCCAGCAGCTTCTGGAGTGGCACAGAAAGCCAAGGGTATCTTTGAGACCTGAAGTGAACAGAGTTAGTTCCCGATCTCATGCTGGGTGAGACCAGAATTCCTTTGGGGTCTCTCTGGGATGGATTGTGCAAGGGTAGGTGCTGTGTACCCCAAACAGTTGTGCCAAGGTAACTCCATGCCAAGTACCACTGCCACCCAGGTTTGGGGAGGAAAGGCTCCCCTGCCCCAGAGACAGTGACAGAAGTAGATTTGTCCTCCATTTAAATCCATCTCTAGCCCCCAAAATCTGCAATAAAGGAGCAAAGAGGGAATCAAGGAGTGGAATCCCTTAGAAAAGCTCCTGCAGGGCTGTGGTGGGTGCCACCTCTGTCCCTATCCCACATCCTCCTTGCACACTCTGCTTCACTCTTCACACCTCACTTGTCCCTGGTCACATTCTCCCCTTTCTGGCGCAAAAGCAGAAAAGCCTCAAACAGAGCTGAAGGCCTCTTAAATCAACGTCTTTCCTGACTCAGAAGCTGTAAAAGGATTCATTATTTATGTGGCAGAAACACAAAAGCTTAGCATATTTTAAGCTGTCTGAAACAACTTCAAGGCAACTCTTCCACTGTCTTCTTTTCTATAACAAAACACACTGAGATGTCTCTGAACCGAGCGGCAGGGGGAAACTGGTTTTTTAATACCAAAAGATAAAATAATACGTATAGATTGAGAGACCAAAAAAACCCCCATGATC
The DNA here is from genome assembly GCA_013397775.1 of Eulacestoma nigropectus. Classification (NCBI taxonomy): domain Eukaryota; kingdom Metazoa; phylum Chordata; class Aves; order Passeriformes; genus Eulacestoma; species Eulacestoma nigropectus. Next base: position 102,966 of record VZTE01003356.1, read on the forward strand.
TGGCTTGGGATCACCAAGGAATGCCCATCAGGGGATGTTCCCTGTGAGGTGTTGGCATAATCCTTGGACAGACTCTGTTGTGACATGGCATCGATGTTATGGCGGTGGGAGAGGTCAAGGAGGCAGCTCTGCTTCTTCACGAGCAGCCGTATCCTTCAGAGGCAGCAGCAGAGGAGGTCCTGGGTGTCTTTTTTCCCCTCTTTCTCCCCGTTTTTACATTTTCAATTTAGTCACAGCATCTCTAATTTCCTTAGATCTGAAGCCACCTCGTGAGACTGGAAGGGAATGATACAGAAGAAAGATGAGGGGGAAAAAACCACCAGTAATCTTGTAAAAGTCAGTTTTGAAAAATCAATTTTCTTGTGTGACAAGATTTGCTTAAGGCTTTTCGTTCTGTGAAATCAGCCCATCATCCTGCGGGAACACATGAAGGAAGTGGCAAGTGTGGTTTGGAATAACTCAGATTAAACACTGCTAAATTAGGCTCAAAAAGCTGCCACTTCTTGCAAAGGGAGAGGAGATCTGGCCAGAGGAGGCAATGATGCTGCCTTCCAAATCACATTCCCAGCTCCAGGAGCAAGTCTTGAAGGACGGGAGACTGACCAGGCTGGGAAAACACAACCACAACCCCAAGGCCTGCTGGAAATGTGATGCTGCTTTGGAGACAGGTTCCCTCTAGGCTGGGAAAGGGCTGGACCAGAGTTTGGAAAACTCATGATGGTGCTGATTCCTGGGATGCCTGGCTGGGATGGTGATGAGCACCACCATGGTGCACCCCCTGTTTCTGTGGGCCCTCCTGGAACACCCAAGCCCCTCTGGCAGCCCCCTCCATCAGAGAGGCTCCACCCAGCCCAGGTTAGGGCTGCCTGCTCCATCACTTCTTGCTTTGGTACCTTTCATCATCTCTACATCGGGGACAGTGCTCACCAGTACAAAGCGTTTTCCTTCCCCCTGCCTTTCCCCCCCCCCATCAGACTCTCTCTCCTCTACGCTCTCTCCTAATTAGTTCAAGCTGCCTCCGAACATCTCCCACCCGCTTGTTCCCATTACCTTGACAAGCCAGGGAACGGGAAGACAAATCTCCCTGTCCTCACACCTCCACGAGCGAAGAAGGCTCTTCCAACCCTGTCTTCCCAGCCTCACCTGGAGCTCTGTGCCTTGGCAGAGCCCCCCCAGCAGCCCAGTCTCACTTCCCAGCTGCAGGGATTGTTGTGTCTTTTATTTTACTTTATTTTCTTTTTTTAAAAGCCTGTCTCTCCACCTGCAACCCAGCCACGCTCCGCTCCCTGTCACAGGGAGCTGGCAGATGGGGCTGCTGCATCATGGAGTAGATCTGAAGAATTCATTTCCCGTTATTTTTTTTCTTCCCCCAGCTTTCATTTTCACTTCAGAGCAAAGGTCCAGTTGTCTGGGAGGAAGCTACAAAGACAAACCCAGGCAGGAAAACAGAGATAGTCAGAGAAAATGTTACAGTGCCGATAACTTGAGACCTCGGTGTGCTTTGCATTTATTTCAACTCCTGCTTTAGCTGCATTTTGCTGTGTCTATAAATTAGATTTATTCTGTTACTGCTGCGAAATGCCTGCGGGCCCCTTCCCCACTCCAGCTTCTCTTCCCTCCCCTGCCGAGTTTGGCTGCGGGAGGCAGCAGGAGAGGTGACAGCCCTGCCGAGGGACAACATATGGACACACAGTGTCCTGCCGCTGGACAGACGGCAGCCCCGGCCATGGGAGGGGGAGGGAGCAGATGGGAGTGGGAGGAGGAAGGCAACAAAAACTGCACACTGGCATAAATGAGAACGTTCCCAAGCTGGACTGGAGGAGGGAGCCAGTTGCGGGGGAAGAAGGTCCAAAGCGTGCCAAGGAATGGCAGCAAAACCAAAGTGACCATTCCATTTGAAGATGCTGAGATGCCTCTGGTCTGGACCAGACATTTGTTGAGCTGCCTCCCACCTCATCTCCCTGCAGCCTTCTGGGCAGCTGGGACCTCCAAGACTCTGCAGAAGCTCTTGTGGGGCTGCCCCAGATCACAGAGTCCCAGAACAGTTTGGGTGGGAAAGGACCTTAAAGCTCATCTCACTCCAACACCTTCCACTAGACCAAGCTGCTCCAAGCCCCATCCAACCCAGCCTTGAAAGGGTCCCTGTGCAGTCCCCAGGGGAGAAGTTTGGGTGATTTTCCCATGAGTGGGACACTGAGTGCAATGGATGTGGGGGAACGTGCCTGTGCACCCACAGACTTCACACCTTGTCTGCAGTCACTGGGGCCCTGCAGCATTTCAAACCCTTGGCAGTCCCTTTTAAACATTAACAGAGATGTGACTGTAATTTAATAAGAGTTAATATGGGCGATCCCCCTTCCTTGGCAGAGACTGGGCCAGTCTGGTTGTGCTCCCGGTGATTGGAAGCTCTGGGAATGCAGGGCACGAGGGGTTGCTGACTTTTATTCTGAACCTTCTATGAACGGGCAGAGGAAAGCAAGGAACACAAAAACCACACCAACTCCTGGGAGACACTTTTCAAAGCCATCGGAATTGCATACGAAAATATATCCAGGTTTTATAGTGCCAGGAGAGGGAAAACAGCCCCTGCTGTGGCTTGGCCAGAGGCAGTGCCAGGCGTGCCCATTAAATGGATCGTTTGCCACTTCTCTCTCAAAAGTTGCCAATGAAATCATTGCCCTGAATCTCTGCATCAGCTTCCCACGATCCAATAATCCCTTCTGGCCTTTGCAGCCTACGGATCTGTGAATATATTCAGCTGAATGGAAGAGGCAGGGACAGTTCTGGTGTCACGAGAGGGCGTTAAACTCCAAATATGCCTTTTGCTGGCCTTTCACCCAGGAGCAGGGATCTGTGCACATCCAGGAGCTTCACTGACCAAGCAAAGGAGCAATGGAGATCTAGGTGGAACAGAGACATCCTGCTCCCACTGTCTGGGGCGATTTCTCCTTCTGCTCATCTCACCTGGCAGCAGCAAACAATTCCTGTGGCTCTTCCTTCCCTAAGGCCTGAATTCCTTGACTCTGTTACAGATGTGGCTTCCTCACGCCCGGATGAAACAGGGTGCACCCATCTATGAGCCCAGCTCTCCTCACTGCCTGGATGTGGGAGGCAGTTTTATTTCACTTTCCCTTTTATCCTGCTAAGGATTTATCCCTGGGGGCAGACCTCTGGCATGGGGGTCCCCATCCAAACAGGTCTGATCCCTGGGAAGCGAGTGTGAGGAATTAGGGATGGGAATCCCTGGGTTCTCCATGTAAATCAGTGATGTGGGACAAGTGGAAACAGCCTCAAATTTCATCAAGGGAGGTTTAGATTGGATATTAGGAGACATTTCTTCACTAAAATGTGGGTCAGACATTGGAACAGACTGCCCAGGACAGTGGCGGAGTTCCCATCCCTGGAGGAATTTGAAAGATGTGTGGATGTGGCACTTGGGGACTCGGGTTAGTGGTGGCCTTGGAAGTGCAGGAGTAACAGTTGGACTCAATGAATTTAGAGGGTTTCTCCAACCTCATTGAATCTGTGATTCCATGACTTGCTGACCTTCATTCTGGGCTTCCCCCTCTGCTGTAAGCAACCACTCAGGACGGCAGGGAATGCCTCTTGGCTCTTCCCATGGGATTTGTTTTGGAGAAACTGGGTCTGTGTGTTGAGCCCACAACTGCCTGATGATGGATGTGCTCCTGGCAATGAGTGGGTCCATCCAGCCACGTTCACTGGGGCAGTGAAAGTGCAACAATTCTGCCAAGCCAAGCAAAGACTGGCCAGCTGCTCCTTCCCTGCTCCATTCCCCACCCCTTTGATAAGGTTCTCCCAGTTTTCTGCTGCTTTTCCACCCAGTCAGTCACTGGCTCTTTGCCAGGCACCAAAGCAAAGCCACGAGGGAGCTGGTTGAAGTGTCTGAGCAAACTTCCAAGCCATTTCCAGCAGGACATGGGGCACGTGCTCTTGGAGAACTTGACCGCCCTGTGGGAGCTGAGGCGTCTCATGAATAAATCTGGTGAGATGCCAGCAGGTCCCCAAATGGTGCAGACAAGGCTCGAAGGGTGAAGAGCAGCAAAGCTCTGTGGAGTTTGAACTTCTCCCTAGGTTTGTTCAAACAAACTGTGGGAATGCGTCTCCGTGGGAGGGACGCCTCCAAGATGCACGGTGTAAAGCAGGCAGGCCAAAGCACAGCTGAGGCACATTGTGATTTTCTCTTTCTCTCTCACAGCTCCTTGATATCAGGTGACATTTTTCTGTATCTACCTGAACCCACAAAAATCTGCCACTTTTGTCCCCAAGGCCAGCAGCCAAAACACCCCAAACCTGTAGCTGGGCATGTACGATCCTTGGAGACACCAGATCTACCGAAGGCACTTCAGCTCTTCATCCACTCATTTTCCTAAAGCTGGGTGGGAAATGCCTACCCTCTGGAGAAGGCCGGAGGAACGGGACCAGGGACCTTTTCCCTGTTGTTGTCTCTTTGTTTTCCCTGGGCAAAGCCAGGGGGAAGCCAGGACACTGCCTCCCACCAGGTGTGTTCGAGCCCCAACGCCTTTAAAGAAAACCTCGTCAAGAAGCAGTTGAGCTTGGATTAATATTTGATGAGCTGCTGTTCAGAGATAAAACAGTATTTACTGAGCAAGGGCTTCCCTGCCGGCCGGAGCCCACTGAGCCAACAAACAAACAAACAGTGCTCGGGGGGAAGCACGAGGAGGTGAGGACAGGGGGATGCTGTGGGATGGCTCTGAGCTCGGCACAGCATCACCAGGGGGATGGTGGGGTTCAAGCCCTGAGCTGCACCTGCCACTCACAAGGCTGCCGCAGGAGGATTTGGGCAGGTGGCACTCTGGGCTTCAGTCCAGCAAGGAACTTGCTGGGACTGCACCTGATGTGATCCCTCTTTGGCCGTGGGATGGGAAGAAGCGGGGCAGCACCACAATAAATAAATGCCCCCAAGCTCCTCCTGACCTCTGCTCCTGCTGCAGCACCTGCTGCACCTTCTGCCACGTCCCACAACTCTGAAGAGCTGTGTGCTGCTCACAGCTGCCGTGCTCAACACCTTGCAGCAGCTGGGAGGGATGTCTCCCTCTTCCCAGCTACGTCTGTGTGTCTGTCTGTCAGTCCCACACTTTTCTTTGGAAGTGCAATGGTCCCCAGAACTGCAGCTGGTGCTGGAGGGTGGCTCCACACGTCCCCCTCTGCCTCCAAAGATAACATTATTTGCAAAGGTCTCCGCCAGCCCTGGGGGCGAGAGCTCTGTGCGGATGCACAGAATGAGATTTGTATCACTGCCCTGCCTGCGCCAACTCCCCATCGCTCCGCAAAAATAATCATCAGCCGAGGAGCCCGAAAGGCTCAGGGACTCTGCCTCCTGCAATATTAAACCTTCCCATTTCCTTCTGCCACTTTAAAGATTCTCTTTCTTACTGCGAGTGATAAATAATAACAGCAAAAAAACACCCCACAGACACACAACAGACATCAAAAGCCACGGGAAGATTGGCAAATAGAGAGATCTGAAGGGAGCAAAGAGGAGGCCTGGTTGGGAGTCGGTTCACGTAGCCCTGACTTCTGTTGCTTTCCATTAATTTTACTCGCCATCGCAGGTGGCAGAACAACGGCGACAGCTAATTACTCTCCCTTTCCCTTTCCTGCCCCTTTGCTTGCAGCAAAAGAAAGCCAGTAAATTCCCAAACTCCCCCCTCCCCATCCCAGACCTGTCCAGGAAGCCGCAGAGGCGCGTGGGAGGCGGGTTGTTGTGGGGTGTGCCCACACGTGCCGGCTGCCCGCCGGAGCTGTCTGCTGCTCCAGCCTGGCACTGGGATGCTCCACCAGCAGACAGGCTGGCAGAGGCTGGAAGAGGCTCAAGGCAGGGGGAGAGGAAAGGTTAGCCTGGTCCCCTACCACCCTGGGGACACCAAGGAGCCTCTTTGGGCTTCCAGCCCCATGTCCATGGTGCTAAAGCAGATGGGGACACATCCATGGAAGTGCTGCCGAGGAGCCCAGGTCCCCCTGAGCCTTTTCCAAGTGGAGGATGCTGCACTGGCAACACCAAGGAGGTTTCTGGTGGGCTGAGCTGCTCTTCAGCTCCAAAGGGAACCCGCTTCCAGACAGAGGTGGGATAAATCCTGCCCAGATGGGGTATAGGACCCCACAGAAGCTGTAGGATGTGTCTGTGCAAAGCTTGCTCTCGATGGAAGGAAGGAAAACATCCAAATGAGCAAACCCCTGCTGCCAGAGGGTTAATTCATCCCTGTGCCAGAACCCCCTGCTCAGGATCGCTGTGACACCTCACCAGCCTCTGCCTGACTCCCTCCACTTGCTTTAGGTGACACAGACCTGTCCCACGTCCAAAAGCGAGTGACAGCCCAGGTGACATCGTGGGCAAACAAACCTCCCTGGGGAAAAAGCTGCTCCTCGTCAAGAAACGGCTGCTGCCAGCGAGGGAGGAGGGCTGGGATTTCAGCTCCAGCGTCCTCAGCTAAGGAAAGGAGCAGAGGAGCTGTGCCTCCAGCACAGGACAGCCTGCCCCAGCCCTGCCTGCATCCCAACGTCGTGAGATGCCAGAAGATTTAAAGGAAGAGGGATTCTGACTTAGAAAATGCCACGGAGGCCAAAGATTTCATGAAAATCTGTCAGTTTTGAGAAAATGCCATTAACCCTCTGCCTTCAGAAGAGAAGACAGGGTGCAGGCTGTAACTTTCCACTCTGGCTCTGGGAGTGGATCGCTCCAAGAGCTCTTTTCCAACCAGGTTTTCCTTGCATTAAAATCCACCTGTGTGTGATTATACAAGAGAGCACGAAGAAAACTTCCTAAGGGAAAAGCAGCAGACTCAATTTCATCAAAACTGTGTTCTCTGTAGGGGAAGAGGGGGATTTTTGTCTCCTGGAGAATGGTGTTGAATTTTGTTTCTTTTCCCTTACCCTCCTAACTAAGAGAACAAGAGCTCTGGGCTTCAAATCTTGGGTTGGCAGGACCACAGGAGGGGTTTAGTGGCTTCATCCCAACAAAGAGCTTCCCAAGGGAACATCTTTGGGTGAGATATTTGACCTCATGTGCTTCTCCCAGGCAGAAAAACCAGGATGCAAACCCAAGGCAAAACCTATGGCTCCTCAAAAAGGAGCTGGCTGTGGATTTATGCCCACAAAAGGGGATTTAGGTTGTTTAAACATTTTTCCTTTGTGTTCAGAGTTGTTTACCGACCAACATACTGGGGGGGATTGAAGATAAATATCAGCTGAAGATCTGGGATCTCTGTCTGAGCATGAGGGAAGACACAGGAGATAAATCAGAGTGGTCCTCGCCTGAGGAGAAAGAAAATCACACTTTCTGTTGTTTTTTTTTAAGGCAGAGTAAGTTCATTTTCACCAGTGGTGAGGTCCTGAGCGACCTTGGGGATGGCACTGAGCTCATGTTCTGCCTTCTCAAACCTCCAGATATCTCAGTCCTGGGGCTTCACACGTCCCGTCCTTCTCTCCTTGCCAGTGTCGAGGTGCAGGGGGCTCCTTGCTCAGATGTCCTACACCAGAGGGCTCCGAGCTTCAGTGCTGAACCATCTGCCACCTTTACGTAGTGAAGAGCTTTGGGATCTTACGGAAGGGAAACAAATCCCCCCTCCATCAATCAGAGCCATTAAGCAGAAGGAAGCCCCAGCAAGGGTTGTTTGCTTGTCACAGTGGTAGGGAAAAAGCCTTGTGTGAAGTTTACATGTTAAGGGAACTCAAGAAATGAAAAACCCTAGGTGCTTGAATTTGTCATGCCTCTTCCCCCCCCCCCCCCGCCAAAACCCTTTTTACGGGAAAGCATAGCCTGAAAAAACATGCAATAAGTTTTAAGAGTAAAATCCATCATGACATGAATCCCAAAGCCATTTGCAGCAAAGCAGAAACAGGGAAGCTCAGGGAACGGGAAGGGTGACAAGACCCATGGCCTCGGGATGGGTGAGAAGGAAGGAAGGAAGAGGGCAGAGGGTGGCACTTGAAGCCAGTGGGGACAGCAAAAACCTGTGCCACTGAGATGGCAGCAAAGGTGGGAGGAGAGTGTTGGGTCCATCTCTGCTTGGTGGAGAAAAGCAACCCAGCTTGGCTTGGGCAGGGATCCAAAGGGTAGAAACAGCCGACAGGAATCACAGAATGCCAAAATGATTTGGGTTGGAAGGGACCTTAAAGATCACCCAGTGCCACCCCTGCCATGGGCAGGGACACCTTCCTTTACCCCAGGGTGCTCCAAGCCTTGTCCAGCCTGGCCTTGGGCACTTCCAGGGATCCAGGGGCAACCACAGCTTCTCTGGGCACCCTGTGCCAGGGCCTCCCCACCCTGACAGGGGACAATTCTTTCCCAATATCCCATCCATCCCTGCCCTCTGGCAGTGGGAAGCCATTCCCTTGTCCAAAGTTCCTGTCCAAGGAAGTGGAAACCCTAGACTGGAGCTTTCCAGGCTGCTCCAGTGCACAAGGGATCAGCCCAGCTGGATTCAGGGATGATGTAGAAGGTCTCTTTGTTGAGAATCCAGCTGATGGAGTAGAAGTTTTGCCAGGGTCTTGCCACTGACCTCTGGTTCCCTGACCAGAGATGGTTCTTTTGCCTTGGACTGTACTAGAATCAGTCCTGGGGTGAGAACCACGTGGCTCCTTCACACCCAGCCTGCCATGCACTTTGTTTTCCTACCAGCTGTAAATATGAAACCAGGGCTATTTGTATCTTTGACATTAATTGACTTCTCGAATTAATAACTCTTCTGTGTAACCAGGAACACAATTGCTGCTTTGTTGTGCTGATATCCAGCTGGAAAGAATTGTTCCTACCAGGCAACTCGATTGTACTAATTAAGCTGTACGAGCCTAACAGGAGGCAGGTCATGGTAACCTGTCCCCGGAGGTGCCTCCTCTGTTATTATCCATGGACGGTTCTGCAGAGCCAGAATGGATGGTGAGCCCGTGTGTGCATGCTCAGGCCTTCCAGGCAGGAGGGATGAGTGGCTGACGGATGAGCTGGGACAGGGATGTGCCTGGTTACACAAAGCTCTTTTCTCCCAAAGTGTGCTGACAGCCTGCCCTGCTTTCCATACCCATATTTTGTCTGCTTAGACAAAAAAAACTGTGAGAGGAGGGGTGTTTTCTGCTGCAGGAGCCCTCACACAGCCAAGGCCCCATGGCAGCAACTCTGCTCAGTGCAGAGCATCTGCTCTCCTGCAGTGACCGGCTGGACGTGACACGGTGAGCAGGGTCCGGCTGTGCTCGGAGTCCCGCTCGTCACTCACAGAATCACAGAATCTCCTGAGCTGGGAGGCGCCCACCAGGATCATCGAGTTCAACCCCTGGCCCTGCACAGGCACCCTAACAATCCCACCCTGGGCATCCCTGGCAGCGCTGTCCAAACGCTCCTGGAGCTCTGGCAGCCTCAGGGCCGTGCCCATTCCCTGGGGAGCCTGGGCAGTGCCCGGCACCCTCTGGGGAAGAACCTTTCCCTGATATCCAACCTAAACCTCCCCTGGAACAGCCCCAGCTGTTCTCTCAGGTCCTGTCCCCGGTCACCAGAGAGAAGAGAGAACCCAGGGAGGCTTGGGGCTGGCAGGGACCCCATGCACCGCCTGCACCCCAGACCTCTCTCAGCAACAAGTGACTCATTTCCTCCTGCTCCAAATCTCCTCAGCCACCTGTGCCCTGCTCCGAGCTCACCGTGGCCAGTGCAGGGGCACTGCAGACCACGGCCAGCAGTGATGACCCCACCTGCTCAGGGAGAATGTTCCACTCAAGGAGATCCCATCCCCTGTGTCCCCCCACATCTCCAGCGCCTGCACCTCTGCTCTGGCCCCTCTCGAGCTCAGCTCCACCGTGTTGGGCACAGAGAGGCTTTATGGTGGTGATTTAAGGGTTACAGGGAGATGGCGACAGAGCCACTTTGTTCAAATCATGAAAGAGTGTGCAAAAAAAGGAGAGGAATTTTCCCATAATAGACTTTTCACTCGGCGTGCATTGGTTGTGATGTCCCCAAACAGATGGCTCTGCCAGCTCGGTGCCAGGCCCCTCAATCCACTCCAAGCAGCAATGAATCCCCGACCGAGGAGTTGTCGCACACGGAATGTGGCAGATGCCCGGCGAGCGGCGAAAGCCGAGCCTCTCAACGTGCAACATCATCATCAAGGCCAGAGTGGCACCAGGGAGCTGCTGGAGTGGGGTGCTGGGATGACCCTGCCACAGCAGGGACGAGGGGCTGGCTCCAGCCATCGCATCCCTCAGCTGGGGGACAGCAGAGGCCACGGGGATGAGCCACAGCGAGCACAAGCAGTGAGAAACATGGGAGGAGGTGGAACGGCCACCTGAAACCACAGCCAGAGGGGCTGAGCTCTTTTGGGTCACCTGGAGGGGAAGCGTTGCAGGGGGAAGGCGAGAGGCTCTCAGCAGAGGGCTGGACTGAGGTGCCAGGGGTGCCAGGAGTGCCACCTTACCTGTACTGGGTGACAGCAGGGTTGGCCTTGGCGGAGCAGTGGAACTTCACAGTGTTGTCCTCCAGCACCGGCTGCGGCTCCACGGACAGGTTCACCAGCGGGGGGTCTGCAAAGAGAGACAGGCCCATGAGCAACCCAAAGACATGGTTTGGGTTGGAAGGGACCTTAAAGATCATCCAGTCCCACTCCCTGCCATGGGCAGGGACACCTTCCACTGTCCCAGGCTGCTTCCAATTCCCATCCAACCTGGCCTTGGACACTTCCAGCTTATCTGGACAACCTGTGCCAGGGCCTTGCCACCCTCACAGGGAAGAATTTCTTCCTGAAATCTCATCTAACCCTGCCTTCTGGCAGTGGGAAGCCATTTTTCAGTTTAAAGCCATATAATGATTGTCAGGCTGATGCCATGAACGCTGCTCTTCTCTTGAAGGGCTTCAGTGAATAAGACAGGAAGAGGAGCCACAGACACCACTTGATGTAACATTTCACTTGGAAAATGTGACTGCTGGCTCTGATTCTCATTTAAGGACATAAACTCGCCTGTTTGAGACACTGCAGTTTAATATCTCGCTGTATAACAATGATCTTTTGCCTATCCTCTAACTTTGAAGTGGCATTTCTGCTCTTTCATCAGCCTAATCATCTCTGCCAGGGCCTTACTGGTGTCACAGGCTGCTCCAGTCTTCCAACTGCTCCTCAGTTTCTCTCCTTCTTTTGACATGAGAAGCATCTAAATGCTTTAGCAGCAAATAAAATTTAGGAAAGAACCGATGAAAGCAAGCGGGAAGTGGGTGATATGTTTAGATGAAGAATATCCAGAGTTGTTTTAATTTTTCACAATGACTGAGGTGGGGTGTCAGGCCTTCAGCTTTAGGTTTTAAGCGTGGAATTTGAGGGGAAAAAGCAGAAAGACATGGCCTTGTGGAGGGTTTTTGTGGTGCCTGAAGAATCAGCTGTCCCATGGCAGAGGGTGTTGGGGTTCCTCGACCCAGCTTGAGGGGCTCTCCTGCCCTTGAGGTGGGAGTCTGCTGCACATATGCACAAACACATCCCAAAATAGGACACGGTACACGTTCAGCTTTCCCTGCTGCCTCTCTCCTCTTCCAAGTGCCTCAGCAATGTCCTTCCCAGCTGGAAAACGGGGAAAGGCTGCAGCTGACAGGGCCGGGGGGCAGAGAAGCTGTTGGTACTCCCTGGTCCAGGGCACCTCCCTCGGCCTCGTGCTGGGGCATCCCGGAGGCCTGGGCTGGGGTGTGGGGTCAGCGCTGCGGGGCCGGACACGGCCCAGTGCTCGAGCTCCCGTGAGGATGCTGTGGAGCCATGGCTCCAACCAAGCCCAAGGAGTGTCCTGGTGTTTAACAGGGATGGAAGTTTCCCTGCCATACACACGTCAGGGTCCTGCTGGAGCGACCTGGCTCTGGCAACTGTTCAGTGCCTTTGCTGGAGGATGTGGGCTCCAACTGGGCATACTGGTGTGGGAACTGCATCCAGAGCAACCCCGTGCTATCCCAACCCTGCGAGGGGCAAGGTCAGCAGCTTGGGGACGCAAGTGGAGTCTCGGAGGTGGCCTCGGCAGTGACCTTGGCTGGGCGGGAGGGGAGAAGGAAAGGCGGAGTCCCGGCCCCTCTCCAGTGCCTCCTTCTCCTCCGCCCCGTGGTATTTACCCAGCCGGAGTCTGGCTTTGTTGTGAGCAAAGCCACCTGCCTTCCTGATGGGAAATTATGACGGGGAAATTATAGGTATTTTCAATTTACCCTAATTTCATTTTAAAATGTGCAATTCAAATGACAATAAAGATGGGCGCAGTTGGGAATATAAATGAGCTTCCCTGACACAGAAGCCCAGAGATGTATAGCGGACTCCTAATTCATTCCCAGGCATCCTGACACTTCCCTATTGTTAGACAACAACAGCTAATCACCTTCCTTTGTTAAGTATGAATCACGCTTCTCTTTAGCAGCTTCCCCATTGTTTGATGGGTTAGGAGCTGTGCCTACAATTTACAGAGGAGCCTCTTTGTATTAAAATGAGCCCGGCTCCCTCCTGCACTCAAAATAATAAAAAAAATAAAATTAAAAAGACAAAAAAAAAAAAAAAAAAAAGAGCAAAGGAAATGAATTAAAAGTCTTTGATCTCGCCTTTCAGAAACGGGATTGGGCTTTCGAATATTGCGGGTGCCGCGGATAGCGTGGGCTTGTGTGTGCCAGTGTGTTTCGGGGCATTTTAAAGGGAAAAAAGACACAAATTGTAACTCATCAGGATGTAATTCCACTCGGTTACAATTATAATTCCTGCCTGGCTTCTTGTAATGAATTTGAATGATGGAATGAGATAGAGCCAGCCCACAGGCGGCGGGAAGAGAGGGTGCGAGTGCTCGTGCGGGTACCGCGTTGCACCGGGACCAGCACTGGGACCGGCACCAGGACTGGCACTGGGACCAGCACCACTCCTCGCCAGCCCCACAGCCCAAGAGGCACCCCTCAGTTCCCACTCTTCCCACTCAGCACCTCGGGAATGGCCGCAGGCTGAGCTCTGTGGGCCGCGGGCACTGTGGCGGCGCTTGCCCTGCCAGGTGCGGATCCCTCTCCGTGCTCCTGTCCCCTGCGGACGAGCCCTTCCAAACCTCTTCTCTCAGGCTAAGATGCCACTTCAGCCCTGGGCTTTCCACTCCCCAGTGGGAAGCACAAAAGGGAATCAAACACTGCAAAGCTCCAAGGATAAACGCAGCAGGAGACCCTCCAGCACAGCGATGTGCCCCTCATCACCCTCCACTTTGCTTCTCCTCCTCCCACCTCCTGCAAATACATCCAGATGCAGCCAAATCCCTTCTTGCCATGACAAAAAAAGGTGTAAAAATGAGCAACTGCACATGTGTGTGCAGAGGCTTGGAGCAAATGGCTTTGGATAAGCAATAACCCTGCTCCTCCCTATCCTGGCACGCCGGGTGTGCATTTCCATGGAGCCACTGGGCTCCTGCAGTATAAATAGTTTATGGCATATCAAACTATTAAACATGATTTTAATCCCACTTGTGATGTTCGACGCATAACTCACAGGAGGCTGACTTTGATGTGGCTGGTGGAAAGGAAATCACATTGAACAGATGTTCCAGCTGGAGCCGCTCAGTGTTTCCATTACAGACCCTGCACTGGGGTTTTTTTCCAGCTCTTTCTGCCAACCCCCCCTTTTTTTAATATATATTTGGAAGGGGAGGGTTTTATGACTCAGCTCTTTCATTGCTGCTATGATGGTCAGGCATGAGATTGAAGTGAGCCCAAATTCAACTGAGGATAATCTCTCCCACCTTGCACACACCCTTCCTAGGAATTACCCCCATCCTGGCGTTTCTCTGCTGCCTGGGAGCATTGCTGATGTTCTTTTGAGCGGCAAAAGCAAATGTAAAAAAGCAGTAGGAGTGATTTACCAGGCCGCTGCTTCCTGGGAAAGATTATTTTTGGTTCCCTGGGATTATTTTGCAAGGCCATCTCTCAAACCACGCAGCTGGGTGATGTTTGCTATGGTGTGAATTCAACCTCTGCTGCTGGAGGTGGAGAGTGCAGGGTCCAGGGGGATGCAGCAGCTCATGCCAGGCTGGGAAGAGCTCCCCAGCCAACAGCTGCTGCCTGCTTTTCCTTATTCTTGCAGAAGCCACTCCTTTCTCTCCCCAAGGTGCTGCTTCTCTGCTAGATATTGGAAGAAGACCCAGGAGCAGGACTTCCCAGAACAATTCCCTAGGCAAAAACGAGTGGCCCAGGTACTTTTTGCTTAGGAAAAGCACCTTTAGCTCTTTACAAAGTGAATGCAGCTGGTTGTCTACAAGGTTGGGAGTGAAACTTTATGAGCTAAAGCTGGGTTAATAGTTGCACTTGATGATCTTAGAGGTCTTCTCCAGCCTTACCAATTCCATGATTCTATGACTAGAGGCAGCCAGAGCAGGCTTTTGCATCCGGGTCAAAATCCATCCCACCTCAGCTTGGTTAATCCATTTTAGTATTTTTCTATCCCATCACCCATCCAGCTTTGGGAAATTGATATCCTCATTAGCCCCCATTAAGAACAACATACTTTTAGTAGCTGGGTAGAATATTATTGCTATTATATTCACAGCGTGGAGTATTTAATAGCTCAGAGTGGAAACTGGTGTTCTTTATGGGGTTTTTCTCTTTCCCAAGCAGATTCCATGTGGCTGTGGGGATTCAGCTCACGTCTCCAGCCCTCACTGTACTGCCCAGTGTAATGATGTCTCTGCTCGGTGTTGTTTGTGTGAGTGTGTCTCCAGCTATTGTAGCTGTTTGCTGGCTGTGAAATAACCCAAGCTATTATCTCATTTTATCTGCCCAGTTCTGTCAGGACATGCAGCCAGCGACCCAAGAGCCTGGTAATCTTCCGGCAGCAAAAGCTGGAAGTCTTAAATGGTGAATTTTCTGCTGCGCTCGAGTTTGTTCAGTTGAGTTTGCCAGTTTTAATTGGTCTCTGGAAAGCAGCTGGCATGCTAATATTGAACACCCTGCTTTTGCAAGTCGTGGGTAAATACAGCTGCAGGAACTGGGTGTGTGGATGGAGCCCGGCTGGAAGGGATCAGGAGGAGCCCAAGAGTGACAGCTACTGCAGAGGAGGAGGGGAGAGGCCTGTGAAATGTGCATTTTGGCAGATTTTTCTCTGTGGATTTGCAGTAAAGGGTGAATGGTGCAGCTCTGAGCACACCCCTGTGCCCTGAGGTGGTGACTGGCTCTGGCTTTGTGTCATGCGAGGGACACTGTCCCCATCAGGTGTCACAAAACACACATCACTGAACTGCCTGTAAGTCTGGAAACATGTGATTCAGCACCAGAAATCCTAATGGGACTTCTCTCTGCTACTGGCCATGCCCAGAGATGTTGCTTGCTCACCCAAAACCCTCTGGGATCCATCCCTGCCCAAAGACCCCCAAGGGCCTGGATCAGGGCACAGTTGGGCCCCCCAGAGCATGGCAGCTGGTGCTGCTTTTGCTCAAACCCATGGACACACACATGGGAAGCAGGATATCCCTGTAGTGTGGGCGCTCCTCGGTGCCCCAGGGAGCTCAGGGGAAGTGGGATCTCCTGGCTGTGACTTCACTCTGCTGGCACACCAGTAAATCCCAGTAAAGAGAAAACCCCAGGCCCAGCATGCTGCTCCGGACTGGAGGGCACAGAGGCCGGGACCTCCCAGCAGCCAGAGGTGGCCGTGTACTCACGCTGGATGTCAATGGTGACAGAAGTCTCCTTCCCGCTGGGAATGGCTTTGTTGGTGGCACGGCACACGATGCTCTCCCCGTTCTCGATGTCCGAGGGGGCGATGAACAGGGTGCTCATGATGCTCTCCCTCTTGCCGTCACGGAGAAGTGTCTGTGAGGGGCAAACAGGGATGAGGAAGTGGAGAGGGGCCCCGTCCCCATCCCCAGGCTCAATACGAGCTTCTCAGCCAAGCAGCTTCCTGAAATAACAATTCCTCTGGCTGGAATCTGCCAAAAGCCTCAGGGGAATAACAAAGACAAATTTCACTGCACTTCCCTGGGAATTGGGCTCTTAACTCCCATCTGCTTCCCTGCAGCCCTGCTGTGCCTAGGCTGGGGAGGAAAGCTCCAGTGGGATACGTCACCCACCATCCCAGGAAAGAGGGAGCCAGAGGCAAATGGATTTGTGACCCTGCTGGCATCTTCTGCCAGGTGAGTGCACAAAGCTGCCTGGGCACTTCCCATAGGGATGAGTGGTGATTCCGCCTGCCAGCAGCACGGACTGACCCTGGCCACGGATCCTTGGCTCTGGGCCAGCCCATGGTAAATCATCACCTCTCAGGTGCTCACTGATGGGGGCCAGAGATCCAAACCCTGGTGGTAACCAGCTCTACCTGCTCAGCCATGGCACCGTGCTTCTTCCCTGGATTTATCTGACGTCAGCCCTGGTGCCCTGCCATGCCTCTGTTGGGAGCACAGGATCCTGGGAGCGCTTCCTTACCATCCCCTAATCCTCCTGCAAGCTCTTACAGGAGGTCACGTCACCCTGTAACCCTGACTTTGATAAACTGAGCCCTCAGAGCTCCCAAGATGTTGTGTGATTTTCAGTCTTTTTATCATTCTCCAACCTCTGACCTCTCTCTCTGGTTTATCAACAGTGAATTTTGGACCCTGCCAGGCAGTTTTTCCTTCTAAGTCAGTGTCCTTCAAGTTTGTTCCTCACAGTGGCTTTATTGGGAGATAAACAGATGTGAGCAAGATGTGTGCATGTGGCACTCGAGGACATGGATTAGTGGTGGCCTTGGCAGTGCCGGGGGAATGGCTGGATTTGATTTTGGAGGGCTTTTCCGACCTAAATGATCCTTTGATCCCAAGACTGACGCTTTCCCTGGGCTCATCGTGGCATGGCCTTCATGCACACAGGTTTGTGCCTCTCAAGCACACGAGACAAGGAATGATGCTGAGAAATTGTCAACACAATCAGCCCAGAATCCCAGAGCCATTAAGGTTGGAAAAGCCCTCTGAGACCGAGTCCATCCATTTACCCAGCACTGACCCATCAAACCATGTCCCTCTCCACCACATCCACAGGTTTTTGGAACACTTCCAGGGACAGGGAATCCACCACCACGCTGAGAGCCCGTTCCAATGTCTGAATACCTTTTCAGTAAAGAGATTTTCCCAATTTCCAATCTAAACATCCCCTGGCACAATTTGAGGCCATTTCCTCTCATCCTGTCCCTGTTCCCTGGGAGCAGAGCCCGACTCCCACCTGGCTGTGCCCTCCTGTCAGGGAGTTGTGGACAGCAAGAAAGTTCCCCTGAGCCTCTTTTTCTCCAGGCTGAGCCCCTTTCCCAGCTCCCTCAGACACTCCTGGTGCTCCAACCCCTTCCCAGCTCCGTTCCCACCTCTGGACACAAATGCAGGATGCTGCCCTGTCCTGGCTTTGTGGTCACCCCGTGTGCCCTTCCCTTGGGGAACAGCCCCACTTTGGGTGCTGGCGCTGTGGTGAACCCTAAGTCTGTGCAGAACTTCCCCCCTGTTTGAGGTGAACCTCCAAATCCTGCAGGATCTCGTAACGTTCCCTGTCCCCTTCAATAGGGATCAGGGGGATTTCAGTCAGCCATGGCTGTTCTGTGCTGCCTGACTGGGATTGCAGGGGGCTGCATATGGATCAGTCGGCAGACTGGAAATTCAGAGTAACAAAGGAATTATCACTCAGTGTGAATGGTTTCAGGCAGTCAGTAACCCAAACAGGGCTTCCTTTTGGTTGGCTGGAATAGCTGGATCAAATGAAAGCTGGGTTGGGTTTCAGTTTTCTTGAAAAAGCAGAAAGAGGCAAATTGAGGAACTATTTTAAAGGGAGCTTCAAAAGGGAAACGTTTCTAAGATCCCAAAAATCCAAACTTCCCACTCAAAAAATGTCTAAAATTGTCTGTTAGTTTTTCTAAAGGCTGATTTTCTTTTTTAATATGGAAGGGCCTCACGGAAACCTCCACGAAGTCAGGAGAAACTGAGGTTCAGCCTCAGAAACAGAGGTTTTCCTGACTCCAGGAGGAGGGAAGGAGGCTTCTCCCATGCAGAACAGGGCTCCCCTCTCAGCTCATCCCTGCCAGCTGCTTAAAATGCCATGGAAATCTCTGTGCTGTGGGAGATGTATCTGCAGCCTGGAAAACTCTGCTTTGGAAGGGTGTTTTGGTGGAAATATTTTAAAGGATGAGCATTCACCCTTCTCTGGGGGACAGGGAAAGGGATCTTCTGTGGGGCTGAAAGGGACAGGGCTCAAAAGTTGTCTCCCCAGTGCCAGACCTGACAGCCCTGGAGGGGAAGGCTGGGGGTGAGGGGGATAAGCCATGAACAACTGCATGTCAATGGCCTGGATTTTAATTAATTCCACTCGATTTGAGAGAGGGAGAGGTCAGTTCTCCCTGGCTCTAATTAGTGCTGCCTCTCGCATCACACGCAGGGAGATGGGGCAGGTTCCCCTCTGCTGCAGGGAAGCAGCTCAGCTTCAGCCAGGAGGAGGAGGAGAAGGAGGAGGAGGAAGAGGAGGAGGAGGAGGCAGGGAGGGTGTTCTGCCTCCTCTGCTCTCCCCAGCCAATCAGGATATTGCTGGAATGAGGCTGGATGGAGGCTTCACAGTGGCAGCAGAGGGTGAAATGTTTATTAAAGATCTCCGAGAGCTCGAGGAATAGCTCTGGCTGCCCACTTTGAAGTTTTGGCTGCAGACTGACCCATTTTCGGTCTCGAATTTTGCTGTTTAGAAATTTTTCATTAAAAATGTCAAATGTTAGCGAATCTTCCACACTCACCAGCCATCAGGAGCCCATAAACAGGAGAACATGTAGGGGCCCATTCCCAGTGTGCTGCTGATTGCTCTTTGATGATTTCCTTTATGACTCAATAAAGACTTTCTGTCTAAATTAAAAAATGCCAACAACCCGGACGATTTTTCATGGAAAATTGCAGTTGGAGGAGGGGACACATGTCACTGCAGCCACCTTTTGATCCAGAGGTTCTGCTGCAGCAGAGACCGGGTCAGTTTTGCAGTACACAACATTAACACCACACCCAGGTGGGATTTAGGGGGGAGAAGTGGCCATGCCAGGTGATTACAAGCTGTGAGAAGGTACAAAAAGCCAAATTCAGAGCAGAGCCCATTTTGGTGACAGTTTGTGATTTCTCACTGGCGTCCTCCTGACTGGTTTCCCCCCAGCCTCCCCACTGGGAAGGCTTTATGGAGGGATGCAGGGCGAGAGTCAGCTCTGCGGAGCTGAGGGTGCTGCCCCAAATGTTTTGGGGTTGTGTGAAGAGCAGTGCCAGGCCTGGCACCCCTTTCTGAAGCCAGGGAAGAGCACAGGCCTTGTCCCAGCCCCATCCTCCCTCACCTTGGAATAGGTGGCTCCATTGATGACTTCTCCCCTCCGCATCCAGATGATGGAGGCTGCTGGCTTGGCGTTGTCAGCGTGGCAGGTCAGGTTCAGGGGGTCTCCTGCCCTCAGGCTGATGATGGGCCCCCCCATAATGACAGGGTCATCTGGAGGAACTGCAAGGAAAGAGCACAGAGGAGACAATGTCATTTGAAGCATGAAACCCACATTTATGGAGTCACCTGTGGGGTCACAGGACTGGCCTGTGACCTCTCAGACTCTGCAGATGGTTTGGGATGGCCATGGCAGTGCTGTCCCCAGGTTACAGCCACCTGCCTTTTGCTGCCCTTGTGAAACCTGGGCCCCAGATTTCAACTCCAGCAGCAGCAGCAGCTGGAGAAGTTTCTGAGGGGACTTGGGCCAGGTGGCTGCAAGCTTTGCAGGAATATGAGGGATCAGGTCTGTGGTAGATAAATCCACTGATGGCTACTAAACCCTCAAAGCCCTGCATGTCCCTGAGCTGCAAACCCTGGGAGGATGGTGCGTATTTGAAAGCAATATCCCTGCTTGAAATAAATATCCCTGCTGCTCTTTAATCCTGCAGGGAGGAGCTTTCATCTCTGCTACCCTGACGGGTCTGCTCCAGCCAGGACCTGTGCCAGAGATGGAGCTCTGTCCAGCTCCTCATGGAATCAGAGCATTATCTAGGTTGGAAAAGACCTTTAAGATCAAGTCCAACCATTCCCCCATCACTGCCAAGCCCACCACTAAACCATGTCCCCAACTGCCACATCCACATGGCTTTTAAATCTCCCCAGGGATGAGGACTCCAGCCTGGTCCAGAGGTGAACCATGAGAAGTTTGGTCTTACTGACCATTGGTGGGTGCTTCATCAAGAGATAAAAACTTCCTGACTAAGTAAGACAAATGCACTTATTTCTGTTCTGTGAGAGGACCAAGTTCAACCCTCCCTTTCCCTGGCTCTTTAACAGCATTGCCAATCCCATGGATGCCTCACATTATTCCAGGGAAACAGCAGGGAACCTTCTTGTTGCTGAAAGCTGCTGGCAACCCCCTCATCGAGAGCCCTCCCAGCCCAAACCACTACCCAAAGGCTCTTGGCTCTTCCCAACCACGACCCTTGGGAAGCCAAATGCTGTTCCTGCTACAGACAGATGCGTTGCTCATCCGTCCATGGCCTGTCTGGAGGCTCCTGGGGCCCACGTGGGGGTGGGA
The DNA here is from genome assembly GCA_013397775.1 of Eulacestoma nigropectus. Lineage (NCBI taxonomy): Eukaryota > Metazoa > Chordata > Aves > Passeriformes > Eulacestoma > Eulacestoma nigropectus. Next base: position 123,482 of record VZTE01003356.1, read on the forward strand.
GGCCAGCAGGAATGTGAAGGACACATTGGAAGGCATTCCCAAGAAATGGGAACTTGCTCCTTCACACCCTGCTCAGAAGTGGGTGGCAAAACCCTCCTACCCTCAGCATCCTTCGGAGGGGATGCAGTCGGGTGAAATCCGCCGGTTTTCTGCCAAAGTGGAGCTGGTTTTGCTCCAAGTCAGGGCTGTTCCTCCTCAGGGCCCAAGTTGGCCTAAGCCCCCTCTGAAACCCCCAGCTCCTGAGCTGCCCCGCGCTGTCGTTGGCTGAGGAATATTTAAAAACTCCTCCAGCGCCGGGCTGGGATCGGGAATTGGGAAGGGATTCTGTTCCCTGACAATCCAGAGGTGGCCGCCTGCCCCAGCCCAGGATCTGCAGATGTGCTGCGGGCACACCCCGCTGCGCGCACGCGGCTGCCAGGCGCTGGGAGTAATGGGATTTCTCAGCTCAGTGGGTGGAACCCAAGGACCGGGGAAAAAAAGCTTTTCTACACGAATCCAAAATGTACTTTTTTTTTTTCCAGGCTAAAAGAGTGGAAAAAGAAAGTGAAAATCTGTGGTTTGGGTTAGTTGGAACGCCTGTCACTGAGATATGAAAGTGGGAACAATTCTGCTCCATTCTGATGTTATTTAACTATTAAGGAAGTGCAAATTTTAATGATTTTAAATTTATTTATGTTATTTCATTGGATGTTTAAACATGGATTTGTGCTGTTTAAAACCAAATCTGGCATTTTTCAATAGTTTTTTTCCCCTCACTGAATCCATTAATTGAATTTGACCTCTGCTTGTAAAAAATATTGAAAATCCATCTTGTAGAGTGAGGAAAAAAACAACCCACAAATCTTTCTCTGAAGACCATCTTGGAATTTAATGAAGGTACTTTTGTGGTGGGATGTTTGACATTCCTGACTTTTTTTCCTGGTATTCCTGCAGCAACATCTCCCCTGCAATCTAGCTTGTCCCTTAGCTGCCCACTAGGGTATATTATGGGACAACACAACACAAATATGGAACCACTTGCCTGCCTGGTGCCAGAAATCCTCGTTTTTTACAGTTTTGCTCCCTGTGGGATCAGCAGCCAGCCTTGAGGAGCTGCTTATGGCAATGAGGAGAGGATGGGCCCTGGCTACCTCTTCCCAAGTAAATGGTTTTCATCGCCCAGTCCTCCAGGTAGCCGTGAATTATTGATGTCTCCAGGCTCCCTAACAGGGAATTTGGTTGGGTCTGATGAAGAGGAATCTGTGATATCGCTCTAACTTCTGCAAAATGAAGGATAGATGTATTCCTTCCCCACGCCAACTCCAGCCTGGGAGAGGAGGTGGAGGAGAAGGAGGAGGAGGAGGAGAAGAATGAAAGATGAAAAGGAGACAAGAAGAAAGGAGGGAAAGCAAGAAGCCGGTAGCATGGAGCCATGATCCATTATTCATCCACTCAGCTCCCAGGATTGGTTGTTATTATGAGGCATCACTGCAGAATCTGGTCTCCTAATTTTTAATCACGTAGCTATGGAAGCGCTAGCCTTCCTGATTAAACCAGGGATATAAATAGGAAGAGTTGTTTGGGGCTGCAGGGGGGCTATTCCTGACAGCAAAGCAAAAGGAGTTAACCCGCACGTGCCTGGGAAGATGAAAATGATGGAGAAGGGATCCAGGATGGCTCCAGCCCACAGGAGTAGGAGCAGAGAGCTGGATGGAAAGGGCCTCCAGGTGCACCAGGGGAGGTGTAGTTGGGATATTAGGGAAAATTCTTCACTGAAAGGATGGTCAGGTGGGAACGGGCTGCCCAAGGCAATGGTGGAGTCCCCATCCCTGGATGTGGTTAGTGGTGAACATGGTGGCAGTGCTGGGGGACTGGTTGGACTCAATGGGCTTAGAGGGCTTTTCCAACCTGAATGATTCCACGAGTCTATGACATGCAGCTTTTTATGGGGTGGGAGTCCCCATATACATCCCCAAATGGACATGAGAGTGAGACCTCCCGGGGTGGAGGTGAATCACCCCAGCAGAGGGTCTCCTGTTCCTCACATTGTCCTCAAGACCTCAGCTGGGCACTCGTCCCTCTCTTCACTGCAGACAAAACTTTCCAAAGAAATGCTGACAAACTTCTCCCTGCCAAACCCCTCATTTTCTGTCAAAATAAAGGGATTGCTGAATATTTTAAAACCAGCCTTGGACAGGCTTCAACCCGTTCTCCCATGGGGCTGCCTGGATGCGAGGGGACAGCTTGGGGTCTCTGCTCCCTGCCCTCTGGAAAAGTGCATCTTACAGCACATCAGCATAAAGAAACACCATTAAATGATGGTGCTCTCGGTGCATTCATCAGCTTTTTAAATTAGTTGTCAGAGGCTTTCCTGCACACTGTCCCATCCTGCACAACTTCCCCGTGATTAATTAGTGAGCCCCCACAAGATTCTTCAGCGCTGGGCTGAGACCTGAGGCTAACACAGCCTTTGAGTCAGGAATGACGTGGGTGTCTCTGAGTGCTCTCGGCAGCTGGACAAGGATGTGGCAAGCAAACAGAGCCTCAGTCATTAGCAATATTTACTGAGCTAACAGGATCCTCCAGCAGCCAGGTCTTGGAAGTGGAGGGAGCAAAAAGCCCTGCAGCCACCAGTACATTTTCCCTAATTAAGGCTGCTTTCCTGTGTTGGTGTGGCTGGTACCTCACTGCTGCTGGGTTTGTGTAACCAACCTCCTCTTCTTGGGGCCAACCTCTCCTTCAGTGTTAAGTGATTCAACCTCAACACCTGCTGGTGGGCAAGGGCCACCCAGCTGCTGGGCTGGACAGGCAGACGCTGAGCAGCCCCTGAGGGTTGCCCTGAGCCAAATATCTGCAAGGAATGTTCAGCTGGTGTTAGACTCAGCACAAGAGTTCCCTGTGGAATGAGATCCCTTGGATAAGGCCTTGCTCGTCTTCATGGCTCCCCTTCCCCATGGGGTCTGTGGCACTCGGGGATCTGGGCCCAGCTCATGTGGGAGTTATCAGTGACCAGAGGATGCTCCTGATGATCACAATGTGCCACGAACCACTGGAAGGTGCTTCCCGGCCCCAAAACTGAGAGAACAAGTGTAAATCATTTGGGGGTGTTCAGCCTGGAGACAAAAAGGCTCTGGGGAGACCTGAGAGCCCCTTGCAGGGCCTAAAGGGGCTCCAGGAGAGCTGGAGAGGGACTTGGGACAAGGGATGGAGGGACAGGACACAGGGAATGGCTTCCCACTGCCAGAGGGCAAGGATGGATGGGATATTGGGAAAGAATTGTTCTCTATGAGGGTGGGGAGGCCCTGGCACAGGGTGCCCAGAGCAGCTGTGGCTGCCCCTGGATCCCTGGAAGTGTCCAAGGCCAGGCTGGCTGGGGCTTGGAGCAGCCTGGGATCGTGGAAGGTGTCCCTGCCCATGGCAGGGGATGGCACTGGATGAGCTTTAGCGTCCCTTCCAAGCCCATTCTGTGATTCTGTGGTGAATCAAGAGCCTCCCCAGTGGGACAGCTGCCTCCCAGCGAGCACTCGGTGAGAACACGAGGCCCTGCAGAGATGACAAAGCCGAGCTGAACAAGGGTACCCTTGCTCCTGTATTTTGTCTCTGCAGTCAGGGAAGCAGGGGAAGCCCTGGGGAGCCAGCCCAGAGGGATTCAGCTGGCTCAGCTCAGCCTCTCGTGCGGAGAGGGTGGATGTGGGAGCTTTGCTTGAAGTGTTTGTGCATTCAGACACGGCGCTGCAGCTTGTCAGGGAGGCACGTTCAGCTCTTGTAGACAAGCCAGGCTTATGAGGCATCACACAAGAGTTGCTGGGCCTGACTGGATCCGGCGCTGCCCTGACCCGCACAAGCCGCTTGCCCTTGGGGAGGTTTTGGAACACAAACCCTTTGCAAATCCCATCTCTGCTCCACGCTGGGGCATTCGGAGTCCAGGTTTGCTGGCTGGCAAGGCACTTGTGAAAGAAGCAGGATCCAAGCTGCAGCCTCTGGGCTCCTTACCTTCCCTGGAAGATCCTGATCCTCTGATCTAGTGGAAGGTGTGAAGAACTGGGCTGAGCAGCCACTGCTTTTCAGCTTCCAATCTGGCTGCTGGGTTTGTGTGTTTGCTGGAATGTTCTTTATCAGTGTCATAATTTAAAAATTTTAAAATCTAATTTCCCTACCAGCCATAACTGATCATATTCTACAGCAAATAACTTATATAGTGGCATGAATTTTTTTGCCAAACCAAAATCTTACGAGGATTCTCAAACAAATCCTCTGTTCTCCTACAAGTCTACCCACTCTGCTGGAGTTTCCTTCTCAGAAAAAATTCATAAAAATTCTCAGAAAAATTTCCTTCTCAGAAAAAATGACAGGGGGGTTGGGCTAGACGGCCTTTAAAGGTCCCTTCCAACCCCAAATATTCTGTGTATCTATTATCCTGTCCTGGTCCAAAAGGTGGTCAATGTATCAAGACTTTGGGGGGTGTGACTTTGGCAGTAAGCTCTTTGCTAATGATATTCAGCAGAATGAAGAGTTAATTGGCTGTGGCATCATTTCTGTGCCTCATTTGGGATCAGATCCTTTTCTCTGCTTGAGAACTGCAGGGAGCTGCCTCCTCTTCCCAGCCAGTGCCTGCTTTCCCCAGCAGCCTTGGGGGTGTTTTGGAGCTTTAGTGGTGTTTCTCTGCACGAGGCTTTGAGATTCTGGTTTTGGCCACACTCACGGATGCAGAACTCTGTGGAGCTGATCAAAGGAAAAGAGCAGCTCTCCTACCAGGCAAGATCGGCAGAGGCTGGCTTGTTTAATTGGTAAAATGAAGGCTGGGAGGCTTCACTGTGATGAGTTACAGTGAAAGAACCAGGAGAAGGTTGGGAGAAGACAAAGGAAAAAGCAGGAAAATGCTGGATGCTGGGGGAGAAAGAAGGTTCTCTGTTTCATCAAGTGCCTAGGAAAGCTTTCCAAGGGGAGGAAAAGGGGCTAGAACACAAAACTGCTTTTAGGACGAAGCTTGCTACACTGGATAAGAGAATCCCCTTACAGGGATTGTGTTTCTGGCAGAGTTTTCCAGCAGACTGCTCAGGGTCTCGCTGCATTATCAACCCTGAAGGCTGCAAATTGTGAGGGCCTAAACCACTGCAGAGCAGCTTACAGCTCCAGGAGCGTGGAGCTTTCCATTTATCAGCTCTTTACACATTTAGGATTCAGATTTCCAGCAGTTCTTCAGAGCTAGGAAGGATATAAACAGACTCTTAGGTTTTGTTCGACACTTGAAAGGCAGGGATTTTGCTGTCTGAGCATTGTCACGGGCTGGGCTTCTCAGGGCAGCACCAAGTGGGGACTTGGGGCAGGGCTGTGGGGCTCGGTGACCTGATCTCTGGAGGAAACCCAACCCTGGATGCCAATTGCATCCTCCCCTCCACTGTCTTGATGTGCATCCATTCTACCTCTCCCCGTCCTGATGTAATTAGGATTTCAATCCTTTTGCTTTGGCAGGTGAGGAAGAATGAACAATACAGAGAGAGTGGTCTGAGTTTAAGTGGGGTCAGCACAGGGCTCCTGACTCCAGTGTGTGATATTCCCCTGATGCCTTCTTGGGCTAGAGACCTAGAAACAGAGACCAGACAGGAGTGAGGGAATAAAGGTGGATGTTTATTTGAAAGGCCTTCAAAGGCGCACCCTGGGGAGCCAAAGGCTACATCAAAGATGGACCCCAAGATGGACCCCGAGTCACGAGTTCTTCACACTTTGATAGGTTTGGTTCATTTGCAGATCAGCATCAATTCACCAATTAAAACTTAAGCTAATGATGGAATTTCTTCCATTTCTCCACCTCTCCAGAGGCCCTGGTTTGCACCTTTTGGGCCTAGGACAGCCTGAGTGTCCTTGAACAACGAGCTCGGAGAGGCTTTGTTGTGTCTGTCTGGCACAAGAGAGCAGCAGCCAACGGGCTCCAAGAAACTTCAGAGTTACACACCGGGCAGTGCAGGATTTAAAAATATAAAAGCCAGAACCTAAGGCATCACCCCCTTCAAGTATGACTGATCAGATCTTCCTTTGCATCCTACATCTGAAACCAGGAGACCATTCCTGTCTGCAGCTGCTCAGCAGGATGCTGAACACTCCTCTTATCCTTATCTTCGTATCCTGGGCTCATCCCCAGCACCGTAGGCAGCAGGATGAGGAAGGGGATTCTGCCCTTCTGCTCTGCCTTTGTGAGACCCCATCCACAGAGCTGCCTCCAGCTCTGGAGTCCTCAGCACAGGAAGGACATGGAGCTGCTGGAGCGAGGCCATGGAGATGCTCCGAGGGATGGAGCCAGGCTGGGAGAGGAAAAGGCTCTGAGGAGGCAATGCCAGAGGGCAGGGATGGATGGGATATTGGGAAGGAACTGTTCCCTGGGAGGGTGGTGAGGCCCTGGCACAGGGTGCCCAGAGAAGCTGTGGCTGCCCCTGGATCCCTGGAAGTGTCCAAGGCCAGGCTGGATGGGGCTTGGAGCAGCCTGGGACAGTGGAAGCTGTCCCTGCCCATGGCAGGGGATGGCACTGGATGGGCTTTAAGGCCCCTTCCAAGTGAAACCATTCCATGATTCTGTGATTCTGCAAAACAATCCCTGGAGCTGTCTGCCCCTTCCCTACATGAGACAGGCTGAAAGCAGCCCAGTCTGTGTTGTCCACGGTCAGTTTACAGAGGCCACCCTGGCTCTGGGGTGAGCTCTGGCATTGTTTCCAAGCACCCAGCCCCCTCCTGTGTGCTGCCAGCCTCTGGCCCTGCTGAGACTGGCATGGCATTGTCCCCTGCTGTCCCTGCTGTGTCCTGGTCACATCTTCCCCAGCCTGATGCTGCTCTGCTGCCTCAGTCTCCCGCTGACCCACAGGAGCTGAGCCTGGACAGCCTGAAAAATGCCGGGCAGCTCCTGGTGCCCCAGAACGGCGGCGGCTGCTGCTGGGAGAAGAAGGAGAGGAAAGAGATGCAGGCGAACAGCACAGCCTGGGGAAAACACGCTAAAAAATAAATCAAAAGAAACAAGGGGAGCCAGGGAGAAAAATAATGATGAAAGTTTAAATAGTGCATCTCTCTCTCGGTCCTATTTGTCTTGTGGCACTTCAGCGTGTGTGTGAGCGGGAGGGGCCCGCGGGGCTGCCAGCAATGCTGCCTCCTCTCCATCCCAAGCAGACACCTGTATCCCTGTTTCCCTCCTGTCTCTGCAGCTGAGCCTCATTCATGGACCCTCCTCACATTAAGGAGCTTGTGAGAAACAAACCGCTAATATTTCCTAAAATCCCCTTTATTTTTTTCCTATTTTCTCCGGACGGTTTGTCTCTTTTTTCATCCAGCCACTGAAAGTCTCACATGTTCCAGATTTCTAGGGTCAGCAGGATGGATTTCTCCAGTGGAAGAGTGTCTTGCTGGAGAATGCAGATCCCTAAAATTCAGAAATGATTCCTAGAGATGGTTTCATCTCACTGCAGCAAAGCTCAGCTCTGCTTTCCCACTCACTGCCCTGGAGGGGCTGATTTTCCTCTATCTAAGCCCTCTCCAGGTCAGGTTGAGGAATATCACCGGAATACTCTTTGCTTTTTCATGCCGAGGAGGGGTTTGCTCCCAGATTCTTGGCTAGAGAGTGTTTTAAATATTCACTTTTCACAATGGATTGGAATTAAACCAAATGTCAAAGTTCTGAAATCCTTTGTGAGAGCTGGGTCTGGGCAGGATCCATTTTGGAGAGCACACAAGCAGACCTGACATGGGATAAGTGAGCGTTTGTATTCTACTGAAAAGCCTTCTGTATGAGGAGAAAGAAGTTTTGGCAACTCCTTTCCCCACTTTAACAAAGAGCCAGATGCTCTGCAGGCAGGTAGCTGGCCAGGTATGGATTGTTTACTCGGAATGTTCACTCTGCAAAGTGTAAAAAACTTCCAATTTTCTCTCCCAGTTGAAAGGGCAACACAATGCCAGAGAATATATTGTGTTTGCCAGGCCCTCGTTCGATTCTCCCCAGCAAGGCGGTGTTTTTGGATGGATCATGTCAACAGCTACTGCCAAGCCCTAGCTCAGGGCTGGGGATTTCGGAGGGAGCTGTTTTGCTTTGCTGTGTCTGCCCTGGCTGCCCATAAACTGAACGGTGTTGCCCACGACAGAGAGAGGTGGGTCCGTGATCCAGGACAGCCGTGATTAATGGTTCCAATTCTGCCTGTCAGCATGGAGGAAAGTCAGGGTGAAGCTTCCCAGATGTGTCAGCAGGGATGGGAGAGGAACGGAGGAAAAATTACCTGCCCACCTGGCCTCGTTAGCACTGATGTAATCAAATTTACTGATAAGAGCCCCGGTCACACACAGGACCCCCGTGTGCTGGGGGATCCCCCTCCCAGTATAAAATCACAGAAATGTGGAATGGTTTGAGCTGGAAAGGACCTAAAAGCCCATCTCATTCCCCTGCCATGGGCAGGGACACCTTCCACTGTCCCAGGCTGCTCCAAGCCCCGTCCAACCTGGCCTTGGGCACTGCCGGGGATGGGGCAAACACAGCTCCTCTGGCCACAGGGGAAACTGAGGCACAGATAGACCAGGTGTCCTGAATCCCAGGCTTTCCCAGCTGGATTATCCCTCCATCCCTGCTCTTGTGCAAGATCCCTGCTCTGCCCAGCTGCCCTGCACCGACCCCTGTGCCAGTCCCGTGCTGGGAGCACAGCAAAACCCCCACCTACTCTGGAGGGGCAGCAGGGGACTGTGGTTTGGGTGTCCCACACAGCACTTTCTGTGAGAAAAGGAGGCTCAGGGGGGACAACTCCCTGCCAGGAGACTGGAACCAGGTGAAGGTCTGGCTCTGCTGCCAGGGAACAAGGGACAGGACAAGAGGAATCAGCCTCAGACTGCATGAGGGGAGGCTCAGGTTGGACATCAGGAGGAATTTCTTCATGGAAAGGGTGGTCAGGCATTGGAAGGGGCTGCTCAGGGGGGTGTTCAATGAACAACTGGATGTGGCACTCAGTGCTCTGGGCTGGGTGACAAGGGGGGATTGGTCACAGGTTGGACTCGATGGTCTGGGAGGTCTTTTCCAGCCAAAATGATTCTGGGATTCTGTGACTCCACAGAGGCTGCAGCATCCTCACTAATCCTACACTGGGTGATGGTTCGAGATGTTGTTGGGGCTGATGCTGAAACGAAAGAGCACAGCCCTGGGTTAACCTCCTTTGGAGGAAGCAGGGACCTGGTGGATCCGGAGCCCCTGGGAATCAGGGAAGAGCCCACGAGATTGCAGAGACGCTCCAAGCACATCTCGCTTTACTGTAGCGATGAACACCCTCCCACAAAGAGAAACACGAGGCTGAAGGAAAAGGCTGTGGCAAACCCTGGCTCACCTCAGCTGCGGGACATGCCTGAACCTTCTCCTGGAAGCGGGATCAGCAGGAACATCATTATCTCCCCAATGTAGGCCAGCACCCCTGCCTCCTCCTCCCCCTGCGTGCAGCTCCGGGGTGCAGACTGACAGATCAGAGAGCACAGGCGAAAAACTGAATTCATTATTTTTCCCGTATGTCAGATAGTCTCAAATTGTTTAAAAAAAAAAAAGAGAGAGAAAAAAAGAGGGGGATTATTACTGTTCATTAAAATATAGGAAAAAAAGGAAAAGAGGAGCAAACCCCCTGAGCTGGCCCCCTCCTTCTGGCGAGAGCTGCTCTTAGATCCCCTCTCCTGCAGGATGGGGTGGGAGAAATCCTGCCTGTCTCCTCCCAGGAGGTGCCATGGAAATTCAGTGATGCAGAGCACAGTTGGGATGTCATGGGAGACTGGGACCCGGTCGATAAGGTTTGGGGCTTGATTATCTGGGTCTGTTTTGAGGCTGCACGTGCCTTGAGCTCATTAGCCAACACCTCTTCTGTTAATTAGCCGTGGTATTTACTATCCTAACAGCACCTTACGGGCCCAGGAGCCTCAGCACAGCTGAATCCTGCATTTCCCTTGGGATGGGCCTGGCTGGGACACCAACCAGGTAAGGCAAGGAGCTGGAAGGGTCCAAGAGCAAGGCAGGCACCACCTCCCACTGTTTAGCACCAGGAGAACTCCCTGTCTCAGCCTACATCCAGGGCAGACTGTGGGTGGCAGATCCCAGGGATGGGCACAGCCCTTCCCAACTCCCTGCAGGCTGAGGAGAGCGAGGGGAGGTTCGTATTCTGAGCCTTGCTGCATCTCCAGCCTCGATCCCGGGCTCCTGCCTGGCACTCAGAGACAAGAAGACAGAATGAGATGTGAGTTTCCAGCTCAGGAGCTCATTTTCACCCTTGTGGCCTCGGCACTGACCCTTTTCCAGGGTGAGAAAAGACAAGACTTTAGGCCAGGCTGGGAAAAATATCCCTGGCACTTCTTGTACCTACGATTTGAATTATCATTCCTATTTCATGGAAGAAGGATGCCTTTTCATTTGTAGAAACTCAGAATTGGTTTGGGTTGGAAGGGACCTTAAATCCCATCCCATTCCACCCCCTGCCATGGGCAGGGACGCCTTCCAGTAGACCAGATTGCTCCAAGCCCCATCCAACCTGGACAGCCAGAGATGGAGAAAGCACGGCAAAAAATCCTCCCCTGTGAGGGTGGGGAGGCCCTGGCACAGGGTGCCCAGAGAAGCTGTGGCTGCCCCGTCCCTGAAAATGTCCAAGGCCAGGTTGGACAGGGCTTGGAGCACCCTGGGATAGGGGAAGGTGTCCCTGCCCATGGCAGAAGGGGATGGAATGAGATGAACTTTAAGGTTCCTTCTAACTCAAACCATTGCTGGATTCTATGAATACTCCCATTTGCAGGTCACCAGCTGGAAGTCCTTGCATCCCTCCCTCCTTGGCTCTTTCCAGCCTCCACCAGGAGACATTCCCACTCAGATCCCTGGCTGTGCTGCTGCAGAGGAACCGAGGGCAGCTCACACCAGGGAGCCCCACAGGGACGTGGACATTCCCTGCTTTGCTCTTGCCTAATGGTGGCACCGAGATGGATGAGGCGGGAAGGGCTGGGCTGGGAGCTGGGAGCTTTGATTTGGGCACCAGCCGAGCCCTCCCAGGTGTGAGACACCATCAGAAATAATAAAGGAAGGCCTTAGAAAGAGCCTAATCCCATGTCCCAGATCTGTCAGTGCCTTGCTTCCCTCCCCTCTCCCCAGCACTGCGGCCGTGCAAACAGCTGGACTCAACTCCCTGTGGCACCCAGCCCGGCGGCTCCAGCTGGATAAAAACCCTCCCTGTCCAACACACCTGGCCTGAGCCTCTTCCACAGCCTGTCCCACCCCACAGCATCCTCCCACTGCTGTGCTGGACAGGGTCCTAAACCCCCTCCCTCATTCAGGACACGGGAATCCCAGGGATGCCATGTAACCATCTCCTCAGGGAAAAGTGTAACTGGAACTGGACATCCGGCTCTGGCAAACAAGGCACAACCCCCAGCTCTGCTTTAAGCTCCCTACAGAGCATTTAAAGATCAAACAGACCAAGCCACTGATCACAGAATCACAGAAGGAACTAGGCTGGAAAAGACCTTTGAGATCATCAAGTCCAACCTATGACCTAACCTAACACCTCCTCGTCAACTAAACCACGGCACTGAGTGCCACGTCCAGTCTTTTTTTAAACACCTCCAGGGATGGTGACTCCACCACCTCCCTGGGCAGATGATTCCAGTGCCCAATCACTGTTTCAGTGAAGAATTTTTTTCTGACTTCTAACCTAAACTTCCCCTGGCGCAGCTTGAGGCTGTGGCCTCTTGTTCTGTCAGTGGTTGTCTGGAAGAAGAGCCTGACCCCCACCTGAGAGTGATAAGGTCTCCCCTGAGCCTCCTTTTTTCCAGGCTAAACAACCCCATGATGATGTTGTGGCGGATCCCACGGGAGCTCGCTGGACGCCAGGGATGTGTCCCTGAGCTGCAGGGGTCAGGGGCTCCGCAGTGAGGGCTGAGCAAATCCCCGCGGGTGGATCCAGCATCCATCAGCTGAGTTTAATCAATGCGGTGCAATTCCTTATCTCCGACGTGGCTGGGCCACACGTTTCGAAGGAAACCAAACCCAGCCCGTCCAGGACGATCAATCCCAATGTTCCAGCATTGACACATGTCTGGGTTTGGGCTGAATCCCTTATCAGGCAGCGCCACAGCTCCATATGGAAAAGGTTCAGCCTCACAGACACTTTAAGTGCCCTTGTCTGCCCTCCAGTCCCGCAGCCTTTCCTGGGATCATTCATCCTGCATCAACCATTAGCACACCCCCATTTTAAGATAAATTACCCAAATCTTTAAACCTCCCCTCGGAGGGAATCCCCTGGGGTGGCTGTTCACAGTCAAGTCCCTCTGTGAAGGCATCCCTATGGAGCCAGAGCCATTAATGCAGCATTCCCAGAGAGCCTGCAAATTGCATAGGAGTAGGCAAATGGGGCTGGAAAAGCAGGAATCCTGCTTAAAGCCATGACACAAGAATCCAGGGAATACTGGCTTTGGGTTTGCTGTGCCTCCACGATTGGCCAAAGGTTTTTCTCTGAGAGGAGCTCAAAGATAGAGGTGTCACCCATCCTTAGGGACACGGTGCCTGTGCACAGGGCCCTGCAGGGAAACCAGCAGGTTCCCTGGGCTTCACCCTCTAGAGATGGTGACAACCCTACCAGAAATGGTGGGATTTGTGGGAAAAGTCCAGAGAGAAGGACCACGGTGAAGAGAAAAGGAAATGGAGAGCATGGGAAGGCAGAGCAAACAGAATTTGTTAGAGAAGGGAGTAGATGTACTACCTGGGGCTGCTTCAAAATCTGCTCCCAAATGTGTTTCCTTTTTTTTAAAATAGGATATTGATTTTGTTTCCTCCTCTTTTTTTTTTTTTTTTTTATTTTGACTGATGGAGTGTTTCGGAGAAATGTCTGCTTTGGTGGAATTTTATTCTTTTTTAATTAAGGAATCAATAGCAAAAAAAGGCAGCAACACGTCAATAGATGAAATGTTTTGGTCTCATTCCTCTCGGAGGGTGATGGTGACTCCAAGCAGGTTTGGCCTGACCTGGGAAATGAGGCGAGGAAAGAGCAGGGGAGGGAGCACCAGGTGTCTGAGTGACGGCTCCCAGGAGCTTCTGCAGCAGAAATAGTTGTGTTTCCGTCTGACTTTTGTGCTTGATTTAAAATTTTTTTTTCTCTTTTCTGACAGTTCTCATTATTGCTCTCCATCCAACACCTCTGAAGTGTTACGGGCTGAGAAGCAGCGACTCCCTAGGGCTGTTCCCCTCTTTAGACTGAGACCTGCACAAGCAATTAGGACAGAACTAATGACATCCCAGCTCCTGGTTCCTGCTCACCAATCCCACCACACCCAGTTCCTGCTCACCAGGCGTGCTTGGCTCCAGCAGGCTGAAGCAGAAATGACCCTGTTCAGTAGCAGCAAAGGAGCTTCCGAGGACACAGAACAAGCTGGGAGGTGATGCTGCTGTTGTTAACGGAGTATCAGCTTCTCATCCCGTGGGGAAACCCATTTTGAGGGGTTCTACCAGACCTTTTCCCATTATTCCCACTATCCAAGTGCATGAGGAGCTCTTGCTCAGTTTGACTCACAAACTGATCCCAAAGTTTATATACCATAAACCCATAAATGGTAACAGATAAATAAACACCAGCACTGGACCCCTGCTCTGGAGCCCCGAGGTGATGCCTGTGGGATGCTCCAGCCCCCCGGCTCTGAGCTGCTTTGGATCTCCTCCCAACACAGCCATGGACAGCATGAATAGTTGGAGCTTTTGTTTTAAACAAGAAGTGCTGAGTTAGTACAAAAGGAGATGTTTGGAAGATGTCAAAACACAAGTTTTGGGTTTTTCCCTGCCTAGCCTTTCATTTTGGAAAGGCTCACGTGAAATTTGCGGCTGCTTTCAGGAACATAAACCCCTCTGCTGCCCTGTCCCAGCTGGAACGCCTTCCCAGCTTTGACTCACACAACAAACAGCTCCCAGTGAGTTTATCAGCAATGGAAAACCAGTCACCCAGCTCTGGACCAGTGGCTCCATCACTTTATGAGCTCTCATTTTGGGACAAGCTGTGCCTGACCAGAGAGACAGTGCATGCAGGCCTGGAGGTGGTGGGTTAAACAGTACAGACTGAGGAAGAAGAGGCAAAAAGCTGGGAGAAGGGGGATCCAAGCAGTGGCTGGTGGGAAACTGGCTGGAAAGGATGAGGTCCTGTCTGGACACGTGGGCTTGAGGGGCAGGGGAGTGACGCAAAGGTTCTTTCTGAGCTCCCCATCATCCCTGTAGCCCGTGGAGCCAGTTCCCAGCCCTGCCACTGAACCCTGTCCATTATTCATGACAGCTCGACGGTGCCATTTAACAAGAATAATTAGAAATAATAATATTAATTAATAATAATTAATAATTAGAAACTACCACAAGGTTCAAAAGCAGAGAGGCCTCTCAGAGGCTGATGAAGGAGGGAAGAGATGGTGGGGTCCAAGTCCCACCTGCGGCAGGAGGGGACAGCCAAAGCCTGGCTCGTTCCTGTGTGACCAAACCCATCCTGGCAGCAGCAGATTAAGGGGCAGCACCCCAGGATGCAGCCCCTGCAGATGCAGCAGGGCCCTGTGTGCAGGCTGGAGTGACTCCCCACGTTCCCCTCGGCCCATCCCACTCCCATGGATCCGGCAGCATCCAGAGCCGGCTCTCGGCAAAGCTCTCCCCTGTCGAAGTGCTGGAGAGGAGGACGGCACTTCGGGGGAACTCCCAGCTCCTGGGTACTTGTCAATCATCCCTGAGACGCTCCAGCTAATTATTTTTATCCTTCAGGAGCTGTGTGGCATTCCGGAGGTGTGGAAAACAGGGCATTCTCGGCATCCCTCTCTCTCTCTGGCGTGGGCTAATGGTGCCTGTAAATTGCTGCTCTGTGTCAGGGGATCACTGTTCCTAATCAGGCTAAGATTTGTGATGGGCTCCACACCGACCATGCTTCTTCCTCCCCTGCTTTGCTCCAGGGGGAAATGCAGGATGTTTTTTCCAGTGAAAGAAGATTTTCCTTCCCCTTGTGCCCATCTCAGCCCATTATGGGCTTGCAGGACTCTGGCAGGAGGGAGGCAGGAGTCTCCATGAAGGAATGTGTGGATGACTGGAATGCCATTCCTTTTTTGGTCTGCAGACCACCAAAACCAACTGAAAAGTGTCTCACAAGGAGGCAAACGACTGCTTTGGCTCTGCAAGCACACGGTTGTTTCTTCCTCCTGTCTTTTTTGGAGAAGTGGAAGGAGGTGAGGACCGGGAGGTGAATTTGTGCTTTCCCTGGGCTTGTTCCTCCTGTGCTGAAGACCTTTGGCCCTGCAGGCTGGGAATGGCACAGAGTTCTTCAGGAATGGGGGGCAGGCGGTGGGGGTGAGCTGCGGGTGCTCTCCACACACAGAGAGCCTCCAAGGCGTGTTGTGACCAGGGCACTGCATGTTCTGGGTGAGGATGGAGGACCCAGACGTGGCGGTACCACAGCGATGTGAGGGCTGTGCCCACACACAGCAATTGGGGTGGTGAAAATACAAGGCAGAGGAGGAGATGTTTGTTTCCCATCACATGAACAAACAAACCAACCAGATCTGGTTGTGACTATCTTCCAGCAACTCCAGGCAGCGACAGAGGAGTTGGTTTGTTGTTTACCCACTCGGAGAGGAGATAAGGTCAGGAAATCGCAGTTGGCTTCTGCAATCCTGAGGGGGAGAGCAAAGCTCAATCTGGCAGATGAATCACTCGCTATTGACTGCTCTTCTTCTCAATTATTCCTCCATTTCACAAGAAACCTCCACAATACACAGAAATGTTTCCACCCAGGCCACAGCGATACTCGATGCTCTCCCGCAGATCCCACCTCTGCCTCCCCAGGAGCTGCTGCAAGTCCTGTTGCACATTCTGGGTCAGGGCAGGTCCCAAGACCTGGAGGAGACATCCTGGAGAAGATTTTTGGAAGTCAGTCACTGCCACCCCAGCGATGGGACAGGTAGGACATCTGCAGGCAGGGATGTGGGGCCTCAGCACAGGCTGCCTCGTCACAGCTGGATGCAAACTACCATTTGCATTAGGTTAAAATCTCGAGTAAATTGAAATCACAGCAACATCTGCTGCTTTTTCATTAAGCTGGTGTTGACACCGGAGCAGGGGGACCTTGGAAAGACAGATGGAAAGGAGGGGAAAAGGTGGACTGACTCAGTACAGGCTCTTGAATCGCCTCTGGGCAGGAGCCCCAGGCTGGTCCCAGGCTGGGCATTGCAGTTTGGGCAAAATGACCTCAAACAAGAAGGTGCCTCTACCTTGAGCTCTGCTTTCCACCCCAGGGAGGGGTCAGGGAGCGCAGGGCACAGCTGTCCACCGAAGGAGTCACCCCCTTCCCAGAAATGGGGCCTATGGCACTGCCAAGAGAGCTCCCAGGGGTCTTGGGTTGGTTTTGAGAGAGCCTTGCTCGGCTGCTGCAGAGCAGAAGGGATGGGGGCGAACATCTGCCAGCAAACTGAGCGCCACCAAATCCACACCAGCTGTACCCTGCTTGTCACATCATCTCTCACTCTTCTTCCAGCCCAGATTCTGAACCCATCGGAGGTGAGGAGGAGCGGAGCTTTTCATCATGGAAAAACCAGCACGTTGCTCATCCTCAGCACTGCCAAGCTTCAGAACATGACCCTGGGATGCTCCACCAATAACAGAGGCAAAGCAGCTTTATTTTCACTAGAAATTCCCTCACTTCTTCACGCAGTCTCAAGGCTTTGGAGCTCTGACATCTGATTCTGGAGTGCCACTTGTGCAGCGCAGCTGTTTCTAAGCCTCCCCGCCACAGCATTCATCCCAGGGCCTCGCAGCAGAGGTTCCCAAACAGACCCAGCTCAAATAAAAAGGGTTATACATGTCTGCAAACAGCCATCCTTGTGCCAGAGCTTGTTTGGAGGATTGTTTGTGGAGGAAAAAAACACACTGAGGAGCATTTGTTGGGCTGTCCAGCTCTAGTCACTGGAATCACCAACATGGGGCTGCCCCCGTGGTCACTGTTCCCACTGTATTCCATTCTGGGAGAGCACCCACAGCACATGCCAGAATCCTGGCTGCGGTCCTGCCAGCACATTCACACCATCTGCAGCCATGGAAGGGAGGAAAAGCTTCATCTGTGTGGGAAATTATGGACTGGCATGGGTTTTTGGGGAGCATGACTCTGGGGGAGCCATGGGCAGGACTATGCTGTGGGTTCAGATGGGTCCCCTGAGAGCACAGAGGTGATGGACTCAGTCCCAGTCCCAAGTACCAACGTACTGGGACCATGCTGAGGACACAGGTGCCACTTTATCCTGCTGGAGAGACACCAGCAAGTGCCAGTGGCCACCTCGGCCCCGGTCACTGCACCCCAGGGCTGGAACCAGCACCGTGCCAGCTCACAGCCCAAAACCAGGAGCATCCTCAGAGCCTCTGGCTTTGCTCCACACACAGAGCTGCCACCACAGGTCCCTCCCTCACACTGTGCCACCCACCAGCATCATTCCACGATTTCCCAGGCTGTGGCTCATCCTGGCCGTGCTGAGTCCTGCCAGCCCCTCTCGGGGGGCCCACACGAGCTCATTAGGACTGTGGGCAACATTGGGATTTGCCACCCGAGGCAGTCATTGGTTTGTCATTTCTCTGGTGATTTTGTTCTCCAACATCCCTGAAGAGAAAGGGACGACTGTTCCCATTTGTCCAAGAGCAGTGTCCAAGTGGCCCAAGCAAAGCCAGGGATTAACACACCAATTCCTCTGTCCTTGCTCTGCTCTTGTCCATGTTTGGGGCCCAAGCAGAGAGCAATTAGAGCTGACAATGAGCTGCAAAGATCGTCTGGAGAGCCTGACCAGGGATGAGCAACACTGCAAGGTCAGGAGAGCAGGAATACTTCAGAAAAAATGACTCATTCCAGTGGAGAAAACGATGCTGCTGCTCCTGCCCTGGGCTCATTTTGTACCAATTCAATTCCCCCTTCTCTGTGCT
Organism: Eulacestoma nigropectus; assembly: GCA_013397775.1. NCBI lineage: Eukaryota > Metazoa > Chordata > Aves > Passeriformes > Eulacestoma > Eulacestoma nigropectus. Next base: position 141,405 of record VZTE01003356.1, read on the forward strand.
GCACTAATGCAAAGGCAGGATGAGGAGCAGGGCAGGGGGAGCACCTGACACGGGGGTTCGGTTCTGCCCTGCCTGGAGCAGGGTTGGTTTCTCCTTCGTTGGATCCTCAAATGGTGAAATGGATTTAGGAGCCCAGCTTGAGGTGGCCGCCTGTTGCCGACAAACCCTGAGTGCTCTCTGCAAATAAAACCCCCAACACTTGCCAGATTTCAAAAGTGATTTGGATGAAGGAATTGTCCCCAAAGCAAGAAGAGTGCTGTTAATTTTCCCCTTCACTGCAGCAAGGCTGCTGGAGCAATGGGGTGGGGCTCCAGGCAGACGTCCCAGCCCTGCCCGGGTGGCATGGCTGGATAATTCACAGCTCTCGTGAATATTCAGGTGTGATGTGAATAAAGAACACCCACTTTCCTTCTCTGATTTTCCCCAGGGGACAAATCCTCTAACACAGCCATCGCCAGCCCCACAGGGGAAACGAGTGGGGTGCAGGAATGGGAGCAGCACAAACACCCTCGGAGGGTTCTGCCCATCCCAGCTCTCTCTTGGTACCTGTCCCTCCACCCTGGCACCCACCGAGGTATCACACGTGCCCCATGGGACACTGCCAGCACCAGCCTCATGATTCTGTCCCCCCATGAGCGGGGCAGGCTGCCAGCTCTGCAGGCACTGAGAGAAGCAGGCAAAAGCCCATCAGAAATCACCACGACTGCATAGAATGAACAATAAACTCCAACATTTCATTCTGCACAGACAAGATGGAATTTTTCAGTTTTCCAATGACAAAAACCCAGAAAAATGAAGGTTATTCACCTAATTTTAACTCAGTCATTTCTTTTCTTTCTGGAGGAAAGAAATGGAAGAAAGAGGAGGACAAAGCTTAAAACCTTATCAACGACTTCAGGTGAGTGTCTTCCACTGAAACCAAGGAGGAAAAAGAGCACCTTGGCCTGTTGGCTGATAAACTTTTCATCCCAGCCGCTGCATCTCCCCAAAGCATCTCCCCAAAGCCCATGGGAAGCGTGCCCTGTGTCCATCTCCGTCCCACGCCGACGGCACTGTCTGTATTAACAGCATCCTTAGCACTGCAGAAGTGCCACCAGTCCCTGCTCGTGGCCTGGGTTTGCCCATCTAGAGGCCAGCTGGGAATTCCAGTCCAAAGTGGAGCTGCCTGGGTGGAGGCTCAGCCTGCAGGAACTGCTGGTAGAGGGCTAAGCCGGGACTGGGGTGCAGCTCCTGGATTAAGGGAAAAGCCAGGAGTGGCTAAAGATGCAATAAGGGCTCCCAAGTCCAGTGGGGCTTTGATCTGGGGATTGGGGATGAAGCCAACAGGTGAAGGTGGGGAAGTTGGTGAAACTGCAATATGCAATTTGCAAAGCCTGTCAGATTCATGGATTTGAACTGGAAGGATGATTTATCCAAAGGCTTGGGTCAGACTGTGTAATTCTTTCCCTCCAGCAGCCTCTGCTACACTATTCTTCAGGATGATTCAGCCTCCTACTCGGGAGCAGCAAAGCAACAGTCCATGGACCCACCCCACACTGCCACTGCCAGAAATTTGATCATCCATTTTCTGGAGTCCTCCGGAGAGAGGTGACCCTCCCAAAAATCACACTCTGCTCACCAGTAATTCCCTCTGTGCTGAAAGAGAAAGGAAAAACCCTCAAACCACTTGATGATTATTCTGTTTGGCCCACTGCTATTAAAAAAATCTCCCAATTCCTCGTTGGAAGATTGTTCCTAATGCTGAGCACCAGCCTTGGTTCTGGAGCCATTAAGCCACGTGTTAAATGTGAGCAAGCGTTGGGTTTAGGATCGCTGGGGGAAATCCACCCCATTTCTGCTATTGCTCTGAGCAAAGCCGTGCCCTGAGCAGGAAGTGTGGGATGAGCACTTTGGGATGCTCTCGGCATGGCAGAGACTCACAGGCAGAGCTCATTAAAGCTGGGGGGGCTGAAACGCCACAGGTTTGGGTCTGGTCCTGTAGTTTCATAGAACACCCTGAGTCGGAAGGGATCCACAAGGATCACTGAGCCCAGATCCTGGCCCTGCACAGACACCCAACAACCCCACCCTCAACCGCTCCTTGAGCTCTGGCAGGCTTCAAGCCTGAGCTTTCGTGGAGCAGGAGGAGGTGGATGAGGGAGGAGATGCGAATGCAGATTTCACTCTGAGGCAAACCAGAGAAATGAGTTGCTGCCACTTTCTGTGTCTTTTTGCCCAGTCAAATACCACAATCAACACACAGAGCATTAGAACCAACCCAGAGGCAACTCTGCAGCAGAAAATAAAGGGAAGCAGATGAAAGAAACCCTCCTATTCTTAATTTACTCCGGTTAATTTTAGTCTAATTTGATCACAATGTTCTTCTGTAAATATCAGCCCTTCTTCAATAAGGCAGCGTTGGCCACGGAGGCTGCGATTGCGATGTAATCACCCGGTGTGTCGTAAAAGACTTTCTCTGTTAATTGTTAGGAGGAGCTGGAGCTATTCTGAGGCAGGTATGGGATTGCAAAGAGAGATAATTATAACCAGATCTAATTAGTAATTATAACGGACCTCTCCTAGAAATTGTTTTTTAACTTAAATATTCCCCCGGTCCTGAGCAGCCGTTGTGCTGCTGTCAGGAGGAGCCTGGGTGACGCTGGTGCCGGGACAGGGTGTGGGCACTGGGCTGCTGCGTCCCTGTCCCCATGGCCTGACCCCGGGATGTGATGGAGCCTCGGCCCTGGCGTCTGCCGGGGAGGGAGCAGGGAGACAGGCAGAGAGGCAGAGCTGAGACAGGAGAGGGTGCTCTCGCCGCAGCAATGGAGAACTGGAGGCACACGGGGTGTCCTGGTGCCGGGGGGGCTCGCGGGGTGAGGGGTCCTGCTGCCTCGACCCACGCCCCACTAATGCTGCTCGTCCCGGAGTCTGCAACAGCAGCGGAAATCAGAAAGGATTTAGGGGAGATGGGAAGAAGGGAGAGGCTACACAGAAAGCTGGGAGCCGGCTGGGAATGGCTCCCGTTTAGTTTTTTCAGCTGTTTTAATGGACACAATCCCCCTCAAACCTTCCTGTGACACAGCTCTGGCCCCAGGAGAGAGCGTGGGGCTCTCGGCCACCGAGACACAACAGAGCACATCACGGGAGCCGTCCACGTCCAGGGAGGCAAAGGGGCACAGGCACACCCAGGGTGTGGCAGCTCTCCAGGCGGGTGGGATTGAATGAACTGGTTTCGTGGAGGTGTGCCCAAATCAATTGTTTTTCAGTTCAGTTGCAGCAGAATCCTTCATTCCAACAGGGAAACTTTTCAAACCTCTGCAATTTTCCTGTCCCCCTCTTCTTGCTGCCTCTGCACTAGTCAAAGGTACCTCTGAACAGCAAAATGCCTCCAAGTGCTGCCTGGGGAGCTGAGACAGAAACCAACAGGGCCAGGAAATGGAGCAGCCCGACCTGAGGAGCCTGTCCATAGAAATCCTTGCTCCAGGACGTTTCCTGAACCTGAACCACGTTTTTCAGCTCTTCCAGAGGCACCACCCAGAGCAGTGGGGGCTCCCTTCCCTTCCCTCCCCACCCCAACGCTATCCTACTGTGGATCCTTGTGATGCCCTGGGATTGCCCGAAGTGCTTTGGAGGAGTTGCACAGCTCGGACAGGCAGGACTTCACTGCCAACCTGCCCAGATCCTTCTTGCTGCCACCTCAGGAAGTGAACAGAAAAGTATCAACGAGCGGGAAACCTCAGTGCTGGAGCGGGAGCTGTCCTGACATGGTCCTTTCTGCGAAGACAGGGCTGGGAGACGCGAGGAGTAATTAAACACAGCTCCTGAGAGCTGGCCTTAAAGGATTTAATCTCTGAAATCCAGGCTCTAATTACGGGGCTGCACCAATTCTGACCCTGAACTGATGCGCTATTTTTTAATCGCGTTATTTCCTCCAAGCAGGGAGGAAACGCCTGGGCAGCAGCGTCAGCTCGCAGCTGGGAACGGGCTAACTAGGCCAGCACTGCGGGAAATCTCTGGGATTGTTTTTTTCTCCACGTCTCAGCATCATTCCAGCAGGAACACCCACAGACCGGAACCTGTGAGCAACACACGTGTGTGTGGCAGAGGGAACCACAGGAGAGGAGCAGGAGGCAGCAGGCGAGGCACGGGGCTCACGGTGCCACTGTGTCCAGAGGGATGCTGGGCTGGGAGCGGGATGCTAAACCTGGAGCGGGATGGTAATTGGAGAGCGGGATGCTAATCCGAGAGCGGGATGCTAATCTGAGAATCTCATGCTAATCTAATATCTGGGATGCTAAACCAGGAGCAGGATGCTAATCTGAGAGTTAATTTTTGAGTGGGATACTAATCGAAGACCAGGGATGATAATCCAAGAGCAGGATGCCAGTCTGAGAGCAGGATGTTGATTTTAGAGTGGGATACCAATCTGAGCCCGGGATGTTCCATCGAGAGCAGGATGCCAGTCCAAGAGCAGGATGTTAATCCAAGGCTGGGATGCTAATCCAAGCACAGAGATGCCCATTTCCCAACCCGCAGTGCCATCCCTGAAACAAAGGAAATCCCCCTGGAGCACCTGGCTGTGATTCAGCTGCTGTTGCTGTGTGTGGATGGAGAGACCTCCACCTCCATCCCGAGCTGGCCCCGAGTGGGATGTGCTGCATCCCGCTGCGTTATCACCATGGCTCCCACCTCTAATCAGGGCTTCTCACTCCCAGACAGAGCTGCTGACCTTGATCCCTACCAGTTTGCAGCCCCTCCATGGCAGAGTGATTCAATTAAGCCCTGGTTCACAGAGGGGACTAAAAACAAGGAGGGAGAGAAAAAGAAGTGCCCGACAACAACAAAAATCCGCACTCCTGAGAACAATTTCCTTCTATGGATTTTTAAGGCCAGCGGCTGGAGAATCACTTTCTCGTTTCTGTGCTGTCTCTCCAGTCAATAAATAAGAAGGAAATAAAGGATTTCAGAGAAAATAGAATGCAGTCAAAAGGTAAATTGTGGTCTTAAAAGCCCCTAAGAGACTGTCACTGACTTTGAAATGTTTCCTAGTTTGAGACCATTTCTTCCTGACTACATGGTTTCCGCTCCTTTATTTGCATCTCTGGGAGGTAATCTTTAAAACTGATTTTCCCCTGGTTGCATTTCATTGGCAAAGAAACTAAACAGGCTGCTGCATTACAGTAATAACATCAACACTGCAGCCACCTTCGCCTTAATTATTTCTCTGTCTTGCCAACAGAACCAGTTAAACGAGATTTATATTTGGGTGGGGAGGAGGGGGGTGAAGTGGCGTGTGTGTGGATGGGTGAGATAACCTGGAAAAACCGATTTCTCCCTTGTTATGTGTCACCAGCAGTAAAAAAAAAAGGTAAAATAATAATAAAAAATACACGAGGTAAAAGGTTTGGGCCATTTAAGTAATAATAAAGTCAGCATTTCACCTGTCTCTTGCTTAATTATTTCCTTCTCTCAGCTCTGCCACCTGAACCAGTTTAGATAAGATTTCAGCGTGGATAAAGAGGAAGAACCTGTATTCTCCAAAGCAGATAAGCTGCTTTTTCCAGTGGAAAGGAAGAGAATACGTCACTAAAGCCTTCCTGCTGCCTACTCCAGATTTATCAACAGCCACTTAGCAAAAGTCTTGCCACTAAAAGCTTGTGAAGTTTTGCAAAATGCTACCAGATAAGAGAGGAGCACTTGTAAAGACAGGAAAGAGGCTGGAAGTGCAAAGCAGCTCGTCACCATCCGTGTCCGACCAACACACACTCAAGGTCACCCCAAAAAGCCCCGGGGAGGGGGAAATCTGTGTTTAAGGAGAGTCCAGAGGTTCTGTGAAGGTCTCCTTGCACATGCAGGATGTCCAAGCTGCCTTCTGAGCTGTGCTTGAAACTCAGCTCCTTCCACACCTCCGGCTCTGTCCTTTTAGTTCTCCCTCCTTTCCAAGACATCCACATCCACCTTTGTCCATCACCCAGGGGCTTTAGAACAGCGCTGACTTGCCAGGAAAAGAGCTTGATAGAACATAAACCCATAGAATCAGAGAACTCCAGAGTGGTTTTGGTTGGGAAGGGACATTAAAGATCACCTCGTTCCAACCTCCTGCCATGGGCAGGGTCACCTTCCACCAGACCAGATTGCTCCAAGCCTCAAGCTCCAGAAAATCCCACTGCCACCGTTCCTCCTACCCACCTTCACCGTAAATCCAGCTTTGATCTTCCACCTGGTTCTCTCTCATTACTGACATCACAGAGATCACAGAATCTCAGAATCCCAGAATGGTTTGGGTTGGGAGGAACCTTTAAACCTATCCTGGGCATGGGCAGGAACACCTTCCACCAGACCACGTTGCTCCAAGCCTGTCCAACCTGGCCTTGGACACTTCCAGGGATGGGGCAGCCACAGCTTCTCTGGGCAGTCCTCACAAGGAAGAATTTCTTCCCAATATCCAACCCAAATCTATCTCAGTTTGAAGCCATTCCCCCTTGGAGCCAGGGAGCGGAGGCAGGGACAGGGCTCCTGCCAGGCTGCGGGTCCGGCCCCGGAGGGTTGGGATCCAGGCTCTGGATGCTGTGCCCGCTGCTCCCGCCGGCGCTTCCAGCCAAACCCTGCCAAGCCACGTGTTCCGCTGCTGCCGCCGCAGATGGGCCTCGAGGGCCTGTGTGCAAACATTCCCCCACACCTCGAGGCACCCGCGAAGCCGCGGCAGGCGGCTGGAACCCGTCCATCCGCGGGGAGGGCCGGGCTGAGCGGGAGCTGCTGCCGGCAGAGGATGAGATGCTCTTGGCTGCTCTGCGCTGCACGACACCTCTGGTACTGCAGAGAAGCATTTTAAAAGGGAAAGAAGCAGCTCCCCAGTACAAAGCCGGGAGTTTTTCCTCTGCTTGTACTGCAGAGTTTACTTTTATTATACAATTTTCACCCTTCATGGCTCAGATGTTTTGCCTGCGTTTCATTGCTGACCCACAGGCCAATCCTCAAAGCAGTATTTGCTCAGGGTTTTGCGTGTGTGTGGCTTTAAAGTTCTTTTTTTTATAATAAATTCAGGGTGGGCAAAACTTTTTTTCTTGGTGTATAACAGGCAGGGGAGTGATGATGCATGGGAGTGATGATGCATTTTTGTGCTGGAAGAGCAGGGGATGAAGAGGGTGAACCTGAGCAACCTGGGACAGTGGGAGGTGTCTCTGCCCTTGGCAGAAGGTTGGAATGAGGTGGCCTTTAAGGTGCATTTCCAACCCAAACCATTGTGGGATTCTGTGAGTCTGTGGTGATTCCTGGGCTGTGATCGATGTGCAGGGCAGAGCAAAGCCCTCGCTGCAGGAAGGGTGCTTGTGCACTGCCTGTCCTCAGCTGCTGACTCATGAGGGCTGAGGAACTCCCCCAGGAGTCACCTCCCAACTCCGTGCTCTCCTTATCACCCCAAACCTGCAAGTGAACCGGCTGCTCCTGCCACATCCAGCAGCGGGGCTGGATTTGGCCCCGTGGCTCTTCCCACAGAGCCACCCTGCTGCTGTTTTTGCTGCTGAGCTCCTCCAGCTCCCCTTCCCCGGCCTTGCCTTCCCACCCTGCCTCGCGCCTGATTATATTGGGTCTGCATGTGTAAGTACAGCCTCCTGCCATCCTAATCATCCAAAGTGGCTATTTGAATAACAGTTGTTGGTGCCTGTAGCTTCCTGTAATTTTCCAAAGGAAACAAATCCATGCAGACTGCAATTTTGCGCCTATGAATTTTGAATGAATGTCTCTGAGAGCCTCGATTTCTCCCTGCCTTCCGTCCTCCCCTCCCCTCTCCTGCCTCCCAGGAGAGGCTGCCACCAAAGGGGCACTGCTGAGTGGCTCCTTTCAGATAGAGGATTTTGGGCTGGGAAGGCTTCATGCCTCCTAGGACAGGCACCAAAACACGGTGCCACGGGCAGAGCTGGCTGGGTTGCACCCAACCCATGGGAATAGATCTGCTCCACTGCAGGACAAAGCAGAGCATGGCAGAAGAAGCATCAGGTGTCAGGATTTTTCCTTGTGTTGCTACCTCCAAGGTAATTTTGGGAGGTCCCTGACTACGCAGCTCTGATGGTACCCGTGCTTTGGGGCCGTTGCTGCTGGCCAAGCTCTTCACCTTCTCATTCATTTCTCCTCCAGAGCTGATCTTCTTGATGGTGACTGCCCCTATTTATTGTGGAATCATGGAATGGCTTGGGTTGGAAGGGACCTTAAAGACCATCTTGTTCCACTCCCCTACTATGGGCAGGGACACCTTCCCTTATCCCAGGCTGCTCCAAGCCCCGTCCAACCTGGCCTTGGACACTTCCAGGGATGGGGCAGCCACAGCTTCTCTGGGCACCCTGTGCCAGGGCCTCCCCACCCTCACAGGGAAGAATTTCTTCCCAATATCCAACCCAAACATACTCTGTTTTATTTTAAAGCCATTATAACCTTCTCCCTCTCAAGTCTCCCCTCCTGTTCCTCTGTGTGTTGTTTTATGACACTGAGGGTTCTCCTTTTTTATGACATTGTTGTTTTTAAAGTGTTTTTATCACCTGGTTTTATTACAAAATTACCGTACAGCACCCCAAGTGCCAGAGGAGCGAGGAGGGAGAGCGGCTCTGGAAATGCAGCAGCTCTTTCCTGAACAGCTTGCAGCCTCGCCACGGAAGGGGCTGTGATTTGGTGATGGATGGAGTGCTTGTTATCCAGTATATTTTTATCCATACATATATAAAGCACTTTGTGATCCCGGCAGATACAAGGCACTATATAAATGTAAATCATTATCATTATCATTAAATACCTTCTGGATCTTTTAAACCTACCAGTTGGAATCAGAGACGCACGGGGCAGCTGCTCTCTGGGTTCTGTTGGGGAACCAAATGTGAGAGCTGTGATTTTTGTCTTCGTTAGCAATTAAATGGGATCTTGTGAAAGACTCTTATTTTTCCGCCGCAATTTTTTTCATGCTGCCACTGATTTGAAAGTCACTTCTCACCCACTAGGAGAAATCTCTGCAGAATTCCCTAGCAACAACCTGAATAAGAAACAGCCACCTCGGGTGTGAGGATGCTCCCGGGATTATCCGAACCCACCGCGGGCTGTCTGGCGCTCATCGCCGTAAGGACGGGGAGGGGATCCATGGGGTCACGGGGAGGAGGGTTCAGCTCCTCCATGATTTATGGCTCAGTGGGGATTACAGACACTTGTCTCCACAACTCTGCAGCGTTTCTGCTTGGCCGCTGCCCAACCCCGGGAATAAGTGACTGCACCAAGCTCCTGGGAGCCCTTCTGTCGCAGGGACCATACCCATGACCCCAAGGCTCCTGTTCCTGCCTCACCCTGCTCTTTTTACCCATTCCTCAGGGGAGAGTTTGAGCCTGAGGGATCTGAAGGATTGCACGTGGAGGCTTTGGCACCACAGAAATGACCCCAGGCCGGGTGTGTTTCCGTTGAGGCCACAAATGACCGGATTCCCTTTCTGCCCACAGGACAAGCTAAGCAGGCAGCACTCTGAGAGCCCCTTCCCCGAATTTCCTCCCCTATTTTGTTGCTAAAGCCTGTCTTCCTTCCTTGCACTTCCAGCAAAGCTACCCAGTGGCAGCTACTGACAGCTCCTCCCTGTGGGAATTCGTCTCCAGCTGCATTATCCTAGAGTCATAAAATCCTGGCATGGTTTGGGCTGGAAGGGACCTTAGAGATCATCTCATTCCACCCCCTGCCATGGGCAGGGGACACCTTTCACCAGACCAGGGTGCTCCAAGCCCCGTCCAACCTGGCCTTAAACCCCACGTTTGGGAGCCAGGAGCCTGGTCTAAGATAAAAGTGCACTTTTCAGTGCATTTTTTTTATCCTTCCGATGCTCCATTGGCATTTCCCAAAGGGAGATGACTGATGCAGGGTCAGGCTACACTCAGAGTGTAGTGAAGGGCAGGTCCTGGCCCCTGGGGATCAGTCGTTCTGAGCCCCCAAGGGACCATCATCAACAGTACTTCATTTCCCCTTGTCATGACAACCGAAGGGATGGAGTTGGAAACCTTGGATGTGTCACGGGTCTGAGCCCTGGCCTTTAAACCCCACTAACCCGCAAGCAGTGGCTTGCAAAGGTTTTGCAATATTTAGTTAATGGAACAAGGTTTTATCCTAGTTCTCTATTTTTTTCCCCATTTTTTTCATTCTGTTTTCCCCAGCCTCTCATGAGCTGCAGCCTCCTGCTGCCCAGGGGACATCTTCCATTTAGCTACATTTTCCTTTCTCATTTCATGCTGTAATGGGGATTCATCATAGGTGTTAAATCTGTAATTTGCCATGAATCCCTTGTCTCTCTCTGAGGAGGTCAGAGTTGAGTTTAAAGGAACCCGATATTGTAGCTTTGTGGCTGCCCCTGGGGGAGAGCACCAGCCTAATTCCCCAGAGCAGGAGGAGGCTGGGGAGTCCTGGCTGGGTCATCCAATGCCATGTCCATGCTTTCCACCTCTCTTTGCCACCTTAAGGGGCAAATTTGAGCACACGAGGCACCTTTAATGCCAAAAAAAGAGTAATAGCCCCTTCCAGAGGGTCATTTGTCCATCTTGGCATGTGAGAAATATCCTGAGGCAGGAGATATTTTTCTCCTGTTAATTACCAAGGACACCCACAGGTCGGTCATTAAGACATGACTACCCAGTTTTACAGCCCAGTTGGAGCCCAAAGGAACGCCACAGCTCCAAACCCATCCCAGTCCTCCTGCTGGATGGGAAGCTGGCATCCATCACCCTGACAGGGGCATCAGAAGCAAGCGGCACCGGGAGTGCACCGTGATGGATGTGTCACAGAGGGATCCATCACGGGGTTCCCAGCCCTTCCTCCACCATGAGCTGGGAGATGCTGGGACCTGTGCTGGGAGCTGGGAGATGCTGGGAGCTGTGCTGGGAGGCCTGAACCATCTCACGGATGGCAGAGAAGCTCAAGCACAGTGGGGGCAAGGCTGGGCAACACTTCACGGAGCAGCGAAATACAAGACAAGGGAAAAGGGCTGGCCAAGCTCTCGGAACCGGGAAACCACATTCCTGCAGGCTGGGCACGGGCAGGGAGCTGGGATCCCTTCAGGCAGCCTCTCCCGAAGCGGCTCCTCCGCTGTCGCGGCTGGTCCTGCCCTGCCGGGCCGCCCGTTCATTTGTCACCCGGGCGATCGATGGCAGAGCGGGGGCTGTCGCTCAGGTGATGTCACGCTCTGAGAGCCTCGTTCTTCTCTGCCAGCTGACAAGGGGAGAGGGAGTCGATACTCGTGTCAGGTCACTAACAACCCACCGAGCTCCCGGTGCTGCGAACGGCATCGCATCCATGTGCACAGCTGGGAGAGGCACAAAAGGGGCTGCTGCGAGCACAGATGCAGAGGAGCAGGGGCAGGATGCAGATGGGGGACTTGGGTCTTGATTGGCAAGAGGGAGAATCGTGCGTGGGAGTGAAAGCAAAGCGAGGTTTGCAAGTGCGGGGGGGCCTGGCTGGTGCACAACGAGAGGTGTCAGCGATTCAAAAGCGCGTGAAGCAAAATAATGTGCGCGGTCCACAGGCATCCCAGGGAGCTGGAGCCGCTGGGTGCAGCGAAGGGGAAGGCTGGTGTGATGCTGAGGGAGCTGCTGGCTCCCAGATGGCTCGTGCAGACCGGGGGAATTGCAGTGGGGTCGTGCCCAGAGCAGGAGGGGCTGCAGACACAGGAATGAGTGATGAGCACAGCAGGACAGAGGGGTCCTGGCACACAGCACCCCCACATCGTTTCACAGCACCCTCATGGCCATCACGGCCCGGAGTAACGGGCAGTGGCAGTGACAGAGCCAGCAGGAGGGGCTGGGAAGAGAGAAGGGGATGACTAAGAATCAGGAAGGATTTTTATCAGCCCTCTGTTCTTTGCATCCATCAGATCAGCCCAGCCCAGCAGACTCTGCAGAGAGAAGCCAAATGCTTCGTGTTCGATAAAGCCACGGGTCAGAACCACGATGCCCTCCCTGCATTGAGACAAGGAATCACAGATTGGTGCAGGAACACCAACATTAATCATTTCTATCCGTGTCTCTTCCTATTTACTCTGTGGTACTTCAGTGTTTGGTGTGCAGGCAGGAATGTGGTGTGGCTCTGGGGGCTTGGGGAAGGGAGGCTTTGATGGGAGAGGCGGCATCAGCCAACCCCAGGGCTTTAAGAAAATACAAAGTTTGTAAGAAACGTGTGAGCCCACAACTCTGGAACAGGGTTTGAGGGAGCAGAGGCAGCACCTGCTTAGTGCTGGCCTGGCCCTGGTGAACTTCCCCTGACGTGACTGAGCACCAGCCCCTGCTCAGATACAGCCCTGTCCTGTGGGGAGGGACAGGGACCAGCAGGGTGGGCCCAGAGGAGGCCATGGAGATGCTCTGAGGGCCGGCGCCCCTCTGCTCTGGAGCCAGGCTGGGAGAGCTGGGGGTGCTCACCTGGAGAGGAAAAGGCTCTGGGGAGACCTCAGAGCACCTTCCAGGGCCTAAAGGGGCTCCAGGAGAGCTGGAGAGGGACTGGGGACAAGGGATGGAGGGACAGGACCCAGGGAATGGCTTCCCACTGCCAGAGGGCAGGGATAGATGGGATGTGGGGAAGGAATTGTTCCCTGGGAGGGTGAGGAGGCCCTGGCACAGGGTGCCCAGAGAAGCTGTGGCTGCTCCTGAATCCCTGGAAGTGCCCAAGGCCAGGTTGGACGGGGCTTGGAGCAACCTGGGATAGGGGAAGGTTGTTCCCGGGGCAGAGAAGCAGAACTAAAGGATCTTTAATATCCCTTCCAAGCCAAAGCATTCCATGTTTCTACGATATTTATAATTTTTAATGTCTGTAAGGTAAAACAAACCCCTTCCTTAGCTTTCTTCTCCCCATATCTGTACGACTGCAAAGTCAATATTCCATTGCTGTGGCCCTGGCAGCGCCCGAGGTGGGTGGATGTGTCCCAGGGGGTGTTTCGTCCTGGCACCCACCACCAGCCCAGACGTGCTGACTGGGGATGTAAGGATGTCATTTTGCTTGTCTACTTCAAAGCAAGGAGGACAGAGCTGATGCAGATGCTGCCTTCCCTTCTCCTCCTTCACCTCTTCCTCCTCTCCCCCCTCCTCCTCACAGACAGGGTGCAAACCCCTCCAGAACGGGGGAAGCAGCACTTCCCAACACCCAGGTGGAACCCACCTTGGGAGGACCCATCTCAAGACCCAGGTTTTCAGCACACAGTCGCTCTCTGTGGTCTGTTTTCCAGCTCCAGACTGCGCGAGGCAGAGGCTGCCTTTCACCTCTGAGCCCTCGGGTTTGCCTGGCAGGAATGGTCAATCCCACGGAGATGCCTTCCCACCCCAGAGCCACACGGGGATGTGAGTGAGGAAACCCGGCCACCCGCTGCTATCTAAAGGATAGTTACAGCTCAGAGAGCTGTAAACTTAAGCTGCTCAGACACGACATCAAATATTTAGGTTATTCGGGATTTGCGCTTGATTGTTTGATGTTTCTGTTTCATTCCCAGTAGAGCCAGTTGCTGTTTTGCCACTGAAAATATTCCCAGCAGAAAATGCAGCTTTGTGAAGACCCAAAGTTGTTCAAGGAGAAGAGACTGTCTGGAAGAAAATGATCACATTTTCATCACTTTTTTTTTTTTTTGTTCTGAATTGACATCCCAGCTCTACATGCTCTGAATTTTGCATTCAGAGAATTGAATTCCATTAAAAAGTGTGGAAAAAGGGTTCCAAGATGAACTGTTTCTGGATTTGAAACATCACCTCATCACATTTTCTCCTTCCAGCTCAGCATTACAAACAAATGTCGAGAAAGGGCCTTACCCAGGACATAACCTCTTTATTTCCTGATCAAACTCCACTAAAGAGCTGGAAAGCTGGGAAATGCAGATGTCTCAAGCTGCCAACCATCGTTTTGGTAATGGAAATGCTTACTCTGCTCTGCAGGGGAGGACTGGAAAGACTTGGCAAGAAAGAGGATTGGAATAAAATAAAAAATGAAATAAAAAGAGGAAAATGGCTGTGATTGAATGTGGATGCACTTGACACCCCTGTGACCCTCCTCCTGTCCCTGCCTTCCGCCACTGCAAGAGAGACAGGAGCTCTCACTTCAAATTAACTTAATCTGTAGAGTTAAATAATTCATGTTGATTTAAGAAAGCTTTATTCCTAATGGGACACATGTGAAGACAGAGTTAATATTAGAAGAGGCCGTGGATGGGAGGAGAGAGGGAATTAGACTATAAAAGGTGAAGGTACAAGTTAATTGCCTATCAATTATTCACCTTAAGTCTCTGGAAGTAGCTCCCCTGCCTCCCTCCTCACACCTTCATGTTCCCTTTTCCCGGCTGTGGCCAAGTTCCCACTGGCACCTCTGGGGCCAACCTTTTCCCTGTGCCAGACAAGTGGCACCCAGGAGCTTCCCGGGACAGCCCGAGGTACACGGCTGGGCTGGAGGTGCCACATCTCCCACGGGGGAGGACAGACCAGGAGAGGCTTGGGACGCTCCTGCCAAGGTGCCATGAAGGAGAGGAGCCATCCAGCTTCCCAACACCTCGTCACCCATCTGCTTCCTTGTCCTGGTTCCTCCATCCTCCGGGCATGGCGGGTCCTGGTTACCGCAGGCCAAGGTGTCACTGCAGGCCCAGGTGTCACTGCAGGCTGAGGTGTCACTGCAG
>VZTE01003356.1:157279-227009 GCA_013397775.1 Eulacestoma nigropectus
AGGTGTCACTGCAAGCTCAGGTGTCACTGCAGGCCCAGGTGTCACTGCAGACTCAGGTGTCACTGCAAGCTCAGGTGTCACTGCAGCCCAAGGTGTCACTGCAGCCTCAGGTGTCACTGCAGGCTCAGGTGTCACCGCGCCACGGCCACGTTGGCACCGCAGGCCGGGGCTCCCCTCTCCCTCCCCACCCCTCCCGGGGAAGCCAAAGCTCTCTTCAAAGTTACTCCTCACTTGGCTGCCTCCGAAATCTGGGAACTCAACGCTAATTAACGTGTCTGCAAATCCCAGCTCGGCTGCCGGGGCCTCCAATTCCTTCACGGTCCCGCGAGTGCAGAAGGATCCACGAGCGAGCCCGCTGGCTCCTGAAGCTACATGGCTGGCAGATGCATATTTTAACAACACACATCTGTTGGCAATATAATCTCTTGTATTTGCCCTCCCTGCTCCGAGCTTTGATGGAAGACCGGAGGGAACTCTCCAGTGGTTACAGGCAAAGTGTTTGCTTTGCAATTTCGCTCGATTGCTGCCTGATTTTATTTTTAAATTTCTCCAAGTCCTAATCAGGCTCTTACTTTATTTAATTAATACCCTGGCTTAGTTAAATAGATCATAAATTAAGCAGCCCTGCCATTAGAGATGTACCAGGTAGCAAATAGCCTTCCAGTGGCTTCCCAGAGCCTGCCTGGCTTGGGCTCCCCTGCAAAACTGCCTTGACATCCTTTGCCTGCAGAAAATCTGGGTGCCTCCATATGTCCCAAATCCCATCCCATCAGATTTATGAACCTTTCCTGCTTGGGGCAGATATCCTGAGGAGATTGGGCAGTGACTCCTTCCCCAGACAGTTTGGGCAATAGTAGGAGGGAAGTTGAGGGAGATCTGGAGAAGGGGAACCCTCCAGCTTTGGGATGCATTAACCACATTTCCCAGCAATATTTGTCCCTGGAACTCCATGAAGAAAAGATTTTCCCTAATGCTGATGACATTAATAGGCTCGTCTGTTTCAATGTTTGGACTTCCAAGGCTATGGAATGATCTGTTCCACTACATTTAACCATGTAGATTTGAAAACAATGTGACAAAATCTTAAATATTTAATTAAAATATGGTGTAGCTCTGCATCTGAGCAGGGAAGTAGGAGGCATCAGCCCCATAAAGCTGTTGTCAGACATGAATGACAGCAGTTGGAGCCTGAATCGGGAGGCATTAGGGGATTTCTTGATACCAAGGAAGTGGAAAAGCTGGCAAGGACAGACAAGGCAGCACCAACCCATACAAAAAACCAGTCAGGGTTATTTTTACAGAGACGAGGCTGGGGGTGATAGAGCGGGACAGAGTTCCCCAGAACTGCCTCTAAAACCCAGCAGGCTGAAGAGCCCTCGATTCACTGGGAAACCAGCAGCAGATGTTGGACTCCCAGCCACCAGAGCCCCCAGCCACCAGAACCTCTCAGCTCTGCCTCACAGGACACCCCATCCCAAAGGAACAGTGTGAGCTCCTGATCACCAACCCCCTGCAGAGGTGGGATCATCACTCCTACCTCCCCAACCAGCCTGAAATGTCATAGAATCACACAATTTCCTGAGCTGGGAGGGACTCACAAGGATCACTGAGTCCACAGACACTCCAACAATCCCACCCTGGGCCTGAGAGCGTTGTCCAAACGCTCCCGGAGTTCCGGCAGCCTTGGGGCTGTCACCACATTTCCCCCTCAGAACATCTACATAAATACCCCTAAAGTGAAAGATGAGCTGCCAGTGGGTTCCAAACCCACATTTTCTTATTGATTTGGCCTAAATTGAACACGCTGTAACTTTAATTTTCTTAAAAGGAAAACACTCTGCAAATAGAAGTTGCTGAACATCTTAGGTAAATGTACCAATTAGCAACTGCCATGTATATCCACATAAACATTAACTACCATCTATTCAACACATTCCATAACCCCAAAGATAATAACGATTTCCTTTTGATCCATAAAAACATCTCTCTGCTCAATCAACGCTTCGCAGCAGCTCTGACGTACGCCCTGGGACTAAATTAGTTTTGAAATCTTTAGCTCTAATTAAATAACATTATTTCTTTTGTCTGGCTCCGGCAACTTATTCTGCTTTCACAACAGAAGGAGGGAGCCCAGGCGAAGGAGGGGTTGTCGGTGAGCAAGACAACGTTCCCCTCTCCCATTCATTTCCAGGATTATTTCATGTACGGGCACGTCAGAGCCCTGAGCTGCTGCCAAAGGTTGATTGAGCAGAAGGAGGAATCAAAGGAAAATCATCATTATCGTCAGGGTCAGGGAAGGAAGGGTTTGCAGCTGGGAAAGGTTGGAGATAGGGAACGTTGTAGAGTTGCGGAGGGAGGAAAACAAATGCAGGGGAAATTGCAAACCAGGAATTTGAAGTTGTTTTCACAGTGCAGACTCCAGTGAGGGGCACCTTCAACCAGAGCTGGTACCTTAATTGGCTTCTTTTGGCTGCTTAAAACTAATCAGCGTTGATCTGACTAAAAGCACCAAAATTCTTGATTTGGATCTTTTTAAAAGGTTTTTTTTTTCTCCCTAGAAACTAACCAGGAATAAAAACAACAAGGAAAAAAGAAAACCAATCTTCAATTTAAACAAGCTTAAATATGCAAATGGTTTCACTTCGAGGGTTGAATAATCAGGATGGATCTGGGAGCAGCAATACAGACTGGGTTTTGTCCAAGCTTTTCAAGAAAAATACCATTTTCATTAACTTCTCTGAAGCCACGTCCATGCCGGGAAGCCTCGCTGACGTGGCTGCCTTTTCCCAGCACTCCTGTGGGGAGAGCCCTCCCTCCCTGCCAGTGCTCCCCTCCCATCTCCCACACAAGAAGGTCCTCCACATGATTTTGGGAGCCACTTCCAGTTTGCAATCCCAGGCTGTATCCTCCTGTGCTGCTCATGGTAAAGATTAATTACTGAGAAACACAGGGTGATAAAATATTAGTATGTAGATAGTTTAAAAATACTGCAATAGTGTGAAACCAGCCTTTCCTCAAGGGGTGGAGTCCTCACGGTCCTGTAGGCAGGGTAACGTGTAAGTGGTGACACTGACACTCACTCTCCATATCCTTAAATTTATGGACAGACTCTCTTGAATTGAGGCATAAATCCATAGAGCTGAAGTACCAAACACTCAGTGCCCGTGTTACCCCTCCTAGAACTGCCGCACTCCACCCCAGAACTGCGGCTTCCCCAAGCAGCTTCCTTTGATCCTGTTCTCAGGATGAGTGAGATCCACTGCTCTCACATGGATTCATTCCCAGTCCTCTTGATCCAGCAGCAAAACACTTGGTCAAAAGCCACTCAGTGTGACCATGAAGGCAGCGAAACCCCCCAAAAATACCCTGTGGTGTGTGAGGAGCCAGGACTCACCGAGGACAGTCAGCCGGGCAGGTCTGGATCGGATGGCGGCTTGGATGGCCTGGCACTCGTACACGGCGTCATCCTGGAGGTCAGCTCGCAGGATTTTCAAGTGGTGCTGTCCTGACAGATGGTCTCCTACGACCAGATAGCGCGGATAACCTGCCGAAGGCAAAGCACGGGTCAGGAGGCAGCTGGAGCCACAAGCCCAGGGATGAGGAGGGCAGAGCCCCAGCACCCCACAGCAATTCCCAGGATCCAGGGGGCTTCCTCCCCTCCTTGGCAGCCAGCCCGGAGAGAGAGAGAAAGAACCTGCCAAATTCAGGAAAGAGACTGCATGTTTTGCTCTACAGGTTCAAAATGAGAAGTGCCGATGAAGGAACATTAACTGAAATCCCAAGGAATCATGGAATCATAAAATGTTAAGGGTTGGAAGGTTTGGTTTTCACCTTAAAGATCATCTGGGTCCAAGCCCCCTGCCACGGGCAGGGACACCTCCCACTAAATCAGGTTGCTCAAGGCCTTCTCCAACCTGCCTTGGAACCCTTCCAGGGTTGGGGCATTCACAACCTCCTTGGGCAAGAAAAAGGAATGAGCCCTTCCAGCAGGAAACCCAGCAGCTCCTGCTCCTCTGCAGCCCGTCATGGAATATCCTCAGTTCCCGAAATCAGCTGTGGTGACACCCTGGAACACAGCCACGGTTAGGTCTGTGTAAAGCTTGGGCAGGGGTCTGGGGGTAGCCCTGGTCAGCCTGGCTGGACACAAAGGATGGACACACAGGAGGAAAGGTGCCATTCCCGCATCCTGCTGGTGCCCAATGCCCTGTGTAACACAGCACTGGCACATGCTTGTGCTTTTGTTGTTTCTCCAGTTATCAACAGCAGGATTTGCTCTCCTGAACTGCGAGAAATACAAATGATGGGTTTGTTTGCATTGTGCTAATTAGACCCTGGCTGAGCTGGTGTCACGCGAGCTGGCAGCTCCTGTGGCTTCCAGCAGCCCCGGCTCCGTTAATTGTGGAAGTCATTCACATCAGCTCCCTCCTTCACTGCAGCTCTTGTTACCCAGTCGCGTTGCAAGGTCTTGCATGGAAAGCTCAGCTCTCTAATAGATGCAGAAGTTGTGGCTCAGAGCTTTGAAAAACAGGCAAAGATGGGGCTGCTCACCCGGGCATGGCTGCAAATGAGCAATTATATGTATTAATAAAAAAGAGAGGGAAAGAAGAAGCAGGCACTGCACTTTAGGGAAGAGCAGGGTCCCTGGAGACCAAAAAGCACAGAGCCTCCCCTGGTTTCTGAAAGCTGCTTCTTGCCTTGGGGAAAACTCTCTCAGGTCACCAGGAGCTGAGCAGTGTCACATGTGTACAAACTCTGCAGAGCCTGGGGTGACACTGCAGCTCCTGAAGGGCTCCCAGGCTGTTCCCAGCAAACACTCACCTCACTCACGTGAAATATTTCAGTTCCAAATTAGTGTTTTCCAGCAAAAGATACAGAATAAACTCTAAACTTCCCCAGTGTTGCACC
Organism: Eulacestoma nigropectus; assembly: GCA_013397775.1. Classification (NCBI taxonomy): domain Eukaryota; kingdom Metazoa; phylum Chordata; class Aves; order Passeriformes; genus Eulacestoma; species Eulacestoma nigropectus. The sequence continues at coordinate 162,185 of VZTE01003356.1, forward strand.
AGTCTTCACCAGCTGCAATTAAGCCTCAATCACAGTGTGGGTGTGGGATTAAGGAATGTGGGTTCTGAGGAATTTGGTCACCAAACTATAATTTGCCAAAACTAAAGCTTGAGGAAGCTACAAGCACTTGTCCAAAGCAAACAGAGGCTTGTGGGTCCCTTCAAATTCAGGATATTCTATGGGGTTTTTTTTTATGTTTGAGAATACAAAATCAGGCACTTTCTACATTTACAAAACATTTCATCCCACATTTTAGAAAGCAACATTTGTTTCCAAGAAAATCAAACCAGGGTTTTCCAAAGGGTCAGACAACACCGTGGGAGCCAACAGTTTTGTTTCAGGTCAGAGTGAAACAAGTTTTGGTTTAGTCCAAGCATCAGTGCCTATGTTTGGGTGGGCTGGAAGGTGCTGGAGTTGAAATGAAAGCATTATTCCCCAAATACATGATGTGGCTGCACTGTTGGGCAAGGAGAGCTCCTGCTTTCCTCGTTTATGGAGGGCGGTGTCCCGACTTACTTGAGAGATCCCGTCCGACTCCGAGGGCCAGCCCATCCTTGATCCAGAGCACGATGCCATTGTACTCGGGGATGGCACAGAGCAGCGTCACCGGCTGCCCCGCGATCACCACCTGGTCCTGGGGCTGCTGCGTGAACGAGGACGCCTGGCCTGCACAGGGGAACAAGAGAGGAACAGGATGCTGTCAGTTCTCCAGTGGTTTCCAGCACGGTGCAGTTCCTTAGGATGCAGCAGTCCAGGATGTTCCTGGCACAGTACAAATGAGCTCTGCAGCTCTTAATTATGTGATTGCTTAATTATGTGATTGCTCCATAGAATGATGGAATGGTTTGGGTTGGAAGGGACATAAAGCTCATTCCATTCACCGGGAAGAATTCCTGCCCAATATCCCATCTATCCCTGCCCTCGGGCAGTGGGAAGCCATTCCCTGTGTCCTGTCCCTCCAGGCCCTTGCCCCAAGTCCCTCTCCAGCTCTTCTGGAGCCCCTTTAGGCCCTGGAAGGGGCTCTGAGCTCTCCCTGGAGCCTTCTCTCCTCTCCAGGTGAGCACCCCCATCTCTCCCAGCCTGGCTCCAGAGCAGAGGGGCTCCAGCCCTGGAGCATGTCCATGGCCTCCTCTGGATTCGCTCCAGAAGCTCCACATCTTTCCTGTGCTGAGGATCCAGAGATGGACACAGCACTTAGTGACAGACAAATATCTGCAACATTTTTGCTCCCTGGGGGAAATAAAAAGCTCCAACCAAGAGGCACCAGCATTTCCTGTAACTGTTTTATTCCAAATTGTGGTGGTAGCATTTCAGCCACAATGATCACAGACAGAGAAGCAGCAGGATGTCCAGCAGCAGCAATATTTTATATTACACGTAATAAAAGAGGATGTTGGTCCTCTGCTTGTGAGCCTTGCTCCCACCTCATGTGCTCCCTGAAATCAGGATGCACAGATAACAACCTGCTGTAAAACATGCAGTGAAACAACCAACTGCTGCTGTTCTCCCTCCCCCAGTGTAACCTCCTGGCATTTGCTGGGAGCTTCCCACACATCTGGAGGGGAAAGGAAGGACCCGGTTCAGCACCGCCTTCTGCCCAAACTGCATCATCAAACTCACAAATCCCTCTCCTCACCCTTCTCTACCCGCAATGCTGCAATAACAAATCCCAGCCCCGAGTCACCTCCTGCCACAGTGGGATGTCTCACACCTCAGGTGTGACATGGCGCTTCTCGTTTTCCATGGGAAGCACTCCAGTCACTGTAGCCTCTTCCACAGCAGAGTTTACTCATCATTATGTTTTATTTTCACTCCCCCTTGGCCTTGCCATGATTGAAAATCATTCACAGAATCAGAGAATCCCAGATGGTTTGGGTTGGGAGGGATCTTAAAGCCCATCTCATCCCACGCCCTGCCACGGGCAGGGACACCTTCCACTATCCCAGGTTGCTCCAAGCCCTGTCCAACCTGGCCTTGGATGCTTCCAGGGATTCAAAGTGTCAAATCCTGCTATTTTTTTTTCTTTCCATAATGGGTGCACAGGGCAACCCCCAAATCCCCCTGCAGAGCCACAGTCTAATGCTGGAAGATCCTAAATGTGGGGCCATTTCAGGCAGATCTGCTGGTGTCTGGGCTCCTGTGAGTACAGTCCTTTGTGTGAGTTGGTTGTAGAGCATCACAATTGCTCTGCCACCCCTTGGTCTTGCTCTGACTCTGGATTCAGGAAAAGATCTGGGAAAGAGAGGTGTTAGGGGAAAGGCAGAACCACCAAATTGTCCCTCACTGAGTTACCTGTGGTGTTTGTAAGACCAGGAGCCTCTCTGGGTGGGAATTATGGCCCTGCACCAGGCAGGAATTCGAAGCCTGTGTCCCTCACTGAGTGTCTGTTCAGTCCATGGAAGGGGACTGGGCTGGAGGAAAAATTGCTCTTTAAAACCAATTTGTCAAAGCGGGACAGTCTCTCTGTGATCCACCCCAAATCAATTCAATCCTAATTTACACCGACTCCATTTAATCATTGACTGATGATTAATCTGGAACCAAGGTTAAGTGTGACACAAGTTCTTGCATCTCAACTTGTTTCCAGATGAGCTGCTGGGCCTTTCCTACAGGGCAAAGCTGCAAAGCTCCATCATTTTCCAGCTCATGCCATTGAACCAACGTGTGGCCCCACGTGAGTGCTTATATTTCAATTTAATTTATTACAGCTTCAGCTCGCCCTTAGCCACCTAAAGGAGCACAGGGAAAAGCAGAGCTGTCCTTTCTAAATTCCAAGCTGGTTTACATGCTGGAAGGCAAAAAGCCCAGCTGAAATTTCTGCAGATCTCCAGGAGCACCTTGGGCACCTCATTCCCAGGTATTTCACAAATCCCAGGTCTCCCAGCACCCACACATCTCCAAGGAACTCTGATTTTCACCACAGATACTCCAAAAGACCACAGTGGTGGCTCTTGGCATGGTGCTGCTTGCACAACAGGGCAGGTTAATTCCAGAGGAGATTCCAGCTTTTCCTGCTGGGAGACACTCGTTGAAAGTCATGATGGCCTCTGACACCAGCACAAACCCTCGTGCTGAGTTAAGATTTAAATATTTGATTTCAAAGGGAATATGAATCAGCTCTGTATTTTTTTTCTTGGACCCATAAAGGACAAGCACTCCTAGGATAGCACGGAAAAGTGGGATAAGAGAGAAAACTCAGAAAGAAGAAAAAGTGAGCGTTTTGCTTTGTTGTTTTGCTGTTTTATTTTAATATCTACTTCCCACCGGCTAACTGGGTTTTCACAGCTCACTCTGTAATCCTGACAATTCTCAAGGCAGAGCTGGGCGAGCAGGGACAGCGCAGGAAGGCAGCAATAACCCAAAAAGATTTGTTTTATCAGTGAGAATTATCAGATTGTCAGCTGGGAGCTGCACAAGCCCTAATGAGAACGCAGAGGCACAAAGTGGTGTCTGTGCCCTCTGCAAATGCCCATTAAGCACAGGCTTCATTTGGTAATTGCTGCTGGAAATGAAGCTCTTTTTACGTTTTATTTTTCCTTTTTCTCTTTTTTCTTGATTCGTTTTAAAGACGAGCTGATGGCCATGGAAAATCAGAGCAGAAACATGGCATATGTCTCCTGTCTTTTCCTTCTCTGTGTTTGTTCAGTGTGAAGAATTGTCACTTAAACCCATTTTTTATTCATCCGAGGCTCCATTTCAGCTACAAACAGCTCAGGAGAGGAGAGATGGGTGTAAGGACCTTAAGAGCATTACCTGGCCCAGCCCTGCTGCATAGCAGGATCATCTCTCCCTAAATCACAGATAAAAAAAAAAAGAAAAAAGGTACTGAAGGCAGAGCTCAACTCGCTTTCAAATCAGCTTAAAGTCTGATTACTGGGTTTAACTGGGTTTGGAAGATCAGAGGCCCATCCACGTTACAGCTTATGTCTTAATGTCAAAGGAACAAGTAATTTGCAGAAAAGTTTTAAGGGAGATAAGATACTTGACAGAAAATAACTGAAAATGGGGAGATTGGGAGAGGGTGATTTACAAATGCAGGTTGAGCGTTTTCAGCTACAAGAAAATGGGCTGAAAGACACCAGTTGGGTATTTTCCAGGAATGTTTAAAACGCTCTTACAAAAATGACGCTTTGGTTTCAAAGCAGGAGGTTTGACTCCAACCTGTTGGGCAAGCAGGAGTTGCCCAATTCCTCCCCTTCCACTACATAGGTTTTCAACAAAAAATACTGGCTAATCCAAGTGTCTGAAGAGATAGGAGTTCATCACAGAATCATGGAATGGAAGGGAACTTAAAAGACCATCTCATTCCACCCCCTGCCATGGGCAGGGACACCTTCCACTGTCCCAGGCTGCTCCAAGCCGTGTCCAGCCTGGCCTTGGACACTTCGAGGGATCGGCTTCTCTGGGCACCCTGTGCCAGGGCCTCTCCACCCTCACAGGGAACAATTCCTTCCCAATATCCCATCTATCCCTGCCCTCTGGCAGTGGGAAGCCATTCCACCTTGTCCTGTCCCTCCATCCCTTGTCCCAAGTCCCTCTCCAGCTCTCTTGGAGCCCCTTTAGGCCCTGGAAGGGGCCCTGGAGCCTTCTCTTCTCCAGGTGAACACCCCCATCTCTCCCAGCCTGGCTCCAGAGCAGAGGGGCTCCAGCCCTGGAGCATCTCCATGGCCTCCTCTGGACTCACTCCAGCAGCTCCAGCTGGGGGTTGACCACTCAAGCCCAACCAAGAGTCCAGGCACCCCCATCACTTGCCACCTCCTGCTGCACGAAGAATCCCCACATCTGGATTTGGGAAGTGGTGCACAGCAAAGCAGGGAGATGCAGCAATGTCTCCATGTGCCCCCAGCCCAAGCGTAGCCCTGTTTTACCTCCACACCGCATCTTCCCTCAAGTGTAAAAACTTGGAATATTTGCAAAGAAACAACCCAGTTTATGCCTGGCTTCCTGGGAATTTCACTGGGAGTGACTGGGCACTGACTCTGCCCCTGAGAGTCTCCACGTGAGGATCTGTTCATCCAGCACAGCGACGCTTCGAGCAGAAGCAAAAATTAGGGCTCTGAATTCATTGTTGGTTTTTTTTTGTTTTGTTTTAAAAGCAAACAGATATGGAAATGAGATGCTAATGATGCCACTTGGCCACGCTCCAGCACAACCCCAGTGTCCCACCTGCACTCTGGAGCTGCCCTGCAGCTGGAAGGGCGCTGTCACCGCAGGTCACCTGCTGTTGTAGGTGAGGGTTTGGTGTCAGAGGAGCCCTTGATCCCAGAACCTTCCCATCTCCTCCTGGTTGCTGCTTTGCCCTGCTCCCTGAGGAACTGCCAGGCACCAGCAGGACCCCCTTGCTGGCCCCTGAGCTCCTGCCTTCCTCAAGGAGTCTCTCTCATGGGGGGCACTTCTGCAGCCACTGAAATCCCAAACAGCAGGAACAAAAGGGGACAATAAAGGCACCATGGTGAAGAGCGAGCAGGCAAGAACACTAACCCTGCTCTCTAAAACCCCAGGCAGGATCCTTGTGAAGTCGCAAGCGGGTTGTAAAAGCTAAAGGAAGAAAAAAAGAGGAAAAAAGAGAGAACCACTTTAGAACTCTTTAGATTTCCTTAATGGATTTTGCACCTGTGGCTCCTGTTTTTCAGTGGTTCTCTGTAACATTGCCTTGTTCTTTCAAACAAAGGCTGAGACTCTTCTCTGTGACTTCCAAGGGAAAAGACACTGCCAGTGCCAGGGCATTGCTTTCCAGACGTCCCAACACCCACGGATGGTGAGAAGGCCCAAAATTCCTGTTTTATATCCCAGAAAACAGAGGAAGGCACAACAACACTGCCACGGTCTGTGCTGCAGCAGGACCTTGAAGCCCCTTCCCTCGCTGAAGCCAGAGTCGGCGACAGGCTTTTTAAGCTCTCTGAAGACTGAAATCTGTTTGCATGAGTTCCTGGCTGAATTATTTCAGCTTGCAGCCTCCTGCACCCAAACCAGCAACCGAGAGCAGCAAAAAGTTAAATTTTCATTACCCAAGAGGAGTGAGCATTGTAGTAGGAAGCGAGGGACTCACCGAGGGAACAATGACTCATTAGAAATGGAGACGTCGTGGCTGCTTTTATGTAAGTGAAGCTTTGAATGTCCATTGTGCTCTGAAAAGAATTAGTCCTTTTTGTTGAGGAGAGCACAGAAGTGGAGAAGGAGGACTGTGAGCTCCTTGTCAAAATATTGCTGTTCCGAAATGAAAGGCCTGGTGATTAGGAGCGGTGGGACATTCTCCTTGTCCCTCAGTGGGAAGAGCTGATCCTTCCCTCAGCTTGGAGCTGTCACGACGGGTGGTGGGAGGATGATCAAGGAGCTGCTGTGTGACACCCTAATCCTACCCAACATCCCAGGAGGGTCCCTCTTCAGACCAAGCAGATCCCACCCGATGGAAATCAGGGCATTTCGGCCCAGCTCGGGGCTGGTTTCTCACGGCATGATGCCTGGAGATGGAGCCGTCTCTTGGCCATGGAGAGGACTGGGAAGAGATGGCTCCGTGCCCACACTTGCCCAGCAGGCCAGGGCCTGGCTCTGCACCAGCCCGTGACAAACAGGCTGGTTCTCAGCGCTCCTTTGGGTCCCCTCCCCGGAGCCAAGGACACCGAGCCCCCGGCACGGGGCCCATCGTGCTCCGGAACACGCACCCGCATTGATTTTCAGATGAGCAGGAAAAGCAAGCAGAAAAAAGCCTTACATTATTTACAAAGCTCTCTGGAATTGTCAGTCATGGGCAAGCACAGGGAAGAGCCGTGCGGACGGCAGAGCTGCTCATTATTCCCTGCATCCCAATTCCCTCCCTGGTGGGAGACAACGCCCAGACCTGCTCTGAGGTGGAGCCCAAGGCCTGGCCGGGCACAGAGCACATGGAACAGGAAGGAAAGAGAGAGTCAGATGTTCCCAGGGCAAGGATTTCCCCAGGCAAGGACAGAGATGAGCTTTTCTTGCACCACTGGAGAAGCAAAAGAGCTGTGGCTGCCCAGACAGGAGCAGAGGGATGGCACCAGCGATGCTGTTCTCAGTGAGGAGATGTCCCTTGCTGGTGGTGGCCAAGGCCATGTCAGGTACTTCCTTGGGCTTCACGGCACAAATGAGAGAGGTAGCTTGAGTTCAGCCCTTGCATAAGATTTCCATTTTTAAAATCTGGCTTCCTTGGGGAGAAAGGAAAATAAAATCCTTTTGAGCAAAAATGTCAGTTTGGCCTTTTTTAGTGTGACTGCGTCAGTCCGGCTCACGTGGCCTCAGCGCTGAATTATTCCATTTGAAAGAAACCAAAGCACACCACCTTCAGTGAAGGGATGACTCAGGTGTATGGAGTGGTGCTTCTCACCGACCAGCTGTGTGACCTGGCAGATGTGTCCCCGCTCCAAGAGGGAAGCAGGGAGCTGAGCTCGTGCCTTGCTCAGCCACAAACATCCAGGGAGACGGGACCTTCCCTGGAAGCACAGCCTGGGGGTCCCCAGTGATTCCAGCCACCTGTGCAGCTCAGAGGGGAAGGTGTGGGGTGCACTGAGGTGAAACCAAAGCCAGAGTGATCCCCAGGAAAAGCAATGAAAAGCAGGGCAATGAATCTGGGGAAGGGGCTGGAGCACCAGGAAAGGCTGGTGGAAGGGAAGAAAGGAGGCTCAGGGGGGACCTTCTCCCTCTCTACAGCTCCCTAACAGGAGGGTGCAGCCAGGTGGGAATCAGACTCTGCTCCCAGGGAACAAGGGACAGGACAGGAGGAACTGGCCTCAACTTGCAGCATTATCTCCTATCAGGCTGGATAATTTAGGAAAACATTCTTCACAGACAGGGTTGCAAAGCATTGGAAGGGGCTGCCCAGGGCAGTGGTGGGGTCCCCATCCCTGGAGTGTTCTCAAGACATGTGGATGTGGCACTTGGGGACGGGGCTTAGTGGTGAATGTGCTGGGGGTGCTGGGTTCAGGGTTGGACTTGATGATCTCAAGTCTTTTTCCAACTAAATGATCCCGTGGTTCTAATGCCAGCTGCCAGAGCAGAGTTTAAGGTGCAAATCCAGTGCTCTGCTCTCCTGCCTGGCCTCTGGGAATGCGTTGTCTCCTAGCCATGAGCAGCTCTGAGCCAGCCCACGTGGAGAGCTGAGCTCATCCTGCAGTGATGTCAGATATTTTCCTAGCACTGCTTTGAGAGAAACCATCAACATCCCACTGCGTCCACTAAGTAGCTTCAAACAGGAAACAGGGAAATTTTGAGTAAGATATTAAACCTTTCAGGGATCTTTTTGTCTATTAGTCACACAGGCAAGAGATCTGAACTATCGAGTGTTCTGCTGGCTTTGATACCCACATGAAATCCCAGCACTGCTTTCAAAGTCACTGTGAGGAGTTTGATCAGCCATGCAGAAAGGGCTGAAATGTCATCGGCTGCTCTGCTATTAGCTGCCAATTGGGAAAGGTGTAAGAGTATCCTTACCGTGGGATATTTATTAGCAAACTCTTCCCAGCGCCAGCCTGGAGAATTGCCTCTTGTGAGATTAAAGGCCTGTTCCTGGGAGCTGATAGGAAACAAACTAATGTACTGCATCGAGGCACCAAAAAGCAGCGCTCAAGTGACCTTATGGACTGGATCACACTGAATATTCAGGCTCCAGGGATGGCTCCAGGCTCCAGGGATGGCTCCAGGCTCCATGGATGGCTCCTGGTCGCTCCTCTGTCACAGCCTCACGGGTACCTGCTGCCCAGATAACACCGAGCTCCGAGCAAGCACCATTATCTCCTATTAGCCAAGCTGCCAGAGCTGGAACACGTTCTTTGGGGCACACAGGACTTTTGCAGGGTTGGAGAAGAGGCAGCAAACTGGATTAGGTGGCGTTTTACCCAGGGGCCGGCACAGGAGCAGAGGGTAAAGCAGGCGAGGTGTCACAGAGGGGTGGCAGACGAGCTGAAGGGTCAGCAAGAGGCAAAGCTGGCGGTGTCACTAAAGCTGTGGCAGAGGGGAGAGGTGTGAGAGCTTCCCCACACCCTGGGCTGGGGCCAGCACCTCACCCCACTGCCTGGGCTGCCCTGGCTCCCTCTCCAAGGGCAGCTGTAAGCTCTGAGCCTCTGCCAAGGCTGCTCGGGGCACAGGGCGATGCCCGTCCTTGCTGGGAGCAAGGACAGAGGCACCAGCAGCTGTTCCAGAGGCACTGGAAACCCTGGGCAGGCGCTGAGCACCAATCCCTCGTGGAGACAAGAGCAGAGGGGAATAGATTTCCTCCCATTGATCCACCCGCAGGCCTGGCTCCACTCAGCACTGCCAATGACTCCAAGAAATATTTTGTTACTGGCGCTGCCGAGGAAGCTGTGGCAGAGTAAGAAATTCCCGTTTGTTCTCCTGTCAAGGTGCAGTGTCCTGGCACAGCTCCCCGGGGCCACGCTGATGGGCTCAGGGGTGAGAGCAGAGCAGGGGATGCTCCTGCCCCAGTAATTCCAGCCGAGCAGCTCTCTCTGTGGCAACTCCAGCTGCTTTTTGTAGCTCAGAAAGGGGGTGGCAGGTCCTCAGCCGCAGGAGTCTTGCACAGACACTCCTGGGATCTAAAACCTCCCACTTGAATCCACAGAGAAGAAAAAGGAATTTTTCCTTCTAAAAATAACAGCGGATGTGCAAACTGGTGGGCAGCAGCCTGCCTGCACCAAGTCTCCCAGACAAAATCCTTAAGGATTTTATCCCCTGTGACCTTCTGAAATCTCTCAGCTGATCCCCCCTTTCCTGGATTACATTCAAGCCAAGTGCATCCCCTTTGCCCACCCTTTGGTCCCAGATCAGGGCTGCTCTTTTGAAATAGGGTCCTTTAAATCTCAGCTCATCTTCGAGTTAGAGGGCACAGAGGACACTCGTCCGTAGGAAAACGAGAAGGATGAATAATCCATTTCACAAACGATTTGGAGATTTCAAAGCCTGGCTCTGCTCCCAGGAAGAGCGGCAACTGGAAGTTGTGCAGTTCACAGGGTGGAAAATTAGAGCAAAGAGCTCGCCTTAGGTCGCACCATGTTTCACTTCCATGCTCGTTTTTCAAAATCTGTTATCGCACGCTTTGAGGCATGGAGGGAAATCAGAATGAAGATGCAGTTCAGAACAGAAAATGCAGATATTTAATGTTTTCTGCACATGGCAGGGAGGTTGGATGATCTTTAAGACCCCCTCCAACCCAAACTGCTCTGGGGTTCTGTAATACTAAAATGAGTGGAAAATTCTGCTCCTTCTCAAAATAATTTTAATGAGTCTTGCTACAGATTGGTGAGACGTTGTACATATTGGAGAAATCATCCAAGGAGTGGTTAAATGAGTCTCTCTATAGGGTGTTTCCACCTCTGCAGGTGTTGGAAGTGCCACCACCGAAGATTCCCCTACCAAACACTTCCCTGAACAAGAAACATCTTGGTGGCACCAAAGCTCACGGATGGAGGGAAGAAAAGGCAGGAATAAATCTGGTTATTGCCTTGGAAGGCTGAGAAGCTGCTGTCTGCATGAAACATCACCTGGGTGGCTTTTGGGGGAGCCCCCGGCCAGATGAGCTGTGGGATATTGCAGAGCAGGCTGCGGACTCGCTCCAGCTCCCGCTGTTTACCCGAGCAGGGCGGGATTGCTCGGGGTTGTGCTGCGTGAATTATCAGCTCTGAAGATGAAGTGCAGTGAGAATTAGCAGGTTTCTGCCATAATTATTGTTTGTTTGGGTTTTTACAAGTGGAAGTGATTGTAAATATGTGCATTTTTTTTTTACACATGCAAGATTCATATTTAAAATTAAAACAAATTCTTCTGAAAAACAGCCTGAAGTGAAGTATATGCAGTACACACATAAAAAAAAAAGTGCTGGGGGAAGGCAGGAGGGGTTGGAGATGCTGAGATGAACAGACGGGGAGCAGATCATCTCTGAGCAGGAGATGTTTCACACACGTGCCCATCTCGTTACCCCAGGAAGGTGCTTAAAAATTGACGTACTTCTCTATCCGTACATGGAAGCTTAATAAAAGCTCCCCTCCATGAAAATCTTGGCTACACTATCCACAGAGCCAGGGAAACGCCTAGAAAGTGCATTTATCCATGACGGAGGAGGCCGGTGACCTGCACCACTGCCTACAACAACCAGCTGGTGCTTTTTACCCGGGTTTTACCCAGTAAAGCCAAGAACCATGAAAAACGAGAGGCAACGTGAATCCAGCCAATATTTACAGCCCTGCAACTGCTTTATCAGCCCAGGTGCAGCCCTGGGAGAAGCCAACAGACCCCGTGGCTTCTCCCCTTCCCTGCTGGAGGAGAAGGGAGCGCTCGGAGGGGACTCGGGTGATTTAACACAGACTTTGCTGTTTGTTTTGTCACCAACTCCTTCTCAGTTGTCCCCACTGCAGAGTCAATGGCTGCCTGGTGCAAAACCCCGGTCCAAGAGCAGATTAGCACATTCCAGCCTGCTGTGTTAATTAGCAGGTAATGAGAGATGCTCATCAATAAGCTCAGCTGTGACTGACCCCCATCCTGGGCTGAGCAGGGCTGCCTGCAGGGCTTGGGAATGACGAGCCCCACTGAGGTCACTTAGGAGATGATGTGCTCTCATCCCACAGCAGAGGCAAAGCTTTGAGACAGTTCACACAACCAGCACAGCAACAAACCCCTTTTCACTCAGGGTTTTGGGGGACAGCTGGAGGAAATGCTTTTCCATCTGGTTTGCTGGTAGAAGAGTCCTTGCTCAGGGTTAGGAGCTGGTAGTGTAAAGCTGGGAGTCAAAATGAAAGGAACTTCATTACTATTAATCAGGAGTTGGACTTGGTGATCCTTGGAGGTCCCTTCCAAGTCAGTGTATTCTAATATTCCATTATTCTCCAAGTACAGAATTATACTCTCTTGGAGTAAATCAGTGGAAATCTATCCCCAAGGACTCCCTACTCTTGAGAACTTATCCGCAGCGGGGATAGACACCCCTAAGGAAAAATAAACAAACAAACACATAAATAAATAAATAAGGCTCTTTTGCAGCTTAAAGCAGAGCAAATTTCAAATGCTGGTCCCTTCTCAGGCTGAAATCCTGAGGAATGGTGAGAGGAAAGTCCCCAAACAGTAACAGCTGCCTGTGCCACGTCCATTTCTGACTTGAGGAAAAGCTCCCTGCCTTCAAGGAGGCAGGAACATAACCTGTTTGAGGCTTTAGAGAGACACACATCACCATCATCATCATTTTTAAGGAGCAAAGTGCACCGCAGTGCCTTACGGACTCCTATAAATTACCCGGCACCCGCCTGCCAGCTCAGCCTAAGCTCGATATTGCCTGCAGTAATTATTTGGATCAAATGCAGTTTATCTGCTTCATATTTGTGTTTCTGTGCTCTCTGGTAACTTATAAATGTCATTGCAGTGTTTATTTGTTATAATGAAACTTAATGACGTTTGAAACCAATGGCTGTGGTTGCGGGCTGCAGGTTTGAAGTAATCTCTTCATCTTTGAAGCAGGAGGCCCAAAGATAACATTAAATTATCCTACGGAAAAGGAAGATGTATGCAGACAGATATTCAGGCCTGTGTATTATTCATTGGAGAGATGACTAGCAATGAGCCACAGTGCCTAAGGCGACGGGCTCAAAGCATTGTCACCCAGCGAAGGCAAATGTTCCTGTCCAAGGGGAACCAGTTGTCAAGCCACGAGCCCAAGTGCATCTCAATCTGTTTCCCTAAACCTTCGAAGGCATGCTGGGGCGGCTGGGTGCCAGACGCCCGTGTGAGACGGCTGGCAGGGAAGAAATGAGGTGGGGCTGCTGTAAAACACAGCGAGGCTGGGTTAGGAGGGGGAGAATCCAGATTTCTGAGGCATCAGAGGGGTGGAGAGCAGAGCAGGAGCTTGGCGGTGCTGGGACCCCATCCCAGCCAGCTGCCGGGTGCTGAAGGCCATTCTCCCTCCATGCAAGACCCAGAATAAACTCTTCTTGCTTTGCTTCAGGCTGCTCCTTGTCCTCCCTCCTCCTGAATAATTTCCTCCCTTGGTTTCTATTTCTGCATGTATTTATAGACTCTGGTTGTGTCTCCCCTTGAGCCTCCTCCAGACTATATAAATTTACCTCCTCCAGTCTCTCCTCTTGCAGCCTGCTCTCTAATCCCTGGGCCATTCCTGCCACTACAGGCAGTGTTCTCCCTGGCTTTGCTCTGTGCTCCCCCGCTGCAGGGACTGGCACTGCTGCGGTGCCAGTCCCATCGCAGCCCACGTGGAGCTGCACAATTACTGCTGCCTGATCACCTCGGGACCTGCTGAAGCAAAATGCCTGTGGCAACAGCCAGGAACATCTTTCCTTCAGCTCCCTCCGTGCTGCCAGGAGTGTGGAAGTACCCAGCACTTAAAGAGCTTTAACCCCTGCAGCACAGCTGAGCTTTGGCACCGCTGGTTTTTGAACCTTTTTCCTTCACATGGGCTGGGCTGATGCTCCCACACCTCCTGCTCAGGCTGCTGCACCTCTCAGGAATACAGAAACAGCCTCACTAGACCCTTCCTCACAAGAGCAGTGAGACTCAAGGGTCTGCAGGGAACTGAACCCCAGGAAAGTTTGGCTTTTTGTCTTCACCTGCTTCTCCTGCACGGAGTCAGCCAGGTCTGGAAATGCCCTGTGCTGCAGCATCTGCCCCCAGCAGCAAAGCTCCAGCCTCTGGTCTGGCCCTGAGCAATGGGACAGCGTGGCCAGAGGGTGAGGGAGGGAGTTCTGCCCTGCTCAGACCCCACCCCACTGGCAGTGCTGTGTCCAGCTGTGGGGTCTTCATCATTGGAAGGATGTGACCCAACTGGAGTGAGGCCAGAGGAGGCCATGGAGACGCTCTGAGGGCTGGAGCCCCTCTGCGCTGGAGCCAGGCTGGGAGAGCTGGGGGGGTTCACCTGGAGAAGGCTCCAGGGAGAGCTCAGAGCCCCTTCCAGGGCCTAAAGGGGCTCCAGGAGAGCTGGAGAGGGACTTGGGACAAGGGATGGAGGGACAGGACACAGGGAATGGCTTCCCACTGCCAGAGGGCAGGGATGGATGGGATGTTGGGAAGGAATTGTTCCCTGTGAGTGTGCTAAGGTGCTGGCACAGGGTGCCCAGAGAAGCTGTGGCTGCCCCTGGATCCCTGGAAGTGTCCAAGACCAGGCTGGACGGGGCTTGCAGCAGCCTGGGACAGTGGAAGGTGTCCCTGCCAATGGCAGGGGATTGGAAATGTATGGTCTTTAAGGCCCCTTCCAACCCAAACCATTCCATCATTCTTTCATTCTGTGACACCCTTCCTGCACTTCCACGATCCTCTCGTCTTCCCAGGGCTGTCGTGCGAACCCATTCCGAACCCCTGAACAACCCCGAGAGTGCCAATGTTTGGGTTTTAGTCATTTCACGTGATTGTAGGGAAAGACTGTTCCCCTCAAATCCTCCAAGGAGCAGCCCATGGGGCACATCCATCGCCGGCCACCTCTGTACCCGGCACCGGCTGAGGTCAGGGGTGACCCCTGGAGAGGGCAAACCCTACAAGCAAACACTGGTCACTGCTTTATTCACTGACCACCAGGTTCTGGACTGGAAGCAGAGGCCATTACGGGCAGACCTGATGACAACTGACAAGAGAAATTCTTCATCACTCACAATCCTTATGCTGCCAGACCTAGAGAACCCCCTGCAAGGATCTCACCACAAGAGCTCACCCAAGGCCCCAGCTCTGCTTTCCCTACGAGCAGAGCTCTTTTCCAGCTGGGAGCGCCTTGGATTAACTACCACACCTGTCCCCGGGTTCTTGCAGCCTGGGCAGGTCTCCCATCCACACTCCCACTGGATCTAACATTGCTTAAAACCTCGGTGACATCGATTAATGAGGAGGAGAGAACTGTGCAAGGCCACCTGCAATGACCTTGATGGAAACCCTTGAAAAGGGAGTTAATTCCGGACTCTTGCCGCGCTCGGCTCGGAGGGGATGCGAGCTCTGCCGTCTCCCAAGCAGCTCTGGAAACAAACAAGTTGACAAATGAGCCTGCCTCTTAATGAAGCCGCAGCCAAAGTCAATACTCGGCCCTTCTATCAGGGCACAGATCAGAGATGGTCTCAAGGGCAAACGACCTCGGCAGGGGTGGGACAGCTGTCACTCGGAGGAGGGAAGGGATGGCTCCGAAATGAAAAGGAGCAGGCTCAGAAGCAGAGGGAGACAAGGGCAACTTGAAGAAGCAGAAAGGAAAAAGATTTAGAAGAGGAGACACGCAGAAGGCGGGGGGAAGCCTTTCCTCCAGGCCTGGAGTGCTCTGTCTGCAGTTAAATCTGTTTGTGAAGATCCTGGTATTCTCTCCATCTCCACCATCGCTGCTGCACATCCCGAGCTGCATCCTCACAAACCTGGATTTCAGCTATTTCTCTGCAGAAGTTTTCCTTCTCCTCCCACCCAGCTGACAGAAGACTGAGATGGGGAAGGATTAAGGTTCCCCCATCTATTCACAAGTATCTTGAGGGGTTTAAAACTTCGCCTTCAAGTTAGGTCCACTTGGGGTGATTTTTTGGGGGCGGGGATGGGAGAGAAGGAGGGAAAACATGTAGGAACAGCACAACAGATAAGGAGACACCTCCCACAACAGCAAATCAGCTCCCCAATACCCACAGCTGTTTGCAGCTGGAGGAAGGATGTTCTCACCAGGCAGTTCAGTCCTGCAGCTCCTTTAGATCCATCAATGTCCACTGCACCCTCCAAGCCACCACTTCAGGCTGTCCCCATCCCAAAGAGCCTCACTGCAGGGAATGGCTGGGACAGGAGCCCTTTGGGGGATGGTGTGAACTGGGACTCACCTGGGACAGGCCGTGCCTGATCCCAGCATGGCTGTGGACACCCCCTGGATGCAATTCCATACCCTGGCAGGTTCCTGGGGCAGGGACTTTTCCCTCCCCGTTTGGGAGGTGCCACAGCACCTGGCTCAGCATGGACCTGACCCTCAGCTGAGGGTTCTGCTGCTGTGTGAGCCCACCCAGTCCTTTCCTGTCTCCAGAAAAATCCACTGGCAGCTCAGCTCCCGCTTTGAAAGCTCCAGGATTGAACACTGGTCTGAGCTGACGGCAACAACGACCCAGCGTACTTATCTCCAGGTCAACCTAAATATTTCATTTAGCTTCTAAAGGAGTCAATGCCTTTCTCTCTTTCTTCCTTTATTTTAAATCTCAGAATGCTACTGACTCTCATGAATATTGATGAGGATCATTAGTCACTGAACATTTCACTTCCCTTCTCTTTTTCCCGTCTATATAAAAGCTTCATCTTTGTTAAAGGGGAAAAAAAAACCCATCTCAAGTTGTATCTCTGGATATGCTTTAGGATTAGCTCCATTAATACGTTTATAGAGGAGTAAATACCCATGGGAGCAAACACTGGGTGTAAAAGGGCACAGAGACACCGGCCCCGAGACTGGTGCTGCACTGGAGGGAACTGGGGAGGTTTGTGGCTGATGTTCTTTGCTCTCTGAAGGTTCATCGTGGCAGCCTTGGGTATTAAATAATCCTTGCATTGGCTGCCTGACCTGGGGGATTCCACTCACAGTCGCCCTCACACATGATCCCTGCCTGTCCTGCAGGTTTTTGACCATTCCCACTCCTTCCACCTTCATCACCCTCAACCTGAAGGCTGCTGATGGGCTTCAATCACTTTGAGTGAACGCAGGTGGAAGGGTTTGGCCAGATACAGCGAATAACTCGGGGGGAAACAAGAAAAGCAGGACTTGCAGCATTCAGCTGGATACTTCACAACCATATTTCCCTATTTCCTTACAATAAGAAAGGATTTTTAGAAGGGTTTAAAACCGAGTCAGCTCTAACACAGCCCTGTGCGTTGCTGGCTGCTTGGCAGTGTCTCGCAGTCAAATCCAACACAGTCCCACTTCACTGAGGAATGGAAGCAGGGTCATTTTGCTGGCCTGAAACACACAATTTCATCCCATTTTGTCATTATGGCAGCGAAATAGAGCTGCCTCACACTGCTCCTGTAAGAGAGGAGCTCCATCCTGCGGGTTGGGACTGCAGGGATGGTGTTATGTGACACACAGGGAAACCCTGGGGATGGAGCTTCAAAATGAGTTATTTAAGCCTTTTCCAAGCATACCAAAGGCTCCCCAATGCCTGGAACACCAGAGGGTTTCATCTTCACACCAGTCTTAGCTCCCACCCTGCAGCCTGTTGGGCTGGAAGCGCTCCAGCACTCCAGTTTCTGCTCACAACTGCACAGCGGATTTCCTCCTGCTGGCTCCAGAACCATTTCAATGGCAGGCGGGGCTGTTTGTCGATCCCAAGTGTGTCTCAGGGTGGGACTTGCAAGGCTGCAGTGGTTTTAATTGATATTCTCAGTGACAGCAGCTTGGTACTGCTTCATTGCTCCAGTCTGGGCAGCTCGAAAGCATCTCTGCCCACAGAAAGTGTGTGGCTGCCTCCAGGAGAGGGGGGTTGGAGATCCAGACCAGGCAGGAACAATCCCGGTGTCTCCTTGCAGCCATGGGTGCGCTGCAGTGCCTGTGCCCCCCAAACTGTCAGAAATGATGCTCTCCCTTTCTCCAGCCTTGGGTAAAGATGTGCTGTCACAGTCCTGCCCCCTTCCTGACCAAAATCTGGATTGTTTTCTTGGAAGCAATGGCTTCCAGATACCTTGAGAGCTGGAGACTTCCACACAGCCAGGCTGTCGTGTCCATGCCAGGGGGATTTACAGCATCACCAGCACCTGGCTCCATGGCAGAGCCTTGGACCTCCTGCCGTTCATGTCCCCCCAGCTCCTGATTAAAAATAAACTGGCCCAAAGCCCACAGCACCAAAAGGTGGCCGCTGTGGCAAGGTGAGGTCCACAGCTTTATCTCTGCCTGATTCCAGGGGCACTTCACAGGACAAGCTTTTACCAACAACTTGCCACGTTCCTTAGGTGCAAATCCCATTGCAGTGCCAGAAAGGAGATAAAGGGGCATGGCAAAGGCAGTGGAATTCAAGTGGCTGAAATAATCCCACATACATCCCACCCTAGATGTTGATCCATGTATATAAATCATGGAATCCCAGATGGTTGGGGTTGGGAGGGACCTTAAAGCCCATCCAGTCCCACCCCTGCCATGGGCAGGGACCCCTTCCACTATCCCTGGGTGCTCCAAGCCCCGTCCAACCCAGCCTTGGACACTGCCAGGGATCCAGGGGCAGCCACAGCTTCTCTGGGCACCCTGTGCCAGGGCCTGACCACCCTCACAAGGAAGAATTTCCTCCCAGTATCCCATCTAACCCTGCCCTTCTTCACCTTTAGGCCATTCCCTCTTGTCCCAACACTACATGCCCTCGTGAAGAGTCCCTCTCCAGCCTAAGATTCCAGAAATGTCTTCAGTGGGCCCTCCAAAGGAACGGTGCACAGATTCCACATGATCCAGGTTCTCCTGTACACACCTGCAGGCTGAACAGCCAGAGAAGCAGCTCCTGAAGTGTCTGATGCCGGTACTCAGGGAGTGAGGAAGGATTGTATTCATTTATTTAAGGCCACGCAGCAATAGCTTTCCACAGGGGACTGCTGCTCTAATCAATAGATAAAATGATACCTTTCGACCATTAACTGCTGCAACAACACTGTTACCGTAAAGCTCCCGAGCTTTGGGTCGGATTTATGACCAGCAGAGTTGTTCAGCCGCTCTACAGCCACTATAGAGAACTGGAACATCACGGATGGAACTCTGCTCTGCCTTTCCAGATGGGCAGAGAGCAGCTGTAAGTTGGGGAGAATGAACAGCAGGTAACACGGGCTCCTTCCCTCGTCAAACTCTTTGGAATTGTGTGTGCTGCACCAGCCAGGACTCGGCTCACAGCCTCACAGAGAGGTCCTGCCCTACCCAGTTTTCCAGCTGACCCAACCCAGGCACAGTTTCCCCCTGACACCAGACAGAGGCAGCTCCTACACTGCTTTTCCTCAGGTTTCACTTACATCCCTGCCTTGTTCAGCTCCCAGACACACAAAGCATCGCGGAAATATCCATGAGACCTCTGAGATAACAACGCATCCTTAACAACTCCTCAGGAACGGCTCTATCCACTCTCCTCTTCCTTCTCAATGCCTTTGTCAGATAAAGAACAAAAGGCTCAATGCAGCTTACGCGGAGCTGCCGGCCCTAATCAATTGTGACGGTGTCTGCGCGGGGACAGTGACAACCCTGGGTGAGGGCAGTTCCCCCACCACACAGCTGCCGAGTCCCGAGGGGGTGGCACCTTCACTGGGAGTGACGGCAGAGTTAGCAATGCAAAGTTCCCACCGCATCCCTCGGGGAGATTGGAGATCAGCTGATAACGGAGTTATCAGCCGCCACTGCGGCTGCCGGGGCAGCTTGTGCCAGGGATCCTGGAGCTTGGAGCAAAGCTTGGCAGAAATCCCATTTCCAGGGTGCAGACAGTGCAAAGCCCAGAGGGCAAAGCTGTGGGAAGATGTTGGGGTGGTGCTGGAGTTGCTTCTGGGCTGTTGAGCTCCGCTGTGTGCACAGGGAGGCTGAGCAGAGCCAACACTGCGTGAGCTAAACTGAGTGACACCACAGGTCTGGTACCAAAGGACAGACCCTTTCCACTGTCAGGCCAGAGAACCAAGAGAAGTTTGGCCTTCTACAGCAGCACTGAGGTTGTTGGCATCTGGTAGAGGAGAAATGTCATGTTTTACAGGGATAAGAGGGACCAGGTCCTATTTATCCTTGAGGCTGAGGAAGATTCATGCTCAGCCTGTGCTGCTGCAGATGTAAAAGTCACTTGCAAGATCCAGATTAAGTGTTCCCATAAATCCAAGTAATTCTGAGGCAGCAACTGCCTTGCTGGGCTGTTAATGGGTGGCGCAAATATGCCACTGTGCCTCAGTGCCACGCTCTAATCAGAGGTTTTCCTGCCAGGAAGGGTTCACTGAACCCAGTTTGAACTATGGCAGGGAGCAGAAGAGGTGGTCAAGCAGAGAGACATTTGGAACAGAGGCACAGCCAGCTTCTCTGAACAAGCCATTTGTTCCCACAAGAGCAGGGACTCCATCCCAGAGCCCCCGCTGGTTTCTCTCCAGGCAGTAACTCGGGGCCTGCCAGAGAGAGGAGCTGCAAATCAGACCATTGTGGAAAGGATGCTCAGGCTCCGGGAGGAAAAAACATTCTGAGTCCCTCTATTCTCTACTGGAGAAATGAGAGGGCATGGTGGGATGGATGAAGAGGGGTGGGACATCAGAAGGATGTGGAGCTGCTGGAGTGAGTCCAGAGAGGCCATGGAGATGCTCCCAGGGCTGGAGCCCCTCTGCTCTGGAGCCAGGCTGGGAGAGCTGGGAGTGCTCACCTGGAGAAGAGAAGGCTCCAGGGACACCTCAGAACTTACTTCCAGGGCCTAAAGGGGCTCCAGGAGAGCTGGAGAGGGACTTGGGACAAGGGATGGAGGGACAGGATAAGGTGGAATGGCTTCCCACTGCCAGAGGGCAGGGATAGATGGGATATTGGGAAGAAATTCTCAGCGTGAGAGTGCTGAGGCCCTGGCACAGGTTTTCCAGAGCAGCTGTGGCTGCCCCATCCCTGGGAGTGCCAGGCTGGATGAGGCTTGGAGCAGCCTGGGATAGTGGAGGATGTCCCTGCCCACAGCAGGAATGGGATAAGCTTTAAGGTTCCTTCCAAGCCAAACCATTCCATGATTCTATGACTGAACCGGGCACAGATCTGCCCGCAGCCCTACACGCAGCGCTGCATCCACGCTCTGTGCCTACCACATCATCCAGGATTTCAGTATTTAGGACATGCTTTAAAACTTTAACCCAGTTTGGTGTTTATATCCATCTCCTTTCCTCTTTGTCCTCCTTGGTATTGTATTTCCCCACCTCAGCACTGCTGCCCAGCTCCCCGGGGACCCCAGCTCTGCCCCGCAGCAGCGCTGCTGCAGAAGGAGCCGCAGCCCTCGTTCCTGCAGGAGCTGCAGATTGCCTCAGAGAAGCTATTAAGAAGCAGTCAAATAGAGCAACCTTTCATTGACAAGGCACTCGGCCCTTTAAACGATTCCAAATAGTGTTTTCTTTTTATTGCTTTCTGCAGTTTAACAGCCTGGATTTCGAGTTACTTTGGCTTATGATAAACTCCGGATCTATAACGCCTCTATTCTCTCCCTCTTTTGTCTCTCTTGCCCACTTCTTCTTTATGTTTTTATTAAAAAAAGATCCAGGAAAACAGATAGCAGATTAAAAGGGAAACAAATTGAAATGGGTCAAATGTATCTTGCTTAGATGACAGCCACCCCATTAGATACTTTTAAACAGGACAAATAATCTGTTCGGAAGCATAAAGTGGGCTTTTACATTTATTCTAAATTACAAACCAAATGATTGCAGCCTCAAATGGAAGCACTGGTTAATTGCACTAATATCTCACTAATTCCAGCACCAAGGAAAGGAATGGGGGAAAAACAAACTGTTTTCACCATTTTACCAATTATTCAATTTAGGCCAAGGTACATTATGCAAACCCTGGGTTGAGCTTCCTCTCCATTTTGTGATCGATGACAAGGACTGGAATTCCAGTTATTAATAATGGAGGAGCTATAATTATTCTAAGGATGGGTACGAGATAATTACAAGCCATAAACCCAGCTTTCATACGCATACACAGTTCTCTCCCCACGTCTGGCAGCACCAAAACCTCGCTGCAGACTTGAGGCACCTTGAAGCTCAGGACCTCCCCCCTCCCCCAACAGCTTGCTGTTGGAGTGAGTCCAGAGGAGGCCATGAGGTTGACAAGAGGATGGGAGCACCTTCCTGGAAAAGATCGGGTTGTGTGGAGACCTCACAGCACCTTCCAGTGTCTGAAGGAGGCACAGGGAAGCAGGAGAGGGGCTCTGTCAGGAGCTGTAGTGACAGGACAAGGGGGAATGGATACAAATGGAAAGTTCAACCAGATATCAGGAAGGAATTCTTCACTGTGAGGGTGGAGAGATACTGGCACAGGTTGCCCAGAGAGGTTGTGGATGCCCCATCGCTGCAAGTGTCCAAGGCCAGGTTGGACAAAGTCTTGAGCACCTGAGTCTAGTGGGAGGTGTCCCTGTCCATGGCATGGGAAGGTTGGGACCAGATGATTTTTAAGGTCCCTTCCAACCCTTAACATTTTGGGATTTTATGAACAAGAGATAGCAGAGCTTTGCATTAGTCCCAGTGCCTTTAAATAAGATCCCAAACCTTTAGAACAGAAGGGTCAAGGTGAGATTGCAGCTCAGACTGTGAAACTTTCAAGGCCTCACCCTTCACCCTCCCAAAACGGAAGATTTGTCTTATGCTGCCCAACAGCTCCACATGGCTTGTAAAGAAAAGTCGTGCACCTTGGATGTGGGCAGCCCTTCCTGAGCTGATTCCTGCAGCCCTCACCCAGCAGAGGTGATCGGCCAAGCTCTCCCTCTGGCACAGAAGGCACAGCACTCGTTGCTATGTGGAGCTGCAGCTCTGCAGCACAGGCTGCTGCTTCTGCTGTGCTTTGTGTGGTGAATGGAGACACCTTGAACGCGCAATCCAGCCCCGACACAAACGGAGAGCGGCTGCTGCCGGAGATAACTGCGGCACAACCTTCTCCTGGCACAGCAGGCAGTGTTTGCATCGCTCTGAAGAGGGGGCTTTGTCCTTCCCTGAGCACAGACCATTAACCACTCACTGCTCCAGGAGGAAGATGCTGCACCAAATCCTTCTGTCCCTTTCTCCAGCCGTGCCTGCTTTCACCGCTCCGCGCTGGGCACGACGATGAAGCCCACCCTTCACACTCCAAGAGCCGTGTCCATCCCGTGGAGATGCCACCTGCCCTCCACATGTGAGGACACGAGAGCCAGTGAAGTGTCTGGAAGGGGAGGTCAGACCTGGGGGGGACGTTGTTGTAGGCACCTTCCAGCAGCCGGCGGCTGGCAGGAACAGGTGGTGGAGGTGAAGGCTGACACCTCTCAGCGCTTAATCGTTCCCATTAGTAGCTTTATGAATGGCAGCCAGAAAGTGCCATAATTGCTGCAGTGATGCTTGCTAATGACTCGAGTTAGGTCTGGCAAGTAGTCAAAGGCAGGAGAGAAGAAGTAGAGTTGCAGGAGCAGGATCTGAACTCCTGCCTTGGACCACTGCAGAGGAGAGCGGAGCAAGCTCAGCTTGGAACCTGCAGGTATGGACAGGGAGGGACCAAGCACGATGGGTGAGCAGAGAGAGATATTCCAGCACACCCCTTCCTGCCCTTGGGAAGAGAACTGCATGAGAAAGGAGAAGTGGGAATAGAAAAGCAAGCCCAAATTTTCAGAGTAGCTCAAAACCCTTTTTCTTGGGGGACTACGGTGACCCACCTCCTAGAGAACATCTTTCTACTCCAAAATCACCTTGAATCAGGGCGGCACAAGCCCTGGGAGAAGCAGGGTAACTCAGCCCACTGCCAGCCCCAGCTTCACCTCCAGCCCCAGCACCACCTCCCTTGCACTGCGTGTGCCTTGGGACATCCAGCCCACCCGCCGCGGCTCCCACTGCTCCACCCTCGTGGCCATGGGAGAGCCGTTCCCAAGGAGCAATCCAGCCCCTCCTGAGCTAACAGCACGCTCCTCCTGATTATGTATCTGTTTCTGAATGTTAACAAACAGTCGGCAGCAGCTGATTGAGTGGGTTATTAGCAGAATGAAGACAGATGGTGGAGGATTAACTCCAAAGCGTCTTCATTGCGCGGCCGTCATTGCAGACAGCTCTCCCTCTCCCTCTGTCTACGACTGTCACCAGCTCCATTCCACCCCACAGCTCCCAGTGCACACCAGAGCGCGGGCCCAGCACGAGACGAGCCCGTCATCAATCACAGCGAAGGGATGAGCGCAGAGCAGCCACGCTGGAGCTGTGCCTTCCTGCTCCCCTGCCAAATTCCACCCCCAAATCCAGGCTTTTCCTGCTGAGGGCTTTACAAAGCGAGAAGTGGTTGCACCTGACACAGCACAGCATTGCAAGGACAGTGCCCAAACTGGGTTTGCTGTGCCCATCACGTGGTGCCTGACAGCTGGGAGAGGCTCCAACACCACACCTGGACTTGTCTGATCCCTACAGAGACTGAGATGAGGAACTGATGGAACTGACGTGAGGAGAGGCACATCCATGGACACCGATCTTGGCTCCTCGTCCTGGGGCCCAGTTCAGCTGGAAGAGCCACATCTGCAGCTGGCTGCGCTAATGGACATCACCCCTTGCCAGCTGGTCAACAAACAGCACAATGCCACCACAGGCCCTTACTGGGCATCTCTAACCCACATCCATTTCACCCCACTGGGAGAGGTTGCCAAACTGGTCTGTGAGCATCCAGCCTGGATCTTCTCTGTGGGGACAGCCAAAAAAGCCATGTTCACAGAATCACAGAATATCCTGAGGTGTGAGCGACCCACCAGGATCATCCAGTCCAACCCCTGGCCCTGCACAGACACCCCAACAGCCCCACCCTGTGCCTGAGAGCAGTGTCTAAATGCTCCTGGAGCTCTGGCCTTGGGGCCGTGCCCATTCCCTGGGGGAAGAACCCTTCCCCAACATCAAACCTAAGAAATGATTCCCACCAGTAAATGATTCTTCCACGCTGTCAAGGCCTCCAGCTCCTCTTGTGCTTATCTACCTCCAAGCCATTGTAGATGCCTCCAGTAAATGACAGGAAGGTTCTAATGGTCCCTGCAATTACCTGTTTCCTCCAGGATGGAAGAAACCTCCCACACCTCATATTATCCCACTGCCCCACTGCCTTCCTGTGCTTTCAGTTCCTTCAGCTCCCCTGTAATTATTAATAGGGCTGTTCTTCAGCCTCTTTTTAAAGGCAGAAAAAGCTCTCACTTGGCACAAATACAAAAGGGCAGCTGCTCTCTCTCCTCACCCTGGCAAGGGAACCGGCCCAAAGAGTCTGGCTCAGGCACCTTGGGCAGGAAATTCCTGTAGATGACCAAATGTCTGACCCCACCCCAGCTCACACACCACACAGTGTGGATCTGCACTGCAATCCACCAAAACCCTGGGAAGCTGGATGTCTGCAATCGTCATCTGGAACTGCTTCTAGTGAAAACACAAGTCCTAGGTGGTCTTTGTAGCCATGGAAATCCCCCTGACTTTTGTTTTTGGCAGATTGTACCTTTAAACATAATGGCCCTGCAGCCTGTAGGGGCCAGAAACTGGCTGCATGTCAGGCAGGAACACTTTGTTCCCTTTCCCTCACAAAAGCTTTACTTTTGGCCTTTCATGTGTCTTTGTTCTCTCCACACAAAGCCATGCTCAGCCTGAAAAGGGGGCTCACTTCGTAGGCGGATGCAGGCTCTGAATCCATCAGGGGACCAGAGCAATCCCAAAGGATTGGCAGGGTGCCCAGGGTCCTGCCAGCTCTCCAACAACCTGTGAGCATCCCCAGGGTCTGGGCACAGCCACAGGCAGCCGGTCCAAGAGGCTTGAGGGACAGGAAGGTACCGAGAGGGAGGCTGCACCTTCTCACAGCACTCGTGTCCCAAGGGGCAGCCCCTTCCCATTAAAAACATCCTCTAATCAATGTTTAAAGAGCGTGTGGTAATTAACAAGCACGAGGTGAAGCCTTGTGAAGTACTTTCCCCATGTTATCAGCTCAGAATCAGGGCTCCTGGGAACATGAAGGAACGTTTGATCTTCTAACTGATATTTGAGCCATAAACTTGCCTCTATGAGAGTTTTACTCCATGGAAACAAACTCACCTTTTACCCTTATGGAAAACGGCTTCCTGCAGGAGCAGACACCCCCACGGCTAACTGCTGGCAACCCCCCATCCCATGCAGGGAAAAGGAATCATGCAATAGTTGGGTCAGAAGGGATCTTTCAAGGTCACTCAACCCGACCCCCCTGCAGCAAGCAGGGACACCTTCCTCTAGACCAGGTTACTCAGAGCCCCATCCAGCCTGACCTTGGATGCTTCCAGAAAAGGAAGCACAGTAGGGCAAGAGATCACACCCTTTGTCCAAATTATTTCCAATCAGAGTCCCTAAAAATGGTTAAATCCATGTTTGGGTCAAGTTTCCAATTCCCAGAGTGACACATCCTGGAGACCCTCCCATCTCACAGGGCTCTGGGCTTCCTTGTCTCATCCAGCCTTAATCAGAAGGTGCTGCACCAGGGTTGGCTCCAGGAAAAGAAGCTACCAGAAGCAAGGATGCCACTTCTTCTGAGCATAAATAGTTTTTGTTTAGTTATTATGCTTCATAATTATTTATGATATTTCTATGGATTAATCAATGCTCATAAAGTACTTGGGGGATGACTGGAATATAAAATAGGGAAATTTTAGCAGAAGTTTGAAGAGCAGTGTAACGGCGACTCTGCGAGGTTCAAAGCACTGGAAACTGGGATTCTGGAAGTGTCATGGTGACCACTACCACCAACTAGAATGAAAAGAGTAGATGCAGCAATTGCTGCAAGAGCTTCCCATGTGACAAATCCTTTCCATAGGGAAAGACAGAGGATTTTGGATGTATGGAACTACGAAACTCTTGCTCTCCTCTTGCAGCTTCACACAGGGGGCTCCCCACATCCACGCCCTCTAAGATGTTCCAGAGATCAAAGGGGAAGCAGGATTTTCTCCTGGGTGGGAAAAAGAACCCAGCACATCCCTAGAGGTGAGGCCCCTCACAATGAGATTGCTAAAAAGGAAGAGGAAGAAGAGAAGGTGAGGGAACTGCTCACCTTCAGTCATCCTGCGGTACTTCTCCTTGTACATGAACCCCAGTACTAGGCAGCATCCTCTTCCCGGGAGCCCCAGTTCTGCAAGAGAAGAGAGCGCGGTGTTAGACTGGGCTGGGGACAGGAGCAGGCACCCGGGGATGCTGCAGGGAGCAAATCCTGCCAGAGACAGCCTTCAGGAAAAGCACCAGTGAGGTGGGCACGTAACTGAAGTCTTTGGTCAGCCTCACAGAGCTGAGCTTGGCTGGGCCCCAAGCCAGTGTGTCTAGAGGCAGGAGGGTGACCATCCCCTCCCTGGCCTGTCCTTAAGCACTCCTCTGTTCCAAGTGAGGGAATGAGCTGCATCTTCCTCCACAGCAGCGTGTTGCAACAACAGGACTCTTTTATCCCTTTCTCCCTCAGCGGGCAGCAAAGTGAAATGGGAAATGGCCCTCAGGAGGGAAGATAATTCTGGCCTGAGGAATCTTGCTCTTTAGAAGCAAGCCAGTGACCCTACGAGCACGAGAGTGCCAGAGTCTGAGGAGGCACAGGCCTTTGATGCCTTGATTTGTTAATGGGGCTTTTTGACTCTTGGTAACAAACAGAGAGATCTGAGCGTGGGTTTTTCCAGAAGTAGGCTGCGGGCACAGGCGCTGTCCCCGTGCGCATCTCACAGCGGCAGAGTGCTCTCGTTCTTCAAACAAATTCTCCCATGTCACAGTGCAGAAAATTAAGGTACCATGTCCCCAGTGCTGCCTGCGGACCTGCAGAGCTCCTCGGGGGCTTCTGTGCTCTGCAGAGCCCCGCTGATCAAAGCCCCTTTGATGTTTACTTAATGTGGCTGTGGACTCTGCAGAGCCCCCTCTGCCGAAAAAGGAGCGCCCGGGAGTTGTGCCGCGCACAGGAGGGGAAGGCAGCGGAGCAGGAGGGTGGAGAGCGCAGCGGTGGCTGGAGAGCGGAGCAGGAGCTGCCTGGCAAACCTGGCTTTCAGTGCCATGAGGCAAACTTGGGGTTAAATCGCAGATCTGGATGGTGTCCAGAGGAAGAGGGAAGTGTGATGTGATGTGCAGGGAAGACCCCCAGATCCACGTGGGTATAGAGCCAGATGCAGAGAATCCCTCCCTAACGGTGCTCGCTGCCATGGCATCCCAGCAGAGTGGTTATATCCTCCTCTCGTGCATAGTATGAGGCAGAACTTGAGCCTAAACAGACTTCTTTTGATGCCTCAGGGGACTCGGGGTACACGCAAGCCCAGTTAAAGCACTTCCTCTAACATTATACAGGGCTCCACCTTGCAGGAGGCTCCTGGTCCTAAGGCTCCCACCAGGAAGGAACCAGCATCTAACCAAAGCAAATCACACGTGTAATCCCACTGGGGCTGATGCTCAGACAAAAGAAAGTCTCTTCAGATACTCAGAGTGAGATGAAATTTAATTGCTCCCCTAAATCCGCCTTGTCCTGGAGGGAATGCCCCAGAGAGAAACAGGCATCTCCAGAATGTGACTCACCACCTTTCATGATGTCTTTGGAGGTGCTTGTAACTCTCTCATCAGCCTTAAAAGGTGGTGACTAACTCAGGTGAAAATGTCTAAAGATCAGGGCAGATGAATCAACCACCAGGACCCTCAGTGGTTCCTTGAATTAACAGGAAGGGGTAATGAGCAACCATTGTCCACCTCTGATGGTGGAAACCGGTTCTCTTGCTCTGCAGGACAGAGATAACGTGCTCCACGACCGTCTGCAGAAAATGCACAACCACAAACACACTCAGAAAGGTGTCGGCCTGCAGAGCGCTGGACGCCTCAGACTGCAGGGACACCCAGCTCAGGCTGCCTCCCTCAGCCTCCCTGATAACGAGAATCAGTAAGACCTTGCTGACCTTGGGGGGGTTTCCATGCACGATCCTGTGGGGACACACACTCCGTGTGCCTGGCAGAGCCCGCCCGGAGCCTCCGGGGCCGACTGCGCAGAGCCAGCAAAGCAGGTGAGAGCCTTTATGTCTTTATTGATAGGAAAACAAAACGCCATCGATTGCTATTGAGCCTCCGACGAGCACCAAGGTATCAAAGTAATTAAAACAACACAATTAGATTAGCGTCAGACAAGGCAGCAGAGCCCACAGCGGAGCTGAGCAAGCCAGCACTGCTCTGACTCAGACGGGCACACGGGGCCTGCGTGTGGATGCTGGCTGGGTTTTCCTGGAATGACGGGGGCTGCCACACCCTGCACAGACCATGAGCACAAACATCACCAAGATCATGGAATGGTTTGGGTGGGAACAGACCTTAAGGACCCTCCTGCCATGGGCAGGGACACCTTCCACTGTCCCAGGCTGCTCCAAGCCCCATCCAGCCTGGCCTTGGACACTTCCAGGGATCCAGGGGCAGCCACAGCTTCTCTGGGCACCCTGTGCCAGGGCCTCCTCACCCTGACAGGGAACAATTCCTTCCCAACATCCCATCCATCCCTGCCCTCTGGCAGTGGGAAGCCATTCCCTGTGTCCTGTCCCTCCATCCCTTGTCCCAAGTCCCTCTCCAGCTCTCCTGGAGCCCCTTTAGGCCCTGGAAGGGGCTCTGAGCTCTCCCTGGAGCCTTCTCTTCTCCAGGTGAACACCCCCAGCTCTCCCAGTCTGGCTCCAGAGCAGAGGGGCTCCAGCCCTGGGAGCATCTCCATGGCCTCTCTGGACTCACTCCAGCAGCTCCACATCCTTCTGATGATGGTGGCCCCAAAGCTGGGGGCAGCAGGAGCTGCAGTGTCCTGGGACAACAATCCCACCACTCAGGTGTGCAGCTCTCACCTTCCCGCTGCAGTGAGCAAAAAGCTCCCAAAAAGGGGGCTGTAGGCAGGGGCTCCAGCCCCAGGCAGTGGCTGTGCTGCCCAACAGGTCCCAGGCTCAGCTGAGCCCTCAGAGAGGGAGGGAGGCTCAGGCTGAGCTGGATCCCAATGAAATGTGGGTTCTTGCCCCTCTGGAGCCTGGCTCAGCAGGCTGGTGTGGGTGCCTGTCTCCCGTCTGCCTCCCTAAGGGGTGCTATAATTAACACTTATAAACCACTTTGATATCCCATGATGAAAGGAGCTGTACAAAAGCACTGCATTATAATAATTCATACCATAAATTTGTGAGAACATGCAAAAATCTTTATAGCTAAAGGCACCTTTAAATACTTGAGAGTGCCTTTAAAAGTTAAAATACTTCAGGATGACTCTGCTGCCTAAGGATGTCTCACCATTTTGGCGTTTAGTGGCTACCTAAAGCTAAAATAGTTAAGCAGATGCCCAGCATTTTAAATGTCTTGACTTTAGGGGGGCTGCTGAGATACACCAAAACCAGAATGTTTTAACCCTTGCATCCCCATCTCCCTCAAATCAATCCCATCCTTTTCCTTGTGCTGACAACTGAGTTTCTCAGTGAGGCAAAAGTAGTTACAGCTGAAGTTGATCATCCCACGCACTGTGATGAAGTGGGAGCTAAAGCATCCTGGTTGGAAAACACACAGCAGAACCATGGTTCTGACTCTCTCAGAAGTACCTGCATTAATTCACCCCCAAACTGGCAGAAGAGCCACTCACTGGGCAAAGCAGGAGCAAATTCAAATCATACATTGCCAGTGAGAGTGAAGCAAAGGCCAATTAAAAGAAACAAGACCTCGGAGTCTCCAAGAAAGGGATCCTCAGCCTGGGAAATAGAGGCGAAAGATGTTTAGGAAGAAGGATCTCAGTGCTGGCCCAAGCTATGAATTCCTCCTGCTTTTTCCTCAGTTCTTTCATTGATTTCCTTACTCAATTTGAAGGCAATTGCTTCGCTCACCACTGAGGAAGGGAACAAAATATCCGATCACTGGTGCACTAAAGGCTAAAGCTGCAAAGCTGTAATAAGGGTTTATTAACATAATCACAATGTGTACTATTGTGTAGCTGTATCCCACCAGGAACGATAATAAATGTTTAATAGCCCAATAATACCTGTTTAATAATTTTTCAGCTCACCCTGTCTAATTGCAAGTTTATTAAAGAACGATAAACTTTATAATTGTTGTAAAGGCATAATTGCAATTCCATTGCTTATTTAATATTGAGCTAATGATACTACAACTAAGTTATATTTTCCCATACATATTAAATATCAATTAGCTGGTTTAAACTATTGATTTGTATTTAATTAACTATGCTATTATATACCAATTAAACTCTTATAAGAGAAGCAGAAACAGCTGGTCTCTTAAATTAAATTTTTAAAACTTTGTATTAACATAAATATCACGTTTCCACTTTCTCATGTTTTCCTTCTACAGTGATGGCAATTTGCTACCTGTAAATATTTTTTCAATTGCGTGTTATATCCATGAATTTAACTCTACTCTGCAACTCTTTATCTCCTGAAGAAAGTTTTTCTTTCTGGGATGGGGAATGGTCATCCTCCATGGCAGGCATCTGACTGTCAGTGACACCGAAATGGGGGAACTGGGAAAGGCAGAGGGCTGGAATAGCCTTATCTCACCTGGGGATCCCAGAAGCAAAGAACTCGGCTGAGAGCTCTTCAAAGAGCACGAAATTCTCCAAGGAAAGAAGCTCAACACCTTCCTAGGTTGGCCAGCAAGGTGATAGGAGGAGATCCTACATCACCAAATCTAAGAGACTGTGGTTATTACACACTTTGATGGAGAAACCTCATCCTCCTGCTTACAAGTTTCGTGTTCTGGTGGGTACAGTTGCCTGCTGTATATGGATGCCTTGAGAAAGCAGCAATATGGACAGAAAATCCTCATCTCCCAAGGTTTTCTGTGCTCTTGGCTCCACTGTATCTGCATCCCAAAAGTTTGAAGAAATATGTGAAGGAGCATTTTCTTTGTTTTTCTGCATCCTGATTTCCAGGCTCAGAACCATCCCAAACATCCCTGTGACCTCTTCTGCAGAGGACTCTGCCCTGGGCACCCATGGAGCTCCTTTCCCTCCAAGCTCTCCTGCCATGAGTGCTGGGTTCAAGCTTCCTCCCCTCGATGTCGTCTGCATCCACGAGCATTCCTGAGCCATCCAAACTCCTGCTGCAGCTCGGCAGAGAGCAAACGGATCCTTTGGCACGGAATTTCTATATTACACTGATAAGTCTGCAGAACAATCCAAGATCCTCGGAGATGAAAAAAGCCATACGAATGCACGGTATTATTAAATCTGTGCCTGGTTAATTTATAAAAATGTATTAAAAAACCTAAGAGGCTTCCCAGATGAGAAAATGGGCACATTACTGTTTGAAATATGAATGAAGCAGAGATCAGTGTTAAATGCCGGAGTGGTATTGTATTTTATTCTACAGTGCTCTGCAAAAAAGTTGCATTTATAAACCCATTTATTGTATTATGTACTTGCAAACCACCTTGTCATCCATTTATTGCACAAATAAAATCTTAAAAGCAGAGGATTAGTTGAGTGTGTCCCTGTGGGACCACAATCTGACTTTAAAGAATCCATCAGTGAAAGAAAACAGATGGAGCAGAGATGTTTGCCAGCTCATTGCTCTGAGATGGAAAACACAACTGGCTGTTCTCCCACAGCCCACAGACCTGGAAAGAGAGAAGGACATCCGGCAGGGCTTGTGGAAAACTGTCCCCATTCAGGAGCCAGTCCTGGTTGGAATTTGTCATTCCAGTCTCCTCTCCTACTGCTGTACAGGCTGATGACCACCTTGGAGAGGACAGCTCAACTCTGCACGGTGAGGGAAAACTCCCCAAAATTGAAGCCCTCTGTAGAATCTCTGTTAAGACCTAAATTTGCCTTAAACACCACTGGAGAGGCACCGATCTGCATTTGGGAACAGCAACAGCACAAACCAGTGCGAGAGATGTTGTTCCTACTGGGAATTTCTGGTGCTGAAGGGTGAAGGTCTGGAGGATCCTTGAAACTTCTCTCAAACATTCTTTTGGGTTAAAAACCATAATGGAAAAAAAAAAAAGAAAACTTGGATGTGCTTATTTTCACTGGGCCTCTTTCAACCCAGTAGAAAACCGGAGTCTCCATAACCCAGGAGGAGATTCTCTGGGACAAACAACTTTGGACAGGAACATGCCTGGAGTACACTGGAATCCAGCTCTCCAGGTGCCTTGAAAGGCATCAGCACTGGAAGCTTCAAGAGGAAGAGCAGAGAAACACGCAGGAGGCAGCTCTACCCAGGAACAAGCTCTGCCCTGGTACCAGACAATTAAAAGTTGCTTCTTAGCAGGAAACACAACTGGCAGAAGGGGAAAGAAAGAAGAGGGATTTGTGCTGTTGAGCAAAGAGAATGATATCCCTGTGTTCCCTGGCTAATGAAGGGAAAAGCGGCACCTCCAAGTTGTAACTCAGCACTGGAGTGTTTTGAAGAGGTTTTT
Organism: Eulacestoma nigropectus; assembly: GCA_013397775.1. Lineage (NCBI taxonomy): Eukaryota > Metazoa > Chordata > Aves > Passeriformes > Eulacestoma > Eulacestoma nigropectus. Next base: position 195,167 of record VZTE01003356.1, read on the forward strand.
TTTTTTCTCTAGTGGCAGCACAGAGCCTTTGGTCCCTGAAGTTCAGAACTGAATCCGTCTGTATTCCCCACTCTCCTCCCCAGCCCTTCATGGCTGATGCACTTTTTCTGAACCTCTCACAAACATGTCCAATTTGGGGAGCATCCGACAAGTGAAGAAAAATCTTCACAAACCTCAGACCCAGTCATTCTTTGGATTATTTTTTTCCTTTTCCTGAAGTTAAGAAATCTGATGGAGCTGCAATAGGGAAAACAATTCTCCCCAGAGTAAGGTGGCTTTGGTACTTGAACCTTCCCACACAAACAGCTTTCACAGCTTTGTGTGCACAGGCACATGTTTACACTGGTCAAATTGTCCAAAATGCTTTGCTAAGGCCTTGGGGCAGCAAGTTCCACAGCTTAATTACACCTCACATGCAGGAAAAAGTATTTTTCCTGTATTTCCTGCTGTAAAAGTCGTAACTTCCACACAAGGTTTTATTTGAAAGAAAACCACCTAAAAGGTTATGTAGAAACAATCTGTTTTCTTCACTACTGAATATCAAACCCACTCCCGTTTGCACTGCTGAGAGCTGGGTCAGGTACCCCACACAGACAGAGAATTCCACATCATCTCATAAAAACCACACCCAGGCATCGGAAAAGGCTGGTGGGGCTGCCCATGATCCCAAATCCAAGAAACATCCCCGTGTGATTTTGGGTTGCACTTGCATCCTCCATACCCCACTTCCGAAGGCCCCACTCCTGTGGGGTCGGTGTTTCCTTTCACAATCTCACAGGGTGCAGGTGTAACTCCAGCATTTTCCCCCAGTTCACACGAGTTTTAGAGTATTTTTCAAGAGCCTGGCCTGGCTCAGCCCCTCTGATGCTCCTGGCCTTGATACAGCGCCGGAGCTCGGATCCCCCTTGTGAGATTCCTGTATTGTTGGACCAATTTCCCCTGCTGGTGGCTCTGACCTGCGCTTCAAGGGCTTCCCAGGGAACTACTCTGCTTCACTCCAGCCCACTGTACCTGCTGCTCCAGCCACGTCTTCAAATGCTCAGTTCCAGTGCAGAGACCCGCTGCAGGAAGGTCTGGAACAAGCCTTCCAGGGAAATTTAAGCAACAGGCGAGCACCTGCCTATGCATTCCCCAGGTCAGCCCCTGAAACCAGAACACATCACCATCCACGTCGTCCCACCAGGAAGAGATCCGAACCGACAGGATTTGCTGTTTCAGGGGAGGTGGCAGGGCAGCCAGGGACACGGCAGGGCAGCCAGGGACACAAGGACAACCAGGGACACAAGGACAACCAGGTGTTGCGCACATCTGTCTCGGCCTCACCAGCCCAAACAGATCCATGTGCTCCATAAAGCTCCTTGTGTCCCCCGGGACACGAACAGCCAGGGCAGGAGAAGGGAGCAGGCAGCGTCCCTTGCCCTCTCTGACTGCTCCACCTCTTCCAGGAATTCCTCTGCTCCAGCTGAGGCTGGGATGGCCCTGGGCTGTCACTTCCCCCCACGCTCTGCTTGGCAGCTCAGCCCTGAACTTGCAGTGACTCGGGGACCTGCCTGCCAAGGGCTGCGGTGGCACCGATGCCACGGTACTTCCTCCACCCACCTTCTTCCACCCCACCAAACCCAGGGGCTGCGCATTCAGCTCCAGACAGCAGCAAAGTGACCCCACCCTCATGGAGAAGAAAGGGTGGAGGACATGTATGAAACTCATCCCACCCTTCTGCAGCACCTCTTCCACTGAAAAAAGCTCTCCAGGAAAATAAAATGCCTTGATGGGGACATGGCCCAGAGACTGGAGAAGCCCCAGAGTCTACAGCACATGGGGTTTGTGTGAATCAAGGTGGGCTGCAAGGGAAGGGGTGTTTGGAAGATGGATTGAGCTGGTCCAAAGCTGTGTTGAGCCTTCCTGCTCTATCTCCAGTGATTGCATCAGGATGTGCTCCTACAAACCCGGAGGGCTTCCAACAGCAGGGATTGTGAGACTCTGAGATGGTCTAAAGCCAGCTCAGAACAAAACTGACAGGGAGAAAGACACAAAATCCACGTATTTTGATTCCTTAAGAACAGTGTTATCTCTAAAGGCCTGATTTCACTGGGGCTTCTCATTTCACTGAAAGCCCCTGCACTGTTCCTCACTCCTGCTGGGGGACCCCTGCATGTCCCATCGCAATCCAAGCGACACCAGCCACACACAGAGCACGACATTATCCTGTAGCCTGGTGGGAACGTCTCATGGTGGAATAAATAACACTTCTTGTGCTCCCCTGGTGCTCAGGGAGCCACATTTACACGCAGGTCTAGAGTTCCACACAAAGCGGGAGTGTCCCTGCCTCACACCCTACCCAGAGCTTTTTACCTTGTAAAAAGCAAACAAACAAACAAACAAACAAACAAAAGCCCCTGAAGGTGAAAAAACCAACAAAATAAAACAAAACAAGCTCAGCTGGGAGGAGAACATAGCAATGGAAACACTTTGCAATAAACCCTGGAAGTCCCCACGCTGCTCTGACAGATTGTGGATGAGCTGGAGAGAAAAATAATAAAAATAAACCCACAGCACCATAAAGGTCACATCTACAGCCGTGCTCTGGATCAACAATGGCTCCTCACACCTCCCACCTTGGACGTGTTGCTGCCTAAGCCATCCTTTTGACAAGTCTGGGAAGATGGACAGCAGCAGAGGGAAGCACAAACCACTGCCCTCGGAGACGTGCTGGGATCCTTCCTCTGCCTGACCTCAGTCACTGCCTTCAGGCCCATGTGCCCCAGATCCAGAGAATCCCATGGCCCAGCTGCTCCAAAGGCTGCACGTGCTGGACACCCCGAGAGGAGCCTGGCTTTGCCAAGGTGAAGGAGCTGTGGTCCTTCCCTCCCCTCTGGAGGCAGGGAAAGCCCTGCAGCACCGTCCCGCTCTCCGTGAACACACACGACAGCCCAAGCAGGGATCCCTGCGGTCCTCCTATTACTGGGAAATCACACTCCAGCCTCACAGGCTCCATTACTCCTGTGTATCGTATAATTAAATCCTATTTGCTGGTTACCTCACAGCACGGCTGCAATTCTTCCGCATCTGAGGCATTTTAAAAATATTTCTGATCTTCAGCTTCTATCTCATTTTTCCTCTCCTTGGCAACTCTCAGCCGTCTCTTTTAGCTGCCTTCCCGCCTGGGAGGTGGGAAGGGGCAGGAGACCTGCTGAGACCAGTCCTGGCTGTGCTGTCTCCTCTCCAAGATGAAGGAGATCGGTGACGTGAATGTGTTATCTTAGGGCAGACCCACTGCACAGGTTAATCCCTGTTTCCTCCTCAGATATCCGAACTTGAATTACCTCCCAGGAATCTGAATGGGAGTTGAGGTACCTAAACAGCTTGGGGAACCTCGTGGTGGCGTCGCCAAACCATCACGGAGGAGTAGCTGGCCAAGGAGCAGCAATTCCAGGTTAATCCCAGCTGGAGGTGCATTTGCTGCAGTCCCTGCTCCTCCCCTCCTGTTCAAACTTCCTGGAAGAGCTGTGGTGGGAAGGGGCAGCGTGAGAACAGGCCCCAGCCCTTCACCAAGGAACAAGGCCCCAGTTACAGGGAGGGGGAGAAAGCCATAAAATTTAAGGGATTATCTCATCACCCATTTCCGTCCCCTTCTGCTTTGATTGAGGCATTGAGGTTTAAGCGCCCCGGCAGGGAGGCCTTTGGCCACGCACAGCAGGAAGAAAAAGAAAAGTGAGTGGGCAAATCTCAGGCTGTGGGAGGCTGATTGCTGCCCTGTCCAGACCATGTTCCTTCCATGTCCCAGTGGGAGCAGATTCGGTCCCACCACGAGGAACAAATCCATCACCCGGGCCATGCAGGCATCCCTGGCAGCGGCCCCAGGCTGGGCTGCTTCAGCTCCTGCCTGGCTCCAGAGAGGACACCACAGACACTGAGCACTCACGACAACTTCAGGCTGCAGCATTCAGCCTAAATCTTTACTCCTGTGATATTCATGTCTCATGACCACCCCTCTCCCCTTCTCGAGCATTTTCAGTTTCCTGATTGACCTGAAAGCTCACAATTTCTGCAACCGGTCCCACTAGCTGGATGTTCACACTGCAAATGCTTTGCTAGGGATGCTCAGCAGCCTCAGCTAAAATCCTTGCAGGTCACACCACGTTAAACCCTCCCTCCACCTCTACAGGTGCAATCAGCACAGGTAAGGGGTAGGAAGGTAAACCAGGGAAGATGGGTATGAGGGAGGGACCAAAGCATGCACACACTGCAGGGATCTGCCCCATCCAGCAGCAGGGATTTCTCCCATCCCACAGCAGGGATCTGCCCCATCCAGCAGCAGGGATTTCTCCCATCCCACAGCAGGGATCTCCCTCATCCAGCAGCTCCCCTCCTTGTGACATGCCCTGACCAAAATCAGCCCCCACTCAGGGCTCACTCATGGCACCGGTGCCTTTATGCCTTCCCTGCTCCCCCCCTATAAAGTCACGGCACACAGCTCCTGCTGCCAGGGGGGCATTTTCCCAGCATTGGCCATAACTTGGATGATCTGTGGAAACAGCTCCCCTGCTTCCCCCAGCGCTGCTCCCGTGTGCACTCTCTCAATCCCATTAAAAGTAATGGGGTGAGATTGTCCAGCCCATTACTTTCAATGGCTTCGTTTCAGCCAGACAGCCTAAAGCTCCCATATCCTCCAAACAGCCAGCAGAGGAGCTCCAGAACTCCCCGTTTCATTAACATATCGTGCATTCCAGCTTGCCAGGGTTTAATTGGAAAGAGAGCCAAGCCTGCGTTAAGGTTTGCTAATTGCTGCAGGAGAGACACGAGCACTCCTTGCACCACTGACGATTATTTCCTTGCTCAGCAATTTTGGGTTCTTCAAGGTGTAAGGTTTTGTGAAAACAGTCCAAGTTAGCTAAAAAACAAAGGAGAGACATAAGCAAACACAGTCACAGGAGAGGGACTTTATGGAACGGTTGCGTGCTCCAAGATCCTGCTGGGCTTGCCGGTGCTGGAGGGGAAATGCAGTTGCAGGAGGATCCGCCAGGAAGAAACATTGGTCTTGCAAAAAGCCAAGTGAAAATCGTATATTTAAGATGCATCACAGGAGCTGCAGTTTGAGTCTCTCTGAACTGTAAGCCCAATAATCCACTGAGGGCAGAGACAGGCCAAAAATCAAACCACTTTGCTTCCAAGACAGTTTGATATTACAAGATGCTCAGAAAGCTGCGCAGCCAAACACCTTTCTTTGGGAGCCGGAGAAATCCCATTTCTGGTCTGATTTCTGACCTCGCCTTCTGCTCTGGGTTTATAAAAGCCTGGCAGAACTTGATCACATAAAGCCACGTGCCCTGTTACAGCCAGGGAAGGGACCTATTAGGGATGTACGTAACGATGTGTCCGGGAGACTGAAATAATGGCATCTCAACAGCTGGCTAAAAAAAGTGGGAAGAGCTGAGTAGTTAAATCATAGAATATCCTGAGTTGGAAGAGACCCACAAGGATTGAGTTGAACTCCTGGCTCTGCACAGGACACCCCCAGAATCCCACCAGGTGCCTGAGAGCATTGACAAATGGTTGATAAAAACCTGCTCTGACCATAAAACACCAGGAAGCTGCTGGTGACACTCACAGCCAAGTGCTGGAAGCTTCCAGCTCAGCCTGGACTTTTCTTGCTGTGAGCTGAGCCAAGAGCAGATTAGGAAGTGCAGCTCTCCTGCACCAACCCCTGCGAGGTCTCTGGTGGCCCCAGGGGCTCGGGGTGGTGCCCTGTTGTGATGCTGGGTCTCTCTGCTGCTGCTCCAAAGCTGTTAACGGGGTGATGCTCCAGCCCTGTCCAATCCAGGACAGATGGCAATAAATTTTTCAGTGGCTGGAGCAGAATGTAGCAACTGTGTGATTAGCATCTTTTTCTCCACTGCACATTTCATCTGTAAACTAAGATTAAATACCTGGAGGAAAAAAGCTGCAGGAGAAGGTAACTTTAATGTGTTTTCACTGCAGAGCTCCCACGAGTGAGCAAACAGCTCGGATTCGAGGCTGGGGCAGCTCACGGGGCAGGAAGCCTTCCCCATGTGCCCAGTCAAGTAATCCACGTTTCATGAAGGTGCTGTTTCTGTTAGAGCCATGGGATGGTTTGGCTTAGAAGGGACCTTTAAGCTCATCTCATTCCATCCTCAGGGACACCTTCCACTGTCCCAGGCTGCTCCAAGCCCTGTCCAGCCTGGCCTTGGACACTGCCAGGGATCCGGGGCAGCCACAGCTTCTCTGGGCACCCTGTGCCAGGGCCTCCCCACCCTCCCAGGGAACAATTCCTTCCCAATATCCCATCTATCCCTGCCCCCCATCAGTGGGAAGCCATTCCCTGTGTCCTGCACTACCCTCTAACACGGCTGTGCCTCAGGATTCTCCTGACTGGAGAACTTGGCCTCTGAACCAGTGCTGTGAGGAGCAGCAAGGTGTGCCATCCCCTCAGAGTGAACAAGGGGAGCAGAACCGCTCCATTACCTGCCTGGCTTTGAACTCTCAACTCATTTAAACCCAACAAAACCTATTCCAAACGCCTGTCAAGCCTCACCGACCTCACTCGCCTGCAACCTCAGCCAGAGATAAAACAAGGGAATGGATTTCATGAATCGCATGGGAGATGAGGGATGGTGCTGCTGTTGAGAAAGAAGGAATCATCACCTACAATTTCAGCAACCATCAAAACACTGCTCTTCATCACTGCAACACGAGTGCAGGGGCAGTGATGCTGATAGGGCACCTCAGGTGGTGAGCACGTCACATCACCTTTTTTTAAAAAAACAAACACAAAACCTAACAAAAAGTCATACACACAGCGAAAAAACCACCACACTTTTTGTTTTGGAGTGCATCCTACTCATAGCCTAAGAGTGGTGTCAGGGCTTGTGAGTCATCCTTCTCAATCCCAAAAAATAACTGACCCTGCACCCCCGGGTGTTGTACCAAGCTTTCATTTTGCTCACAAATAGACGTGACCAGGGCATCCTGCACATAAACCACTCCTTACGGGAGATATTGTCTGCTCCAAGAGGGAAAGACACGGAGATTTGAATGCTCTGGCTGCACTTGTAGGGAAATTTTTTTTCAAGCACCTTTTTGCCTAAAGGAAAATTCCAACATACCCAACAGACAGGGCTGCAGGCCAGAGGAGTATCATAGCATAGTTTGGGTTGGAACAAGCCTTAAAGCCCATCCAGTCCCACCCCTGCCATGGGCAGGGACACCTTCCACTGTCCCAGGCTGCTCCAAGCCCTGTCCAACCTGGCCTTGGACACCTCCAGGGATGGGGCAGCCACAGCTTCTCTGGGCACCCTGTGCCAGGGCCTCCCCACCCTCATTGTCAAAACTTCTTCCTTGCAGGCCAACATCCCCCTTTGCTGTTCAATCTGCAAACAGCTCTAAGCCACCTTTGCCCTTTCCTGCCCATCCTCTCTGCACAAGGAGCCAGGGGAGCCAGGCTGACCTGCCCGGAATTCCCCAGGAGCGGGAGGATCCGCGTTCGGAGCGCTGATGGATGGGCACGCGCCACCCGCCTTTCAAAGGACATTACATGCCACTGCTGTAATCAATAATGTATTATTTCCTCTGTGTTTTATGTCCTCGTGTTTATTATGTGTAAATAGGGATTTACAGTGATCTGAGCGTGTTCATTTAACGCAGCTGACGCCCTGCATTTGAGATCCGCCAGCTGCCCCTCGGGAGCTGCGGGGAAATGAAACCAGGCTTCTCCCACAAAGCCTCCTTTGCCAAAGAAATGGGGAAAGAAAGGAAGAAAAAAGGGAATAAAACAAGGCCAAGGTAGAGAGATCAGAGCCTGTGCACACGGGATGGAACGCAGGATGAGTGCCAGTTCTGGGATTCAGAGTCACGCCGGCATCACTGTGAAAAGGACGTCAAACACTGCTCTCATCTCCAGTCCAAGGTGCTGCTTCCAGGAGGAAAAAAAAGGTTGAGGTGGGGGAGAAACTTCCCCTTGAAAGGCATTGGCACACCTATGCAAAGTTCCTTCTTATTTGATCTCGGGCACAAAGAGCAGAACAGAAGCACATCATCCTTTGCAGCTAAAATGAAAAAATAAAGAGGACTTTTATCCCAGATCCATTTATCTCAGGTAATAAATTCTGCTCCTGCCTGCAGCCAGTCAGTATTTTCCAGGTGGGTAACTTTCTCGCTGGAAAAATGAACAAAGCAATCAAAATAATTTGCTAATTCATTTCATACTCTCTTTTTTTGTTTTTTTTTTGGAAGCCTAAACTGCAAGTTAAAACAAACCCAAACAGCCTGGTGTGTTGTGTCAACGTTTTGCTCAACAAATATCAAAGCAACACTGAAATTCTTAATTGTCTCTTAAGAGATCTTAGCACACCTCCAGAAGTTACACGGCGCTTCCCAGCAGGAAAGCGACGCCGCAGTTGGATCGAGCAGCCACGGATGGTTCCTGTAGGACGGCAGCAGCCAAAGGTCTCCTTACAGCTTTTGGGAAGTGCCTCAGCCTGTCTCCACAGCAGCTGTGGCACGTCCATGCTGGAACACCCTGGGATGCAAGGGCACCATCCTGCTCCCACCTTCCCAGTGAAGCCACCAGATAAAATGAAGAGACCTGACCTGTCCCCGGCAGGTTCTCAGTCCCCGTTCCTGACCAACCGAGCAGCTCAGCAGAACAGCCAAGCACACGCCTGGGAAATACGGGGTCTGAGCAGCTTTCCTGTGCCAAGTTATCCCAGCACGCCCAACATGTGCCCTTCCCAACATCTGTGCCCTGTCTTGTGTCCTCTCAAGCTCGTCTTGGTGCATCCAGCCAAGGAAAAACACGGCTCTGCACCAGAAACAAACCCCTTGGGCTCCATCTTCCCTTCTAGCTGTGCCAAAGCCTCCTCGTGCAGCCTGGTCTGTGTTATTTACTCATTTGTGTTATTTACTCCCAGCTTAGCTGGGAAAGAGCAGCCGCAGCCTTTTCCTGCTTCTGGGAGGACTCAGGGATCGCGTTTGTGTCACACCGGAGACTTTCTGCAGCACGACAGAGGAGCGGGAGCCTCTCCTCGCTCCCTGAGCTCATCTGCCTCGCCAGGCTCCTGCACCATTAAACAGCTGCCACGTTCCACCTCAGAACTTCCTGCAACTCAGCAGAAAAAAACCAACAAAAAAAGAAGAAAGGGAAAAAAAGGAGGCCTAGCAGAAAAAAATAGAAAAATACCATAAAACATTGGAGAAAACAGACAGGCCCCCATTGGTCAACAGCTGTGCACTGCTGTGGCATCGTCCTCGCTGGAAGAGTCTGCATTAGGGGAAGCAATGATCATCATCATTAAATGCCTTGATGGAACTCAGGCATCTGGTTTGCAGCATTTAGCTGATGAAATAAATAAGGGTGCTTTTGGCAAACACACAGGGAGCAAACATGAGAGGATCACAGATGCTGGAGGGATTCCAACTTCCCTAATGGTGTCCTTCCCTTTCACCTGCTCAGGGACTTCCCAGAGGAGAGTCCTGCAGCACTGAGGGCACTCACACCACTGCCAGAATGCTCTTTGGGCAGGCAAATCCCATCACCAAGGGCACTTGGCCCTCCTGGTGTGGGAAAAGAGACAACAACCTGTATTAAAGCCTGACAGACACGCAGACACTCAATGGCACAAGTGGAAAACCTGCTGGCCCCATATCCCCAGCCCTGAATGCTGAGGGATGGATCCCAGGGCTCCCTCAGGAAGAGATGAGCAGAGTTCTGGTCACCTCCTGCCATCTGCCCAGATGAAATACCCTTGTTTGGGACTCAATTGCTGTCTGAGGAAACTCCTCCTCATCCCTGGAAGTGTCCAAGGCCAGGCTGAATGGGGATGGGAGCAACCTGGTCTGGTGGAAGGTGTCCCTGCCCATGGCAGGGGGTGGAATGGGATGGTCTCTAAGCTCTCTTCCAACCCAAACCGTTCTGGGATTCTGTGATTCTGTGGGTATCCCACAGGGAATTGCACTGTCAGCCCTGCCTGCAGCCAGGACAGAAGGCTGCCCACCTCCTCCATCTCCACTTGGAGCACGTCATTACTCCATAGACCAGTTGTTCCTTCTTCCATTCCCATCCCAGGGCTGCATCTCTGATCCACAGGATGGGTTTGGATAACCCACCCCTGCTCAGACACCTGGGCTGTCCCATCATTAGGAAGTTGCACAGCCCCAGGGATGCTCATTTCCCATCTTTCTGTCTCTGGATGGCTTTTTACTTCTGGCTAAAGTGCAGCTGCAGGACAATCTCAGTGACTGATTGGGCCGTGTGATGCAGTCTCTGCACGTTGAGATAAGAAATGATTATGCCTTAAATGAAATAGCTGAACACAATTCTCATGGTCATCTATTTCCCCCTTCTCCTCTTCCAAAGACAGCAAGTGAGAGGTGCAGAGCAAATCTAGAGGGATAATAAAGATACCAGGATCCAGTTCTTGCCCTGCACCTTGTGTTAGGGCAGCTGAGGTCCAGGAATGCAGCTGGATTTACAGCAGATCAGGACAGTGTCTTTCACCTCAATGTTCCATAATCATCCTCCCAGGGAATGGCAGAAACATCTCCCTCCCTCGCACAGCCAAAGGAAGTGGGATCGGGCACAGAGCACAGATGTCCACTCCACACAGACCCCAAAACCCCCTTCCTGGGCAGCACAACACAGGAATAACATTGGAAAGAGGAGACAGAGTTCCTCTGTAACAGGAGGGCTGGTGGTCTCCCTAAGGAACATCGAGAAATGCTGGACCTCCCTCCATCACAGCAGAGCAGGGAAGGTTTTCCCTGGACTGCGGGACACAACAGAGGCATCCTGAAGGCCTTGAAATAGCTCTTCCCTCAGCAAGCTTTAAATGGTCCGGGTGGCAGAGTGGGGAATAAACTGGTGACCACATTCCCTGGCATTCCATGGGCTGAGGAACTGGAATAATCCCATCTCTGCAGCCAGCAGCGGGCTGGTGAGACTGGTGAGGACATGGTGCAGCAACCAAGAGGCTGGAGGGAGTGGGACAGACAGGCTGACCTTTCCCAAGGTTTATCCCAGTGCTGCCAACCCTGGTGGGAGAGGTTCATCACTCGGAGCTACATAGGACAGAGCGAAGGAAGCCCATGTTCTTTTGAAGTCACATCAGGCACCACACCTCAAGGAAAGTCTTTGGAAAGGAGTTTATTCATCATCAGTAGGCCAAGGTGACATTTCAGGGAGACAGAGGCAGTGTCCCAGCCCTGCCAGGCCATGGAGGAGAACAGGATTAATGAACTTTGAGTGTCTGACCTCAGGGGGAGCCCAACACCTTCCTGTTCTCAAAGTCACCAACAGAGCCAAGCACACATCAGGTACTGCCTGCTGCAGACAGTGTCCCCCAAAATCTACCCCCAGCCCCTCCTCACAGACACCTTTTCCTATGGAAAACACCTCCCAGAGCACTTGTGCTTCTCCCCAGCACTTGCAGCTGCCCCCTGTCTCAGCACGTGACCAGCTCGAGGGAACAGCAAGGTCTTGGGTAAATTTAGGGCTGGATTATAGCCCAGCTGACTGTGACTAACCTTCCGAAATGAAGGTCAGCGCTGCTACCTTGGGATGTGGTTTTCTTCCATTTATTTCTTGATGGGAAAGCGATGGAGAGTGTAATTACTGCTGTACTACCACACGCCAGTTGTGAATGTCCTAGTCCGGGAAAATGAAGATGTTCTGTGCGAAGAGGGGGAAAGAGGGATGTTAAGGAGTCAGAAAAGGGGTGTTAAACAGTCAGAAATGGGGTGCTAAACAGCTGAAAAAGGGGTGTTAAACAGTCAGGATCCTCCAAGGCCTCCTGGTGCTGGGAGCATCCCAATCCCACCCCTCTGCAGCTACGGGCACGCCAAATGCAGGTGCTGTGGATGGCAGAGCAGAGCAGAGCAGAGCAGGACAATCCCTCCCTGCCCTCATACCCCCAGGACACGGTGGCCTTTGGGCTGCCAGGACACACTGGTGGCTCATGTCCAACTTGCCCTCGACCAGAACCCTCAGGTCACTTCCCACAGTTCTGCTCTCCAGCCTCTCCTTCCCCTTCCAGCACCTTCCTCTTCCCTAGGGCAAAAATCACCTGTGAATGATCCCACCACAGAAACACCTGAGGGGAAAAATTAAATTAAACTCCACAAAGCCCCTTCCCCTCACTACAGGTGGCCGAGGGCTGAAGGCTTCTTGCCTTGAACATCCCCTTGCACGCTGACAGGGTCCCGGGGGAGGCTCTGCACACATGGCTTTGCTTCCCTTCACACTTGTATAAAAAGAAAAGGACAAATAAATTGAGATTTATGGGATGCCAGAAGAGCTGATTTTTTAAAAAATAAATTTTCCCTCCCCCCCACCTTGAACTCAATGTTTTATTTTCTCCCCTGCAGTGGCTGTTGGGAGGCTGCAGATGGAGCGCAGAGAGCAGCTGGGATATCCTTGGAGAGAGATCAGTGACAGCAGGATGGGCTGGGATGTGTGTGGTGCCCTCACAGCATCTCATTCACCTGGAAGTGGTACTGGATATCCTGGAATCCCAGAATGGTTTGGAAAAGACCTTAGAGATCATCTCATTTCACCCCCCTGCCATGGGCAGGGACACCTTCCACTGTCCCAGGTTGCTCCAAGCTCTGTCCAGCCTGGCCTTGGACACTGCCAGGGATGGGGCAGCCACAGCTGCTCTGGGCACCCTGTGCCAGGGCCTCCCCACCCTCACAGGGGAGACTTTCTTCCCAATATCTGATATCCCTTCTCGTGCTTGTTCAGGAAGCACCTGAGCAAGGCCCAACCTGATTTCCAACGTTCGAGCATCAAATAATGTAGAAAATACTTTCCTACAGCTACTGTGGAAGTGGTTGTGGGATTGGCTTGGCACAGGGGCCCTGTGTGCTGGAAATCAGAGGGATGTGGGAATGGCTGGTGGTGACCCTAACCCCAGCCCTTGATGGAACCACCTCCTGCAGCACCTCCTGAGGACCCCAGGCAGAAGCAAGGCACCATGAACAGAGCAGGGAAGGGAGCTGGGGAGGCTCAGCCCAGAGAAAAGGAGGCTCAGGGGGACCTTCTGGCTCTGCACAACTCCCTGAGAGGAGGGGGCAGCCAGGTGGGAGTCGGGCTCTGCTCCCGGGGAAGAAGTGACAGGAGAAGAGGAAACGGCCTCAAGCTGCACCAGAGGAGCAACCTCACCGTGGTGTCTTCAACCTCATCATGGTGTCTTCAGCCTCACCACGCCCTCTACAACCTCACCATGGTCTCTACAGCTTCATCAAGGTCTCTACAACCTCACTGTAGTCTCTACAACCTCACCATGGTGTCTTCAACCTCACCGTGGTGTCTTCAACCTCATCATGGTGTCTTCAGCCTCACCACGCCCTCTACAACCTCACCACAGTCTCTACAGCCTCATCAACATCTCCACAACCTCACTGGTCTCTACAACATCACCATGGTGTCTTCAGCCTCATCAAAATTTCTGCAACCTCGCCATGGTTTCTACAATCTCTCCGTGGTCCCTTCAGTCTCACTAAGGTCTCTTCTGGTCTGTCTGGATGCAGACACTGCAGACACACACCCTACATGTGTTCCTGGGGTGCACACCTGTCCTGTGTCACACAGGTGTGTCCTACAGGCGCGGTCCCTCCTTGCACACCCCTGTCAGCACACACACAGGCACGAATGCTACAGCCACGCACAGGCGTGGGCACATCTCGCAGATCTGCCCCTTTTCAGTACCTGCTTTCTTCTTTTACTGGGAACCACAAACTGATACTGCATGGATGGCCTGGATTTTCCACCCTGCTTTAAAGCCGCTCCCTGAATCCACACTCTTCTGGGTCTCCCATCCCCCCAACCCATCTCTCTCTGTAGCTGCTCCTTTTCATGTCCCAGCTGACTCCTCAGGGAGGAGGCAATGGTTAATATCACATTTTTTCCTTCCAAGCATGCAAATGCCCAGAGTAGAGCTGAAAACAAGTGGCTTCTGACCAGAGCGATGTGATTAGGAAATGCAGATTTTCCCTCGAGCCCCAGTGACTGGAGTCAGGTCTGTGTCACCTCTGCACTCCGGCTCTGTCAAGCAGCTGCCTTCGATGCATCTTTTAATGAAGTCCCCGTGACTGATCCTCCCTGCCCTTACAGGGATGCTGCCGGCACCCTGACCCGCTCCTGCCAGCCAGAGGATTCCGGCAGAGGGGCTCAGCCCATGCCAGCCCTGGGCCTGTCTCTCAGCTGAAATTTCCTCCCTTCCAGCACGGATGTGCAGCACGAGCAAAGTGACAAGCTTGAGCTGCCGTCAGCAGAGGAGCCGACGGTCTCATCTGAATAACGGTGTGCGAGTGTAGGTTTTAATTAAGCCCTTGTGGCTTCCTTGAAAGGTTGGAGATGACACAGCCTCCTCTGAAGCTGGCCTAGGGAGACATCCAGAGTCAGCACCAAAGCCTGCTTCCTCCTTCAAAGGATGTGAAATTGGGACCCCGGAAAAAAGGATGAATTCTGAAGAGCAGCAAAAATGTTGTGGTTTTCTTTTTCCTGAGCCAAGGTTGGCTCCGGGAGGAAGGAAGGCTCCTGCCAGCTCAGCTCCTGTGCCTGGTGAGCCATCACTCTCCATCTCCGTGCCCGGCTGTCCCTTCAGGGTCTCACAGTGATGAGCACCATCTTTCATCCCAAATTTATCGCTGTTCTCCGTGCAGATGCCAACAGGGAAATGCTCTCTCTTGCATTTACACTGCTGGATACACAGCCATCAAATACCCTCCACCAAAGACCTCTGGCTACTGCCCCATACCTCCTGGATCTGCCTGTATCCATGTAAATCCCAACATGTGCCGTTCGCTCTCCGGATGTGCATCTTCCCTCTCCATCCTGCCCCACAGTGTTGTGTTTTAGTACTGACTGGAAGATTCCTATCAAACAATATAAACACATTTGTCAAAACTGTTCACAGTGGCTGGGCTTCTCCAAGGAAATGCGGGAAAAGGAGCAATGTTTAATTCCCAGGTCGGTGGGATTTGCAGCACTGTGTTATTTGAGCTTTGTTTCCTCCACACTTCCTTCTCTGTCTTTTTTCTTTTCAGGATGGCAAATCCCTCAAGCTAAAACATTTTTACCTGGCTTGCAGTCATTTCTAACCCAAACAAACAAAAAACCAAACCACAACCGGTAGTTTTGAATTGTTTCGTGAAGAAAACAAACCAAGCAGTGGCGCAGAGCAATTTTTTGAGGAGGGGTTGCTTTTTTCTGGTTCAAACAAGAACAAAAAGACTCATTTTCCCCACCAGTCCTGTGGCCATTTTAAACAGGAGGGTCAATAAATGGAGGGAACGGGGAGAAACATGTTTATAGCTGGGAAAATGAGATGGGAAAGCCCCGTGAGAGGAAACATCATGGATTAGCACATGGAAGGAGATGCCAGTCCCAGAGACTAATCAAAGAGACCCTGAATTTCACAAGGGCAGTCTGAGTGATGAACATGGGTGGAGGAGGAGAAGGAAAAGAAGGAGGAGGAGGAAAAGGAGGAGGAGGAGGGCTTCTACTGAGAAAAGACAGATAAAGTGGAGCTTAAATGTCACATCCTCTCATGGCAGTGCCCTGTGTCCTCCTGCTGTGACCTCCTGGCCCTCTCATCCCCGGCTTTGTCTGGAGGGGAAGTGGAGACGTCTCGATGCTGATGTCACACAGTCACAGGTCTACGACTCCCGGGACTCTGTCTAACAAAACCACCCGGAACACCCTTGGCAAACATCCTCTGGACAACATGGAGTGGGAATTGACACCGAACACCATTTCTAGAGCCACTTGTGCCATGAAGCTGAAGAGCTCTTCTGTGCTATCTCCTGCTTTGAAGAGCTCTCGGTGTGACACAAGGGTTCGGGTCAAGCATTCTCACTTCCACCAGCTCCATCCACTCCTGGGAAACACATTTCCAGGAGAAGAGGATCTGTGCTCTTCCCTGTCACATCTTTAGGCAGCTTTTCATTCCCTAGTTCCCATTTGCCTTGTTTCTAGCAGGTTAAGGAACAGCTCAGAAGATGCACAAAAAGGCCCAAACCCTGTCATTATTTACACATCTCCACTCCCCAAAACCACTTCAAACACTTAAAAAAAAGTGTGAGACTGAGGTGCTTTCAAAATAAAAAAAAAACCTATGAAATTTTTCAGAAATAGAAATAAATAGCAAATGACTTCTATGTCCTTTTTATTTGCTCCCTGGCTCTGCAGAATGTAAAGGTTATGTTTTCCAAATTTTCCCTGCTGCTGTAAAGATCAAACAGTCAAAAGGCAAGGAAGGCTGAGCCCCTCATTTCATGTCATGACTTTGGGAGCTGGGCCCTTTGGAAAAGCAATAAACATCCTGGGCCTGATGCTCTGGAGTATTGGTGAGATTTGTGAGTAAGAACAGAATTTTATGGGCCTTGACTGTCCTTGGGATCCTTCAGGGGGGACTTTCAGTTATCCTAAATATAACTTGCTTCTTTTCCAAAGTCCTTTCTCACCTGGCTTGTGCTAAAAGCTGTGCATGGGGCTGTGAGCTCTTCCACACTGACAGCGGAGATTTCCCTTCCTGCTTTCCACAGCTGTACCTGGACCCATGGGATGCTGCCCCAGCTCCCTGTGCCTCCGTGCGTCTCTCACAGCCTGAGCAGCCTCTCTGAGGCCTCAAAACAATTTCTTTTCCCTTTTTTCCTGCCACAGGCCAAGCACAAGGAAGGAGGGCTCCGGCCCCAGGGAATCCCGCTCTTGAGATCGTTCCAGCGGGAGCAGATGGCGATGGCACACGAGCATTTCAGGCATCGCTACCACTGTGGATGGGCTCACCTTAAGGAAACAGAGAAACCCATTTGTCCTGCTACTCAAACCATGTCTCTGTCCTTGGCTGGCACAACTCAGCCTCATCGGTGCACGCGGCCACGTCGCTGAATTCAGCTCCCTGCAAGCCGGGGAAGGGGAGCAGGAAGGATCCGAGCACCTCCCTGTTACTACGGTAACACAGCAGCCCTGCTCGGTACCACGCTGGTGACTGCAGCAATACTTTTCTCTAATGGTCCCACTCAATCCTGCCTGGGAAAGAGCTCAAGCCAACGGGAGGAATGCAAACAGCCTCCCCTCAGCCGAGGGGGAAGCTCTCCCCGCTGCCCACAGCCACCCCAACCTTTTATTAAGTGTCGAGCCATTCCCTTTGCCTGTCGCTCTGTTTTATTTCCATTACCTTTCAGCAGGGAAAGATTTAGGATCCATCTCCCTGTTTAGCAACATCCATTTGTAACAGCGGGATCGCTGGGGAGCAGTCAATAAGTGCTACGCCGGTCCATCCCTGGAAACTGTGCAGCAGTTAGTGCAGAATATGAAATATATATGGCTGCCTTCACCTAATCTAAAACTGTATCAAATGGCTCTTAACCTTGCCCGAATGAATTCAATTTGGCTACCGGATGCGGATCCAATCCTTGGGCTAGAACAGAAAAATCACTTACTAAAGCGATGCTCCCGAGGGACGAGCTTCTGAAAGAAAACTCGGAAAGATTTCCAGTTCGCTAATCCTGTGATAGTTCACGCAAGACAAATCTGGAATGATGAGGTCTTTTCGTCAAACACAAGCAAACCCCAGGAAACACGGGAATAGCATTACAAGTACACTGGAGGGGGATTGTTAGGGAAGCTCAGGGGAACGCAGGAGAATACATGGATGGGCAGAGGATGGAGATGTGAATTGGAGGATCTTTGTGTATTTCTGGGGGTCTAATAAGAGAGGGGGTCTGTGAAGAGAGGCAGAGTGTGCTCCAAGCAAGGGGAACAAAAACCTGTCCCTGCCTTCTGTCAGCAGGAAGCCATTTCACCTTGTCCTGTCCCCCCATCCCTTGTCCCAAGTCCCTCTCCAGCTCTCTTGGAGCCCCTTTAGGCCCTGGAAGGGGCTCTGAGCTCTCCCTGGAGCCTTCTCTTCTCCAGGTGAACACCCCCAGCTCTCCCAGCCTGGTTCCAGAGCAGAGGGGCTCCAGCCCTGGGAGCATCTCCATGGCCTCCTCTGGCCTCACTTGAACAGATCTGGGTCCTTCCTGTGCTGGGAACCCCTGAGCTGGATACAGCATTCCAGGTGAGGTCTCATGAGGGACAGAATCCGCACCCTCAAGCTACTGGCCACACTTACCCATTCCTGTGCTTCATCCCTGCAGTACAGACGGCTGTGGAGAAACCAGGCTCTCTCACAGACAAGGCTGCCTCTTCCCCTTGGGGGATGCTCCGGGGGATTTTTCTCTGCTTTTCTCTGCAGCATCACTCTGTCCCCCCGGGATGGCAGCCCGTGGCTGGCGCCAGGCAGCGGGATGATTTCCCCTGGCTCGGGAAGCGCCGCGCTCCCAGCCCCGCGCTATTGACTCCCGCTGCAGTTAATTGAATTGTCTTGTTCTACACTTTGTTTAAGCCGATGAGTGATGGCTCTCACTCGAGCATCCAGCTCCCGGTGAAATGAGGACAGAGACATCCTCGGTGCCAAACCCCCCTGGCCACCAACACCGCGCCCAAAAGCTGCTCCCCTCCCTGGGGACCCTCTGTGCTGGGCACCGGCAGGAACTGATCTGGCTCTGAGCCCTTTTCTCTTCGCTTCGAGCATCAAAGGATGATGTCTGGGGGGAAGATCGGGATGGCTGCCCCAGGGATGCGGTGGGACTGGGGAGGAAGGATGCAAGGAGATGCTGCACAAGCCACGACCAGCAGAGTGCGGAAGGGAGGAGAAGGATGAGAGGAGAAGGGAGGAGAAGGATGAGAGGAGAAGGGAGGAGAAGGATGAGAGGAGAAGGATGAGAGGAGAAGGGAGGTGAGCAAGGCGAGCTCAACAACTTCATCTGGAGCCGGAGGCCGCCGGGCCCCTCGGCACAGCTGGGCTAATGAGGCATCTGCTCGGGCTGACAGGCGGCATCTGCTGCCGCTCCCTCCTCCTGCCGAGCTCCGGGCAGCCGGGCTCGGCCTCCCACGCTGCCAGGTGTGCCCACCTGCGCTGCTCCCGCATCCCCCGGGCCCGGCCAGGCGTGCCCGAGGCAGGGACAGCATCCAGAGGGGAGCAGCCGGGAATGCGCAAACGGAGAAGCCTCTCTGCAGAGAGGGAGCAGGAACCTTTGCTCCAAAGCGTACCCGTGTTCCCCTCTAATTGCTGGTATTAAGCCATAACATTTTATGTTTGCCGCCTCTCCTTTTATGTCAGACTCCCTGTTTACAATCACTTAGGCCAAGCTGCCAGGCCTGGCATTAAAATATCCTGTTCAATTACTGTGGGAGCCCAGGGCAGAGGAGGCGGACTGGGAGCGGAGCTGTGGGATGCAATTCCATCCAGGAAACGGGAAATGGCTGAGCAGGACTGGCTTTAACTGAGGTGAAACTCGGCAGCTCAGCCAGAGATGGCTCAGAAACAAACCCCAAGATTGGAACAACGTGGAGATGAGGAGAAAATCTGGATTTGGATTCGACCTCTCTCTAAGCCAGAAGTGTTTGGGATGGGAGGGTTTTATTTTCCTTGGGAAAAGGGTCAGTTTAGAAGCAGAGGAGTCCTTTGGCTTTGTTTAGGGGCTCTGTGGTGAAGGCCAACAAGGAGAAGGGAGGTTTGGCCAACACACAGAGGTTTGCCATGATTTTTTAAGCAGGAGCATCTGTCGGTGCTGCTGGAAACCTCTGTCCTCTTCTGCATCCCAGGTGCCTCTTGCCCAGGGCAGATGGATTATCAAGGGTTCTCCTCTCAAGATGAAACCTTAATCAAAGTCTTGATCACTACTGGTCATGAAAGACCCCACATGGCTTTTCTAATCACGGAAGAGGAAATCCACTATCTAAATCAAATCCTGATTAATTAGATTCCCAGTTGAAACTCGGTATTTTCACCGTGCTCATTTCCTGGCCTGTTCGGCTGCACCATTGTACCACATGATCCTGTGGGAAATGTGTGGGAAACCTTTCCAGAGGTGGGAAACCTTTCCAGAGGTAGGAAGCCTTTCCAGAGGTGTGGGTCTGTGTGCGTGGTGTCTGTGAAACCCATCGGTGAAGCTCCTGAAGCACTGAGAGATCCATCACAAGCGAGTGTGGAATGGGATACATAAATCCAGAGGCAGTTTGAGCACCCTACCTGAATGGCAGTGCTCCTGCTTTGGTTTTGCCATGTTTAAGGGAAAAATACGTGTTTCAGGGAGACAGGAGCTTACCAGTAAAAGTAACAGAGAGACCAAAGCTGAGATAACTGGGGCAGGCAGGTGGTAGGTATAAAGCCCACCCTGATTTCCATATGGGGAACACAAGGCACCTGGGTTTTGCTCCACGCTCTGCTACAGAGACGCTTGACCTTTGACAAGGAGCTGTTTTCCTTGCTCTGCCTCACTTTCCACAACTAACAACCAGGAACAACCTCATATTATCAACTTCCAATTGCTCAGAGACGATGAAGCCCCTTCACAGGCACCAAGAGGGGCCAAAAGGGCAGTTTGGCCCTCCCTGAGCTCTCCTCAGTTGGGCAATCCTTGTTGAGTGCAGAGCAAGGAGCTCCACCTCTCACATATGAAATGAATGTGGTGCCCAAGCAGAACGGGGGTAGCAGTGGGTCTTTTGCATGTCCAGCCCAGCCTCATCACTAGCTCTGCTGCACAGGGACTTCGCACCCTTCAGACCCCCTCAGCCACCTCCAACATCACAGGTGAGGCCCTGCACAGAAGCGGACAGAACACACGGCCAGGCAGGGGATGAAGCCTGGGTTTTGCTGTATTTGAATCCAGCCCGACTCTTCCTCTTTGCCAGGATCCCAACAGCATCTCCTCTTTGCCCAGGACCCCATCTGGCTCCCGTCCTTCCGCCCTGCTGCAGCCACATCCCCCCGCTCCCCCCTGGCTCCGCACCAAACGCTATTAATGGAACTCGCAACTCTCGGAAACTGGGACTCGGCCGGGAGTGTCTTAAATCTGAGGCCCTCCCTGGATATTTCCATATTTCGGCAGTTTAATGCATTGTATTTAATGTACTCAATTCGGAAGCCAGCAGGCAGCGCAATTTTCAGGTGCACACAATGTGAATAATGAAAGTCTCTAAGTCCCCAGCTCTCAATCCACCTGAGTCCCTGGAACTGGATTAGAGGAGGGAGAGAGGAGGACTGGCCAAATGAAACTCAGCAGCTGGGGGATAAGGAAACAGGACAGAAATGAGTCGAGGGCTGATGGATGGATTTTGGATCCAGCCAAACTGGAGGACAGGCTGTACCGAGCTCATGCTGGGCACACCATCTTGGGGAGACATTTAGCTGGCCTTAATAATGTAACGTCTCTTAATGAAAATAGTCTGTGCCACTTAATAAGTACAGTGCAGGCTCGAGCCATTAATCCACCAAACGCGGGGTTTTCCAGCACGGGAAGCTCGTTAGTGCCACTGCAGCCTGGAGCTAGGGGATGGGCAGAGG
This sequence comes from Eulacestoma nigropectus, assembly GCA_013397775.1. NCBI lineage: Eukaryota > Metazoa > Chordata > Aves > Passeriformes > Eulacestoma > Eulacestoma nigropectus. The sequence continues at coordinate 216,571 of VZTE01003356.1, forward strand.
AGAGCATCCTTGCCCTCGTCCATTTCCAGATTAATCCCAGCCTCTACAGAGTCACCGCCAAGCCCACCACCCGCGTGGTTACTCGTGTTACTGATGTGTTTTCCCGCTGGGAAGGTGGGAGCCCTGCTGACACTGTAGGACACAGTCGGCATCGGAGAGGCACCAGCGGCTGGGATGGTGGAAAGCCCTGCACTGGGTGTGCTGCCTCGTTCATGTCCCATTAACTTCCAGCCTGCTCTGTGGGTGAAAGCAAAGCCACTTCCCTTGGTTACCTCACCCTACACAAAATGAAGATTAGTTTTAGGCAGGTGTTAAACCCACAGAGACTGTTAACTCTGTTCAGCGGAGTGGAATAAACATCTCAAGGCACATTATCGGCGCAGGAACGTCATTCTCTGGTCCTCTGGGGACAGGGCAAGAGGCAGAGGAAAATACTCCCCCTAGGTGCACGTGGGCTGAAGCAAGAGAGAAATTCTGGGATGCAGAATTAGCCGATGAGAAAGGACTTGCAGCTGATGGAAGAGGAATTCTATGGGAAACAGGCCCCCCAGCACAAAAGGCTCTCAGCCCGTAATTGGGACTGTCAGGCTCCAACTTAATAACGCCAGTTAACAACAATATTAATAATGAATCCACTCGTGCGGGATTTGCCGGCTCTGTGCCATCGGGGTCCTTCAGAAAGCAGCACCGAAGGGAAATTGAAACTACTGAGCAAAGTGATAGTCTAACCTCCCCCGTAACTCGCTCGGTTATCACGATGTAACTTAAAATCTGCTTTAGCAATTACATTCCTCACAAGATCTGAAGTGGTGGAAAGGAGAATTATAATGATAATATTAATATACAGCCTCTTCCTAGCGAGAGCAAGTCATTAGGCAGAGCACAGGAAAGATGCACAGGCAGAAACAGATGGGAAAAGCGCTACATCAAGAGTTTAAAGGCAGGCTTACAAAGGGGAAAAAAAGCTGCAAATTCTAAGTGGATTATGGAAGGCAGACTGCAAAGGGAAAGCGAGAATTGCTCTGCGCCGTGCCGGAAAAGGCTGTTCACACACGGCGTGTGAGAGGGGGATGGATGGGGGGAAGATGAGCACCGGTGGCAGAATAAATATTCTGGGATGTGCTCTGCTCCCTGTAATTCCAGGTGGTGAATAGGTTTTTGTCTCATGGGCTTGACCAAGCTCTTCCTCCTCAGCACAGACAGATCAGTACCTCTGCCAGGTGACACATCCTGCCTGTGACAGATGGGCAGCAAAATTTAGGTGGGATAAATCTCAGCCTGGTAGTGAAGTGCATGAGGGTGCACCAGGTTTGCCGGGGAGAGTCTAAAATCACTGCAAACCCACAGTGCTCTGTGAGGTATTTTCATCCAGGACCAGCAGAAGGCAGGGGAACAGCCCTACAGCCCACCTGGGGTGACCCCCTCACCTGCTGGGCTGTCAGATACCAGCTGGATCTTCCCAGACCTGGGCACTGCCCAGGCTCCCCAGGGAATGGGCACGGCCCCGCTGCCAGAGCTCCAGGAGCGTTTGGACAGCGCTGCCAGGGGGATGCCCAGGGTGGGGTTGTTGGGGTGTCTGTGCAGGGCCAGCAGCTGGACTGGATGATCCTGGTGGGTCCCTCTAACTCAGGATATTCCACGATCTGTGACTGCCTCTCTACATCTCAGTGCATGTGATATTAAGGATTTTGGGGTTCCCTGACCCCTTCCCTGGCTTCCTCGAGGAGCTGTAAGCCCAGCAGTTTCCTCAGCTGCTTACAAGAGCTGGGGACGCACCGAGCCCAGCTGGGGACACTTTGGCAAAGCAGACCAAGAGCAATTGCCACAACTGTTCTCATTCTTTCACTCCTCACCAAAGCAGCAGAGATCCATCACACCCAATATTCCTCCAGAACCTGCAGCCTGCACCTGCCCAGGTCCCTCAGCGTGGCCAAGGCCTCTCCAAGAGATGCTGTCCAGGGGTTTGGCTGCTGTCTCACATCCCCTGGCTCAGCATCCCTGGGAACTCCACGGCTCAAGGATGACAAAAACCACACAAACCACCCCAACTCCTCGGCAGAGAGTGGGACCACACGGGACAATTTATGATGAAGATGAAACCGCTGCCATCAGGAGAACTCACCCAGAATTCCAGCAGCTTTGGAGGTGGAGAAGCGCCCAGCAGGACGTGGTGAGGGATGTTTTTGTGGTGGGAGTGAGAGAACAGAGGCCTCCTCTGCCACACTGTCTTAATATTTCAACCTGCTCTGCCATCAGCCAATTGAAATGCAATTATGTCCCAAACACTCAGCTATACATTACTCCCTTATTGTTATCTTACTGGATTTTTTTGTTCTGTTCCATGCCAGATAACCTTAATTTTTCCCCATTTGTTCCAGCATATAACTATTTGTTTGCAATCATTGCCTATTAGGTAGACAGATCCTGCAAAGAAGACAACATTTTCCCCCCATAATGCAGTCCCAAAAACTTCTAATAGCTTATTTGATCAAATAATCATTGCCATATCAAAGCAATACTATTTTCTCTTCAAAACTATGCATTTATTAAAATGTAAAGTAGTCTGATCATATTGGGAGTGAAAAATAAAAATAATATTATGGTCCTTTGCAGGAAAATATTGCATATTTATTTTGGATGGCTTCCCTGGAATTTTAATTTAGGCCTTTATATATTTATTTCCCTTGCCAGCCAGCTGGGGAGCAAACCTAGAAGGTTTGATGTCCCATTTTTTTATGGAACTATGTTCAGGGCTTTAATTTTTATTTTTAAGAATTGTTTTTGACTAAGGGCAGAGATCCTGTTTTTGCAGACTAAGATCCACGCAGGAAACAGCGTGTCCTGCTGCTGGAAATGGAGGGGCTGGCACTGAGAGGGTTGAGCTGCCAGGAGAAATAAGAAAACTGGGATTTCAGGCAATGGGCAGACTCCTGCTGGGAGCTGGGCTCTGGGAGCAGCTCTGGGTTAGATGAGAAGTCCATTTGAAGGGGCTTTACAAGCTCAGAGCATCCATTGACTCCAAGGACAGAGAGCTGCATTTCCCAGTTCAAGCGCTCAAATAAAGCCATGATTTATGTCCCCACCTCATGGGACCAGCTTAAAAAAAAAAAAGAAATCACAGGCGTTTATAAAACAAGTAAATTTTAGTGGTTTCTTTCTATTTCCCTTCTGAGCCTCGAGCTTTTAAGGGGTTGTATTTTAAAGCCTTCTCTCTGCAACTGCATGAGACCAGAACTTTTAAAGATGCTGCTTATCCCTCTTATTTACACAGCTCCAGGGATCTTCAGACATCGGCACAAACAGGGTGATGGGGTTTTTCCTGATGGGGAAACGGGGATCCACCCATGGGAAGATGCAGCTTGACCCCATCCATCTCCTGCAGGTGTGACCCTTGGGGCAGATGGGCACAGAAGGGAGCCCCATTTTACAGATGTGGCACGAGCAGGGAGAAGTCCAAAGAGCCCCTGCTCCCATCTCCAAGGTCACCCAGGGTCCCAGCACCCAGCAAGATTAACAGCTGCCTGCAGCAGGGTGAATATTTAAGGGGGATGCCAAAACCACAAGGCCTGGCATTCATAAATCTCCCTTTATCATGCCACTTCCAGCCAAACAAGCTCTTTTTAACAGCACAATCTCCACACCAAATGTGTGCCAACCATCTTTGGAGAGTGGACATTCCCTGCTGGAGCAGCTCTGGGGCAGGACAGAGGGGTGCCTGTCCCCAAACTGGCCATGCAGCAAGGGCTGCTCCAGCTCGGCTGAACACAGGGAGGAATCGAGGTGTGGAGACGCTGAAAGATTTTGCAATCCCACTTTAGCCTGACACAAATTTCCCTGGGGCCACATTGGAGCTGGGTCTGCTGCACACATATGTTGGGTCTTAAATTCAGCCTCCCCCCGCCACGACCTCGGCAAAGCCCTGGCACAGCTGGATGTGTGCAGCTCCACGCTTCCTAAGAAATGAAAAGGGATTTTTGCAGCAAAAAGCTGCTTGCTTTACACCAAATGTGATTTTTGGGGTTGTCCTGTGCCAGGCCAGGAGTTGGACTCGATGATGCTTGTGGATCTCTTCCGGCTCAGGAGATTCCATGATTCTATGAAGGAACTCCCCTGTTCGCATTACAGCGGGACTTGGGGTGACCTCCTGGCTGATTTACCAACCTCCAGTGCACGAGTTCCCCCATTGCAACTCCCATTCATGCTGGTGGAGCTTGTGTGCATGTCCTGGGAGCACTGGTGGATCCAGGAGGATTAAATCCATGCACAGCACAGGGATCAGCTCTCTGAGAGACGCTGAATGAGTCGGAGGGTGAACCAGTGGCTCGTTTTCCAGCACTCTGAGTTTCTCACCATGACACTCCAGCAGAGGTTTCCTGTATTAATAGATTGCTTAGGAAACATGGTGGTGGGGCTTTGATCTCTGCTCTCCTGGCAAAGCCTGGGTGCTGAGGGAATATTACAGGGGATTTAAAGACTCCAGCACAAAGGTTTAGCCCCTCAAGGCATTGGTCCTGCCAGAAGGGATGGGAGATGTTCAAAGGCAAAAGCCCCAGCCCATGTATCCCTGGTGCCTCTGGGCTGATGTCCCCTCTGCCAGGGAGGGGTTCACATCAGGGCCCCACGAGCTCATGGCACAGTGAGTGAGGTGTTTGGAATCGCAGAATTAACAAAGCTGGAAAAGACCTCCCAGATCCAGTCCAGCCTTTGACCAAACATCACCATGGCCACGGAGCCACATCGCCGAGTGCCACGTCTGCCTGTTTTGGATGGTGACTCCACCAGTTCCCTGTGCAGCCTCTGCCAGTGCTGTTTGCTGCCACGGACAGGCAGTGTTCGCTAGGACTGGCACCAGCTGGGCTGGTACCTACGATGGGGCAAGCTCAGGATTTGGGCACCTCCTCCCCCATCTCCTTTAAAATTAAACTGAGAGCTGGGTTCCATTCAGCTGCATGGGGGTGATGGAGAAAAAAGGAGAGGATATTAAATTAAAGTATTTTCATTTTAATATAATGCACCATAACTCGGGGGGGTGGAAGAACAGCCACTCTTTAGATTCCAGCTATTTAATAGGTAAAGAAAAAGTCATACAAAATGTGCTTCTATTTCCTAAACCACCCATATAATATCTTCAATTAGGGTCCAAGCAGAGGAAAGATCATTATTAAAAATGAGACCCTCCAGGAGTTTCCCAAAGTGTTTGCTTTTTGCTGTGGTGGGGAAGATTGCTCGGAATAATATAATTTTGTGTGTTCAAAGACTCAAGAGTACGCTGAGTGGGGAACGGGAAAAAAACCCAACTAATGGTAAATGATCTCTTAAAAGCAAGGGAGAGGTTGGAAAAGTGGATCCATGCAGAAAATAATACACTATTATTTAAAAAATAAATTGCTGAAATGACACTCTTCCCTGATTCTGTCTCCAGAAAAACCGTCTTGGCTGAATCCTTAATGTTCAAGGGGTTGGGATTACTTTTTTTTTTAGTGACAGTGGAAAACCTGCAGAAATATCTTAGTTATTTACCAAGTGATTAAACCCCAGTCATTTATTACAGTTTTACTGGAACATTGTTTTCCTGGTTCTTCTAGGGTTTATTGCTTCCAATATAACACTCCTCCCCCTTTAATAATCCCCACTGCTTTGCCTCTATTGCCTTATATTTTTAGATTTCTTTTAGCGTTTTGCATAAAATTCCAAGTCTAATGGGCTTTATAAAATGAGATGTATTGTCATGGATCCAAGCCCTTATGAAGATAATTATCTTGTCCATTTGTGCTTTCATTATGTTGAGAAATACTTTTTTCTTTCTCCCCCCAACATTTTATTTCCCATCCCAAAACACAAGGGTCCTTTATTTTTTAATTTTCAATCTATTGGCAATGGAAGAAGGAAATCCAAGCAACTGCCATCCTCTGGTTTTGGCTGATGGAAATTTATCCCTGAATCCTGGAGCAGAGAGGACGGGAAAGGTGACGTTTGTAGGAATGACACCATGGTGGGGCATGGGACAAGGTGAGAAGGAGGATGGAGGAGAGAGGTGACACGGAGCCAGGGAAAACGCTCCAGTGGGTGGTGGGAACACCAGAAGGTGGAAGTAGCTCAGGGGAAATACAGCAAGGACACATCAGGTCCAAGGCACCAAACATTCCCTTGTATTTTTGGAAGGAATCCAAGTAATCAGGGAAATCCAAGGCCAACCCAGGGAAAGTGGAGCCCAGAGACGCCCACAGCATCTGGGGCGGGGCACTGAGCCGAGATGGATTGAGCCGAGGGTTCAGTGCAAAGGATGGGACAGAAACCTCCCCGCTGGAGCTTCCAAATGTGGCTCCAGCACACACACTGAGAAAGCACCTCCAAACTGCCTGAGACCGTGTTGTCCACTAGGACCATTAACTCCATAAGGCTGAGCCTGTGTTTCCCTGTGGATATGCACAGATCCTGACCCAGTCATGGCACTGGTCTCTTCTGGGGTCTTTACTTCCATATAAACACGGATGATCATCTGGGAGCTGAGTACACCTTCCAGGGGCCTCATGGCTCTGAAGAGCCAACACCAGACAAAGGAAGACAAGGCAAGGCTGCAAAGTGGAGACAGGCCTCCTGCAGAGGCTTCACTGACGACTCTGAAAACCTTTTGCCTTTTCCCCGAGGCCCGTTGTATGGAAATGGGAATATGTGCCACGTGCTCAAGAAAAGCTCCCTTGGAGCTGAGGAGAGCAATCACAACTGGTACGTGGGGGAGGTGGCTCTGCCCTTGTATGGAGTTAGGCTGGGTATATATTTCCCCATTCCCATAAAACTGGGGTTATTATTTCCACTTGAGATACATCCAGAGCTCCTTGCAGAGCAATGACAATTATAGAGCAACAACGACGTGAGAGCTGCACCATTCACCTGCCTAACAGGGCCCGTGTGCATAGTCCAGAGCGTTCTGGGAAATAACTTCCATCCATCCAGCAGCACAGCGCTACAGGAGCCATGGAGACAACGACTGCATCAGGACCAGACCCAGGGGATCAAGGCTGCACCAAGGAAGAGCCAGATCCTTCCCTGGTTTATATGGGTGTGGTTATGCCAAAAAAAAAAGACACTTCTGGTGTAAAGTCAGAAAAAAACCTGGCTTGAAATCTGGGAAAGGTGCCCCAAGTCCAGGGCTAAGGCAATGGCTTTCCCCAAAGATCAGCTGCTGCAGATATTACGTCAGTCACCCTTGGAGCTTTGCTGGTCCCATTAATCTTGATGCGGTTGTGAGTAACGAGGTGACCCACCCCAAACCCACGTAGCACAGCAGCCCTTGCAGGTCTCACACCCCAGCCCTGTAGGACACTCATGGCTTGGGTTCCTGGCATCCTCCCTGCCATGGGGGACATGACCCCCTCATCCCAGCAGGACATTGAGGTCATCCTGCACAGCCAGAGAGGGATAGGGCAGAGGGCAGGAGCTGTGGGTAGATGCATTGTTGGGCCTACAACCCAGGCTTTCTCCCTGGGCACATCCAGGTCAGTCGGGCTCCGCCTCAGCACAGGGGAGAGGATCCAAGGAGAGCCAGAATCACTGCCTGTGTGAAGGCAGAGGATCTGAGTGGCTTTCAGTCAAACCCTCCCACCTCAACAGACCCTGGACCTAAATGAGGTCCCCACATCTGGGTAACAGCACAGTCCCTTATCAGCCGGTGCTCCAGCTTTGCCCTTCCTTCAGGAAAGACAGAAAGCAGGAACTGCTGGCTGAGTTTGCTCCCAGGCAGCGACGGTCCTTCTGGACCAGCCCGAGGACAACAGGACAACAGCCACAGACCCTGAGCACGCCAGGCCCTCCCTGGAGTGAGCGGGGTCCCTGCATTGGCACGGCCACCTCGCTGTCAGCGCTGCTTCCCTTTAATTAAAGGCGGCGTTGCGGCCCCCGCTCCCCGCGGTGAGTGACGCTGCCAGTTCTGCTGTGCTTTAGGAGTGTCACATCGAGGAACATCACATCCTAATTAACGCATCTTGTCAGGTCCGGCAGCTGGCTGCGGAACACGCTCCCAGCAGCTGTCACTGGGACCCAGCCGAGGGACCGGGGCCACCTGGCTAGGTGGCAATTCATTGTAGTGAAGGTTTGATTTAAGGAGAAAAGGTCCTAAATTCAGGATTGTAAGGTGATGGTAGCTTTGACCCTGGTGGCAAGCTGGGCTTTTCATCCGAGGGCTGGGTAGAAAGAGGGAAGAAAGTTTTCCCATCTCATCCTCATCTTGTAACAGGACAAAAGCAGCACCCAGCATTCATTCGTGCCTTGCAAACAGAAATGAGTTCAGGTCCCCCAGGGACCCTGCACAAGGGATGGAGAAAGTGTCTCCAGGATGGACAATCTTGCTCAAAGTCACCTGCCATGGTTGCTCTGAGTTTTCGGTCCCCAGCACCAGGCATGAAAGGGAAACGGACTTGACACATGCAGGGACTGACCTTGTGCCCCCTGACTGCTGCCGCTCTGCTAACGATTAGGTGAGACAGCTTGGCACGTGCCAGGCCCAGGTGTCCCGGCCTCTTGGCTCTTCCCAGGATTAAACATTTAACGCTCCTGCAGACCAGGCTTGGACACAGCCTGGCTGTGACCCTGGCTCGAGCTGCCACATCCTCCTTCCCAGCCCAGCACCACAGCCAGAGCCCTGAAAAAGCACCAACAAGGGGGAAATGCAGGAAATGAGGGATTTTTAAAGGGATTCTTTACCCATATTATAGGTTCTCTTTTAATTCTGCATCCTAAAGTGCATCTGGTCTCCTTGGGGTGAGGGCAGTGTTCTTCAGCAGCCCAATTTGGAAAGGATCATTAGTGCTTTATTTGAAACTAAGGCAAGGACCAGCGGCCGTGAAAGGTCCTGTGGCTCTTTGGACAAGAAGAAGGTTTGGAGACCACGGCACTGGGCAAACCCCTTGCAGGGATCAGGCATGGAACTCCCTTCAATTCCAGGAGCATGGATGGCAAAAACATTCATGGCAAAAACTCTGCAGACCTGAAGTTCCACTGGAAATATTCCTGCTGGGTCAGACAAGGTGTGGCGAGAGCGGCAGGCCCTGACAGGCCCTCCTGAGCCTCCAGCAGCCAAATTAGCTCTTTCCAACACACATGGATTTAAGGATCACCCACCCAGCTTCTCCTTTCTGCCTTGTGCAAGGTCACGAGCAGACCCACACGGAGATGGCCTGGCTGGAGACAAGTGGAAAAAAATCCCTGGAGCCGGGATGCTTCCTGCTGAGATAACAATTTCTGCTCCTTCCCTCTGCTGCTGGCCTATCCATACCCCACCAGGAATCCAACCCGCAGACAAAAAAGGGCTTTTCCAAGCAAACACACACCCCAAGCCAGTGGAATTTGTACAACTTTGATAACGAGCACTTAAAGGGTAAAGCCTAATGAAGGGATCTGGAAACAAGCTGCAAACGAAGGCAGGATGCAGCTTTTTAATTAAAACTCTGATACTTTTTTATCTCCTTCCCTCTCCCTCGCTCTTCCCCCTGCCGACGGAGGGGATTTCTCCATCTGAGGCCCGTTGCTGTACAAAAAGCTCAGCTTTAATATTCTCTTTGATTAAATGAGATTTTTTTTCTTCCTCCTCTTATGGTGGGTGCTGCCTTCATGCTCCTTGGTGAGGATTTAAGGAAGAAGGGCCCTGCCAGGAGTCAGGCAGTTCCTGCAGAGAGGGAAGGAGACACGGATCCAGCCGTGCTCCAGAGAGGATCAAAGCACTGGGGTGGCCATGTGCCTTTGGAGCCCCAAATGCTGCCTTTTCCCACCATGTGTCTCTGCAGCACCTTCCCTTAACACCGACCAGAATCTGCTGGTACAAAGGGTTCAGCAGCGAGAAAGAGGGAGAAGATCAGGCCCATTTGAGGGGATGTTGAGATGCTCTAATTTGATTGATTTTCAGTGAATTCATGGCACTTCTCATTTGCAATTCCCCTCCTTTTAATTAGCTGATGCTTGTAGCTATCATGTTCCATTCTCATTACTTAATTAAATAGGGTCCTGCACCTTTAGGCAGTGCTTGGAGGTAGTGGAAGGAAGCAGCTGGAGGGAGGGTTGGACAGCAATAGGAGCATCCTCCAGTATTGCTCCACACTGGCTGTGAAAGCAACAGGGACCTCGGCATTGCCTTGGATGGCCCAAGCTCCTTCCCTGGCTGCAGTAAAATATCCACAGATGAAAAGGGAACAGAGCCTGAGCTCTCCTTTCAGCCCCTGGAGGGTTTCCACCTGCTCCAGGTGATCTGTGTTCAGGAGCTGCTTGAGAATTGTACTGACCCCAGTGGGATTTAGATCACAACTGGGTGGGCAAAGATATCTTTGCTACTCTGATGCTCAGCTAAAGAGGCATCAGAAGCTGTTCCGGTCCCCACTGCAGCAATTTATCTCTGCAGGAAAAGCTACTAAAAAAGACATGAAATTTAAAATCCACAAAAAAAAAAAAAA